>BMAV01017142.1:0-75300 GCA_019973955.1 Trichonephila inaurata madagascariensis | reverse complement strand
AAAATTTTTTTAAAATTTCAGGAAAAGGGTCTTTTTTTTTAAAAAAAGATTTATTGGAGAGAGAGGGGAAAAAAAAAATTATTTAAATGATTAATTAAAATGAGATTTGATTACTAGAACAATACATTTTTCCCCGTAATTCGTAAATAATTGGGGAGATGAATACTTTTTTTTTAATGCTTTCGTAGATGATAATTTTAAATTGAGTTAATGGTAAAAATTTTAATAATTTAAAAAAATAAAATGACAGTTTTCAACAAAAATATTTTGAAAGGGGAAAAAAATAATTGCTATCCTGAATTATATTAAAAAAATGATAAAAATAAGCACAATCACGATAGAACTCTCAAGACAAAAGTAATATTTTTTTTTTTTTCGAAATCTCCCCCTTCCCCGTTACTGCTTTTTTAAATAAACAAATTAAATTTTGATAAAAATGTTTTAAAAATTTTGTGAACTCTTTTTGTGAATGTTTTTTTTTATATATATATATAACTTCATTTTTCTTCTTTATTTATTTATTTGTAACTTTTTTTGAAAATTGTTTTTTTGAAAAGAAAAATGCACACCCAAATTTTTAAACTCTTTTAAAAATAACTTAAATCAATGAATTTAAATAAAATATTTTATTTTTATGAAATTTTTTTGGATTTAAAAAAAAATATTAAAAAAATGTTTAATAATAAAATAAAAAAAAAAGGAACTTCCAAAAAAATTTGAATAAAAAGAGTATACAAATTGGAAATTTAATTCATAATAAAAAAAAAATTTTTAATAGTCATTAGAATCCCCTTGGGAAATAAATTTGTAATAAAATTAAAATAGTGTTTTTTTTAAACACGTACAGGGTTTTTTGAATAAATGGTTTTGGGTTTTTTTTTTCCCTTTTAAAATATTTTTTTAAATTTAACTGCCTTTTTTTTGATCGACGGGAGGTCTTTTTTGTTAAAGGAAAAAAAGAACAAAATTTCACTGAGCAAACATAACATCAAAAACTATTTTAACAACTTTTAAAACTGTATAATTCTAAAAATCTCAATTTATCTTGTTTAAAACTTTTAATTAAGTTGATGTCAATCTATTTACATTTTCAAGAGTTTTGTCTCTTTTTATACATACTATATTTCGATTATTAAGTTTACAAATTATTTTAAAACTCATGATTTGTTTGACTAACTAAAATATTTTATTATTAAAATAAAATATTTAGGTAAAGAAAACCCCCGAAAAAAATTCGGTCAAGAAAGATATTTGTGTTTTTTTTTTATTAATAGAGGGTCTTTTTGGGTTTCAAAACATACTTTTTTTTGTTTCACGTTATATAGAGGTCAAGTTACAATCAATTTTAAAAAAATTGAAAAAAATAAGGGGGTTTTATCTATCAGAAGTGGTTTAAAATTTTTTGAAATCTACTATTTAAAACTGATAGCTCCAAATGTTAAACTTTTCTTTTAAAATTTTTGAACCAGATATTTGCTTTTTTTCTGATAATGTACTGAAATAGTTCATGAATAATTTTGATTTTTTCCATTTAAATTAGGGTCTCAAAAAATGCTTTTCTTATAATGTTTGTAAATGGGACTAAAATTTTAAAAATTTAATAAAAATTAAAATTTTTACGTTCTCAAAAAATGCATCTATTGATTTTTTTAAATACTTTTACTGATATTAGGTTATTATCTTTTTCTTAATTGTTTTAATTTTTTCAAAATATTTTTTTCACTATAATTGTGATTTTTTTGAAATTTACATATATATATTTTTAAATATTGTTACATATATATATAGTTAAATATTTGTATTTATTGGTATCGATTGTTAAAAAGGCATTTATAATGTTGTTTATTTAAACCCTAACCCTTTAAACTTAAAGCATCCTTTTTAATTGCTAGGGAAAAAAAAATATGCCAAAAGCAGTTAAAGAAGTGCCCAAAAAAAGGAAATGCAGACTAGGGCTCCAAAGGTTTTACAAATAATAGATCAGTATAAATCATGACGACTTACAGACAAACGTGTGAGGACAACATGTTCCATAATGGAAGTGCGTGTTGTTAACCGGTATGAATAAGCACGTGTATCAGTCGCCCATCATCGCCAAAAGGGCCCCCAGGGTTTTTACTACCAGACCAAAAACTTTTCCGGGTTGTAGGGGGAACAGGTGATAAAGGGGAAACGTCGCGGAAATGATTTAGGGCTTCCATCAAATCCCTAAGGGAGATGATCAATTCAAGCAAGATGTTAAAATAAGAACTCTGTACGGAGATTTCCCTAAGGAAAGTTAGTGATTTGATCAAATCCCTGACCGGTTTCAGTGAAATGATGAAATAATATTGTCAAGAGTTTAAAAGGTTTTAGAAATAGGGTGCATTTTTAAAAAGTAATTTTTAAATACAACAATAATCATTGAATTCAAAATTATTTATCCAAAATTAATTAACAAAATAATTAAATAATAAACAAATTTTTTAAAAAAAAAAAAGGATATTTGAAATAAATTTCAAGCTTTTTTTAAAAATTATATTTAATGTATATTCAGAAAACCTGCTTTATTTGTATATCACCTATTTTTAGTTTTTATTTCCTTTTTAAAATAGCTTTTATTCCAAAAATTTTTTATTTTAAAAAAGAGCGTGTGGTCGAATTTAATTTGTTTGTTTACATTTGTCGTTTAAGTTTTACCCAGATTCAATTTTCAGGCATACAAAAGTGAAAATCAACAAAGATATTAATGCAAAGAATATAACTTAAAAAACTAAAAGGGGCATTTAGGTTATTTTGTTTGGCGAAATTTAAAACCGGGGCGCCTGGGACGGACGAGGAGAGGAGAGGGGAAAGGGAAAGGGGTGGTGCAATGAAAACAGAGCTTTACAAATGCTCACTTGTTCTTTTCATCATTTCACTAAAACAGTTAGGAATTTTAATCAAATCACTTACTTACGTCAGAGAAATGACCTCAAAGAGACGTTATATTAACATCTAGCGCGAATGGATCACCTCCCTTAAAAATTTGATAAAAGCCCCAATTTCATAATTTTCCTGTAATAATCAATAGGATCTGTTCGTAAATTGAGTTAGAGCTATGGTACAACGGAGAAAAAAAAAAGAGCAGAAACAACAACACATGAATGGGACAGAAAGCATTTTATTCTGCGCTGCATGGAATTTCATTCCTGGAAGATTTCACGCGATGCATACCAGCAGCTACAAAAATTTCAAGCGATACAACCTTCATCAGAAGGAAAGGGCATCTCGTATACCCAACTCATCATGTGCCCCCTGGAGAAGAAATCCATGCATGATAGATCGGGTTATCTGATGAGCTAATGAACTGGACCGCATCGATCTATTCACCGTTGTCCAAAGGTCACGTTGTGGCGTTTCTCACAGAGGTGAATTCCATGATGTGAAGGAGCCCTCGTCCTATTGGTGTACCATGCAGCGGCGCGACGATTTTCTCAATTCAATAATTTTTCTTTGTTTTTTTTGTTCCTGTTTTTTTTTTTTTTTTTGCTTTTTTGCTCTGCTCTCAACTACGGCATCTGCAACTCTGCATTCCTTTGTAATTCCGTGTCGTCCCTACACACCTTGTAAGTTTGTGGTCTGGTATCGAATCACCCTGTATATTGTGAGGCAGCCATGTTTCGTCAAATGGTTGATCGCTGTTGTCGCATGTTCAGAGAAGGAAAGCAAAGCCTGTAGGATAAAAGTCGAAATGGTAGTCTCTGGATCCACAGATGAAAACAACATTGCTGGAATTCATGACACGGTGTACTTGAATGTCGTGGAAGCACCCAAATTTACCAGGGAAAAAATTATCCTTACAAAACAGTGTTGAGATGGATCAGGATGGGCAACTATTATATGCATTTCAGGGCTGTTTATTCGAATTTTAACAAAGTGGTTTCTTTAGCATAGGATGATAAAATGTCTCAATGTTCAATTGTGATACTATTGAAAAATAGTTCGAAGTGCAATTCATAATGTCCTGATGCAACTTTTTTTTGCAATAAAATTTTTATATGCAAAAAAAATGATGAAACTTACTTGCGAAATGTCCCTCGTAGTTGTTGATGTTCATAACGAGTAGAAACTTGTGAGAAATTTATACAAACTGTCGCGTGACGAATTTAGCTAGTGCAAGCCTTACGGAATGACTTATTTATCAAAGATTGATTTTTTGAGAAAGAATTTTAAATGAGTAAATTTTCAAATAATCAAAATTACCCTTTGAAAATCATACGGTTTTCCGTTTAGCATTCAAATTTTTTCTGTAAGCTTAAAATCTAGAACAAGAACTTAGAAGGATTATTTAATTAACACTTTACATGTTATTGTGTTAGCAAAATTGATGAAACACGATAACAAAAATTATTAATTTTTTGTTTACTTAAAAGTGTTTCTATTTACTTTTAGCTCTTTTAATAAAAAGATATAAAATGAAAAATATCAGCAATAATACGCAGAGTGCATGGCAACATTGACGATTTTTTCACACGATAATGATTTTATTATGGTAGATATACTTTGGTAACTCCAACCAGAAAATATTCCTCTAAAAGCAATAAATAAATGTTCTGCTTACATTTTGATACACACACACACACACACATATATATATATATATTCTTGGTATAATGTGCTTTGAAAATCTTTGATACTAAGAGTAGAAATAGCAATCCCTTCAAACAAATTATAATTTTTAAGTGCAGAAGTTCAACAACACATATATGTCATATTCTATTAAAAATGTGTGTTTTCGTGTCCTAAGTTGCATTCTGAAAATTTAATATGCTTGAATTGCTTTTAAGAACGGATGCTTCTTTCACCTGAATATATCATATTGGAATCGTTCGACATTCCGTCTCTTCAACAAAAAGCTCGGGATTCGTCGGCTTTATTGAAAATATACGGATCTTGGTTAGTGAAATGTTTGCGTGTTAAGTACGCATTCAAAAAATTATGCTTGGGGTGAAAGCTGAATTACAAGAAAACGAAGATCTTATTTTTTAATCTAAATCCGTGATTTTTAGAACCCTGCTCTTCAGAACTTCTTTTAGTCGTTGGTACTCTAAAAATAGTTTAAAGGAATCAAAAGTCATCTGGAAGCTGATAATTATTTCAATAGTTATGTTAAGAAATCTCGTGATGTTACCCTCTATTCTAATTCTAATGTATTTTCACAAAAAGAAAAAAAATTACAATTTTTCAGGAAAAGAAAATTAAAAATTTTCAGTGAAGAGAAAGAAATAATATATATAATAACATTACAAACATTTATTTAAAATTTATACCAATAAAAAAAACCTTGCATACAAAGTGAATTCTAATCTACTATATGTGATACTGTTTTTATCTTTATAGCAGTCAGTTCTTTTTTTAATACCGATTTATTAAAAAAAAATCTGGCTTATAAAATTCTCAACCAAAACAAAAATATTAAAAAATGATTAGAAATAGCCAACAGTCAAGAGGTTGCAGTACCATGTTTTTAAGCAATTATCCGATATTATGCGAAAGTAAGTGGTCGTTATATAATGTAGATGGATACGACGAAAAGTGTAAGCTGAAATTACATAAGCAAACAGTTGAGTCTGAATGAATGAGTTACCTTTGTCTCGAAAATACTGCAGTTTCTGAAATTTCTATGAGTCATTGTGTCTCATGACATATCAACTACGGTAAAACTACCTTCACTTTGACATCGAAATGCGGATGTACTTAAGTCATAATCGGTTAGATCTCATTATCACAGCGGAAAGATAGGCCGTGGTGTAAGAGACATATATTGTAAGATACTTTATGATTTGTTCGATGGTTTCTCCTTAATTGTCACCGACATATATATATATCTCACTCAACCCATACATTAGATTGCCCGGACGTATATATACGTCTTTTCGAAATATTATCCTTTTCTTTTCGCTGTTAACAGTAAAACTATTCTGAAGGCTTTCGAATGCAATAAAATGACTTTGACATTATTTGCGAAAATTTACTTATTACAGAGAAAAATTTGCTTATTTATGACTTTTATTTTTACCTCTAAAGCCCGCATACTTGCGCATATGGGAAAAACAGTGACAATGAGGAGTAAATCGCGTAAATTTCAATAGGCAATTAAGGGTTTAACAAACCACGCCAACATAAAATAAAAAGCCATAAGAAGGGCAGTTAAATCTTTTATTTTCAATTCATATCTTGAATACAGATCAGGGGAATATATTTGACAGCTTGTCATAAATAAAATTTATGCATCAGAACTTTTTTTACCGATCTCAGTCAAAGCCATAATTTCTCTCAAATTGAACTCATGTCGTATTTTTGAATTTACGTCTGCGAATCGATTTTAATTTTTCCTCATTTGAAATACTCCGTGGCTAGTTCTCCTAGGTTTTGAAATACCTCTTTTTTGAAGTGATAACTTCTATTGGCACGTTTTGCTAGAGAGTGAATTTGACTGAACGTCACGCTCGAGAATGTAACGCTCATTCGGCTTTTTCGCGTTCAGTCGGACATACACACCCCTAAAAAGGAAAGTAGGGACGTTTCTCCCCGCCACTCTTCAACGTCCTTTGTTTGTTTCCCCCCACCAATAGGCAAATAAAGTAAAGTTCCTAGCTTCAATCTAAGTGGGCTAACTCCCCCGCGCCACCTCTTTCTACTAAAATGAATGCAGGATTAATTCTAATCCTAGTTGAAGCATGAAAATGAAACGTAATATTTTTAAGAAATAGGCTTAGAGAGAAAGAGAAATCTTACACCAAAGTTAAACATAAAATGTAGAAAAAGGACAAAGTACAAAGAGTTTACATTCAATTCTTTGAAATGTTGGCATATGTCTGTAAAAACGCGACTGATCACTTGCATTTATTCGTAATACTTCATAGTGAACTTTGTTATTTTGAACTAAAATGCTAACCGTTTTGATCGGAGACGTGCTCAAGTAATTGTTTCGCGTGTCATCTTGATCAAAGTTGAGCTCCTCCTCCCCGCCACCACTTTCTACAAAAATGAATGCGGGTTTCTTTCTAATCCTAGATGAGTTAAGTATCCGACTAGTGTCGAACCGTGATTTTGAAAAGGTATAAATGGATAATATTTATCATATTATGTGTCAATTTTGATTGAAAATGTATATAAAATTGATTTAAGAATAGTATTACAATAAAAAAAATTTTTTAAGTACAATATTTTGAGAAAAATGAACATAGAATGACCCATTTTTAAAATATCTCTTTTGTGAAAATGCTTCTATTATAATAATATTTGCCTTGTATATATCCCGACCTCTGTACAGAGGCTCAACTAGAATTTTTTTAAATATATAACTTAGAAGTGGTTCATCCATGTTTTACGACAACAGAGGGGAGAAATTTTAAGACAAAAACGTCGATAATTATTTCAATGGGTTGTAACTCTGAAAATAATGTGAATTTTCCAAAATTCATAGTTGAGCCTCTGTACAGAGGTCCGAGCTATATACAGACAAAATATTATTATAATAGAAGCATTTTTCACAAAAGGAGAACATTTTAAAAAAAGGTTATTCTAAGTTAATTTTTTTCCAAAATTGTATTTTAAAAAATTTTTTTTTTTAAAAAAGTCCTTAAAACAATTTTATCATGTATTTTAATCTAAGTGGACTAAATATTATGAAAATTATCCAAGGGGATTTTTTTAAAAAACACGGTTCCGAACGTATGGGTACCTTAAAAATATGAAATATGTAATATTTTTAAAAAAATAGGTTTTGAGAGAGAGGTAGAAAAAAAAACTACACTAAAATTAAAAAAAAAATGTAGAAAAAGGACAAATTTTTATAGAACTAAAAACAGTATAATTATCATTAGCAAATTAAATGAGAAGAATAAAACTTTTTTTTTAAGCGAATCGGAATAACATTGAACAAATAGTTCTATTAATCACACTACTTAAATATACTTTGATTCTAATTGAAAATTAAAATAATTAAAAATTTAAAATAACAAAATTAAGTATACATTTATTAAGAAAAAGTTACATTAAATAGTTTAAATACAAGAAAACAAAATATAATTAAGAAGACTTTCCTTGCAGTAGCACCGGATATAATTGTACAAAACAGCAATACAATGACAAAATAGCTAGTATAAGACAGAGATTATGTGATATAAATCTTCTGATTAAATCCCTTTTTAAAGGTTTTGACCAGGATTCCTCTCTTCCCAATCTACTACCTGTCTTACTATCCCTTGCTTAAATTAATTCATAGATAGGATTGAATATTATTAGATTACAACCCAAAATTCACAAAGCCGGATTGTCTCTTCTGAACAAATTGTTATGATTTTAAGTAGAAATTTTAAAGTAGACTTTTCAAAAGACAAATCAAAACCTTTAGTTGATTTTTTAAAATAAAAAGTCAATTTAATTATATCAAATGATCCAAATGAAGCACAAGGAAGTACGGAATAATGCTTGACGGATTTCTTTTTATAGATATTTAAATAAAATTTTCAATCTAAAGGAACTGTAACCTATTCGAGCTACCATAGACCTATTGCTTCCTGCTTAGAATAATACAATAATTCCCAAATATGATTGTATATATATTGCGCACAAATATTACTTTATGAGTACAGACATATAAATAAATAATTTAATAGGACAATATTAATATCCCCTTGTTTTTTATTCACCTAACTTATCCCTGAAATAACATTACAAAATTTGAAATTATCATTTCTATCGTGTGGTCATAAGCACACTCACTTTTTTTCCCCTTTCTTTGACATTTTTTTACATTGTGTTCGCTACAAACAACATAGTAACAAGCACAGACATTAGTGAAAAAGCATTAATTAATCCCTTAAATAATACGTTGTTTTTAATTGCATGCGTGCCAAATGTGGAACGGATACGATTTTCAGTGTCACTCTGCACTATTCTACAAACTTGTCAATTTATCTCCCAGTTTAGATCAATTAAATTCTCTCTAGCTTTTAGATCAATTATGGCAAAAATGTATGGCATTCTGTCCTTAGTCCTTTGGTATGTGCGAATGATTAAAAGTTTCTGCCTGATTCTCATTCAGTTTTATGTTTCATATTTCTAAATATCACATGTGTTTGATATAAATATGTTTAATAAAATTTTTTAATTTAATAATTCATTTTTCTTTACACTAACTTCCATTACTCTTCACATTTTTACAAACGCATTCAAAAGATTTCTGTCAATTGGGATATTTAAACATTTTCTTTTTTTTAACATTTATTTAACTTAACATTCTATTTCCCTGATAATTTTTATGCCTGTGGGAATGAAATTTCAGGTTTGTCACAGTAACAGAAATTTCATTTTTCAACTATTCCCTTTATATATAAATTCCAGTTAATTTATTGAGTTATTACACAACACACGCACAATTAATAACTGATATAGCCTAAAACTTACAGGAGCTTATTTATTCTCTTGTGCCTGTTCCGTAGAAAGGAAATACCCACAACTGGTTGATTTAAGAAAAAAAAAGTATAGTTGTTTTTACTCTGAAATACATTAAGAAAAATCAAGACATCTTTTAGTCTGGGGTTTGGGGCTCAAACTTAGTGGTCTCCGCTATTGAAATTTTGTAATTCGATTTGCCAGTAAGAGTAATCGACATGACACAAAAGGCAAAGTAACAATCACTAACACAAATAATCCACTTATTCATTTATAAAGTACTGGCCTACCTCAAGATATGCGAGGAAGATCAGCTAAGTAAGTAACTAAAATACAATTTCTTGTAATCCTGAAAACATATGAGGACATTATTTTTAGCCTTTAATAGAACGAGATAGATTTCTCCCTTGATTAGACAAAGTGAATTCATCGCTCCATGACATTTCTACCGATGATGATTGCCCTGAAAGCAACGTAAAATCATGCGTATAACTTTTAACACCGAAATGATATTGAAATTTACGTGTTTGCATTATACGCCGGGAATGAAAATGATAGATTCAAAAATAAAGAAAGAAAAAATGAGAATAAAAAAAAATAGACTTCTACATAGAAAGAAATTATGTTTCTGTCAAAAATGGCATACCTAACGGAACTTACAGGGTTGTACTTCTAGAAGTATAATATTTGTTTTCAAAATCAAAGGATAATACCTCGAATAAATGGCTTCAAAACATGATAGCATTGAACACATACGTTTCAGGTTCCTTCCTAAAATAAAGGGTGCGCGGTATAGGGTGAACATGCCTCAAAATTAAAAAATGCAGCTTGAAAGTATAGGTACGCGTTCTACAGCGGTGCTCGTTATGCGCCGGATTTTACGGTATTTAAATTCCTGAACCTAGGGAAAGAATTTCAAATTAGCTCATTGAAAGTGTGAGCTCACAGTTGGTAGAGAAATCTCAGCAAAGTAAATCTCATCTGTCACACTCATTCTCTAACTAATCTGCGTATCACATATTGATTGTCATGAAGGGGCTCTTAAAACCAATTAAACTTTACAAATACTATCACAAAATAGTTCTAACCTCTTAAGTGCCACTTGCGGAAATATTCCACTCGCTCTATCGGTGCGTTAAATGCCCCGGACGGAATCTTTATGAAATGTAAATCCTTTTCTTCGTGCCGCTATCAGTAAAAGTATTCCGAAGGATTTGAAATGCAATAAAATGACCTTGACAGTGTTTGGGAAGAATTACCTTATTTCAGAGAAAATGTTGCGTATGTATGCCTTCTCTCCTCTTATACACAGCATAAACACGCCTATGTGAAAAACGGTGGCACTGAGGAGCAAATCACGTAACTTTTAATCGGTAGTTAAGGGGTTAATACAGAACCTCACGAAATAGCCCCCTGCATGAGGTATAGCTGATCCAGAAGGTCCGTTCATGTGTGGCTTAGATGTAATTCTTCACACTGTATTACATATATCACAGGAAACTAAAATGTTTTCGAACCGTTTCTATGTAGATTGTTTGGAACGATTTTTTTTATTCCAGATAACAGCTTCTGTATCTTCAATAATTTTCATAGTTAGTTATTTAATTATTTTCCAACAAAAACATTTTTATAGAATAACTATTTCGTTCCAGAAAATTCAACCATTTTGCTTTTCCATACAAGAAATTGTAGATTGTGCAAAAAGCTATAGAATTAGTAATAGTCAAATAGAGTGTGAGTGAGAATTATATTAATGCTCCTCTACAAGGCTATTGGCAACATACCTCAGCATTTTGAGCCTGGGTGAAGTGACGAGGACGACACCTGAGAGCTGACACACCTCTCCAAACTTCCCCATTACGTCAACGTTGGAAGTTTGAGCTCAAGCAGATTGAATGTGCATTAGCCCCTTCTTTACGGTGGCTCTTCCGTAATACCGGTATTGACTGTTTAAAAAATATTGAAAATATATTTATTTCCCATACTTAGAATTAAAGGTTTCTGAAATATTAAGTCTGGTATTTTTGTTATCAAAAGTGTTCCGATCTTTGTTTCACAGGATGAAAATACATTCGATTAACAAGAGTTGAAAAGATTGATAAGATTTTACACACTTTCACACACACGCATGCAATTAGCACATGCGCAATAAGATTGCCTAAATATGTGCTACAAGGGAAAAAATACGCACATCTTTCATCATTTTACGCAGAAGAGAGATTATAATTCGGCATTTTATGAACTCACGCGCTTCTTGTAAAAGGAAGTTCTCAACTATACCTTCTACGTAAAATCTAAACTCGTTTGATGTATTTGAAAAGAAAATTTGAAATACATTAATATATAAATTAAAGAAATACTTTTATTTAATACATTTCTACATTTATTAGAATAATTTCATTTCGGGAAATAAACACAAGGACTAGATGGAAGACTTAGAATTTATGAAAATGTATAAAATTGTAATAAGTGGGATAAAAAAACAAGAGCGAACATTGCCCTTTCTGAAAGATATTTTTATGTAAAAGGGTTGTTACACATCTCAAATGTCAGCCTAAGCGAACGAGTAAAGAAAGCAGTTCCCTGAAATGTCTTTTCCTCTATAATCAGGTTTGCCTCTGTGTACTAAAAAACACTGTTTCAATGTTCCGGGAGCGGGAATTTTCCAAAAATGTTAAGAAAGCAACATTCTTGCTGATTCCTAATGTGATAAAAGTTAACGAACATAAAGGGCTTGTTTTGCCTGTCTCCGAGCAGCTGCTTCGACTTAGTACTCCCCGCAGGCCATTGTGTGTTTTAAAAGTATTTTACTTTTTGTCATCGCGCCATGTTTTGAAACTTGTGTGTGTGGATATAAGGTATAAATCGATAAATATTTTCTTTCATTTCCACCTGTCATTGTTATTATTTTTTATTTTTCATTTTTCAGTAAAATATGTTTATAAAATTATCGAGAAACATTAATTTAGTTTCATATAATAGGTTTTTAGGACTACACAGTACCTTTCATCAATTTTTTTTTGACAACAGTAACAGTATAAATAATTTATGTTTTCTAATCAGATTACGCTATTTTCATTCTGAAAGTAAAAGGTCAGTTTGACAAGCCATTAGTTTAAGATTTTAAAATATTAAGAAATTTTAAAGTTTATTCAAACTTTTATAAAATACTCCATATTTAAAAATTTTTAGTCACTTAAAATGACTTATGTTTCTTAGATTATTGTGAACAAAAGTATGGATTTGAAAATATGTTTCCTTGTTGATTTTAAATAATTATTTTTCTAGCTAAAACTTAAAAAAAACGCAGTTTTTTTTTAATTATTAACTTAAATTTTTTTTTAAAAAAGTAACTACAGATATCTACCTAAATCCGTACTAACTTATATAGAACATACGTTTGTGTGAGAGTATATACAAAAGAATTCAAGCCTCTATCTTGAACAGAAAAAAGCCTTAGGCATTAGAAAAAACACTTGTATCTTCATAATTAAAAGAGACACATTTAGATTTTAAAAAAACACATTTAAATTTCTTTAAGTCATAAAGACAAATCAATAATGCCTCTAAACCTCTACTTTTTAATATGTTATTTTTTAACAAGTTCTACATTCAAATTCTGTTTTATTTATATATGACTGAAAATATTTTTTTAATTCAAAATATATTTTTGGATAATATTGATAGCATTTGCTACAACTATAGGTTATTCACAGCCAAATTTTAACACAATATTTTCACAAAAGTTTTCAAACATAAAGCATTTATGTACAGAATAATAAGGATACTAACTTAAATCAAAAATGACTAGGTTCTTAAATAAAATGTAGTTTTTTTCAGTTTTAAATTGATGCAGTTTAGTAAGTTTCAGTTTTTGTGTTATGCAACTTTGAAAGAATATAATATGATATTACGAGTACAATATATTTACTGTAATGTAGTTTGGTACATCATGAAAATATTCAGTTTTATCTGTAATACATGAATTCAGAATACATGTATTATGTAGTCTAATTGCAGTATCAGATGACGGCAATTTTTTGAAACATTGTTTTCAGTAGTTTTTCATCTCTTCAAAATATTGTTTCTCATGGCAACCTAAGAACGTTTTGACCATGGCATTATCTCAAAAAGAAAAAATTAATTAAAAGACTTTTAAATAATATGAGCTATTTCTTAAAACTAAAATTGGCCTTGAAATCATTCTTAATTAAGGAACTATGAAAGCTCAAAACATAATCAAGCAGAAGTGATCAAGTATTTTAGTTCCATTTTGCCAAATACTTCCACGCTTGGAAGACACATGGAAAAATATAAATCAGAAATAATTTTTATTGACATATACAGCTTACAAAGAGTTATATTCTTAATAGAATGCAATCCACTTTTATACACAACAAATCATTTTGAGATGGGAACGCATTTTCATGAAAAATCAACATTTTCAATTTATTGCTTTCTTCTAGCACTATTTTCATTCATTACGAGCGAATAAAAGTTAATGTTCGCTCATATCCTTGTAGCATCTTTTGAGGACATTAAAAAATCGAGGCATTTTTTTGGAGGGGGCGGATATTTGCTTTCACAGTTTCTTTCGTTTATAATGAATACAATTTCCCCTCTGCAATTCAATATGACAAAAATCTTTTCTGAATATTATTATGTCAGCAGTAAGCATTATATTTCAATAAAAGCTTTATTGAAATATAATTGAACCATTTCTTTCTAAATCTCTGGAATTCACATAATTGGAAATGCGTTTTATGTCTTTCTGGCGCTTTGAATTCCATTTATTTACGTTCTAAATCCAACAGACGCAGAAATGTTCCATGTACATGATTTTATCTCATATAGAAATTCTATTTAGATCGAAAGATACTAAATATATTGGAAAATAGACAGTATGTTCTCAATAGTAAAATAAACTTTGAGGAGAAACGTGAATTCTTTCTTTAAATTACGATTTGTCGTAAGATAACAATGCACAACATTTACATATTCTGATTCTTCGCATCCAAATGGAATTTAATGGAAATTTTCTACAGCACAACGTCTGTCCTTTTGGAAATGATAATAAAGTCAGGAAACTTATTTTACCTCAATAAAGAATATAATTTTGCATTCCAAATATATTATAATTTTCTATTGTAGTCTCGTCAAACAAAATGAGACAACCTTATTAATTAGTGCAATTTTTATTTCAAGTAACAAAATTAATATATTTTTTGACTCGCAGAATCACAAGTTTTGATGTTAATTGATTGCTTTTAACATAATTAGTTTCTCAATTAGGTTTTCTATATTGTGAAATGGATTTATTTGCAGAATTTTGTAAAGATAGCTTTAATATTCTACGATCCGACTTTCCTTCGAATACACTTATTGTTTTTTTAGATATTCAAAGGGAATCGTAAAAAGCTACAAAAACGTCCATTACATACATGTAGTGACTCATAAAAGTTTCCTTTTTTTAAAATCGTATAATGCATAGAGATTGATAGTAATTATTGGGAATGATCTCGCAAAGTGTCTGTCTTGAACTTTGTTGTTATCTTTGTTATTAATAGCTTTAACTGTCACACTTTTATACAGGGAAAATTTGATATGTGTTTGTGAACAACTATATAAACTGAATAGGAGTGTAGTTAAGGTTTTAACGATATTGGAGCAGATTTCTGCTCGTCAAACAATACTGCCGAACGCTTTTCCATTGCTTCCATTATGTCCATTAGAAGAAGGCACCTTAAATCTCAGGGACCTAAAATATTGCAGATACTTCTGAGTAGAGTTCAAGTTCCATATAGCCCGCATCCCTTTTTCTTTAAGAACGGTTAAGTAGTGTTTAATTCTTATTAAATAGTTAGCTCTTCCCATCGCAAACTTTGCTTCTTGATTTATTATGGATTTTACCCCACATTCTGAGTCTGGCTCAGAAGGAGATCTTTCTAATACGGAATTCTCGGTGTAACTTAAGCAGATTGTTCACCCGAATTATTAACAACCCCTATATTACTCAACAGTTTCGCCGTAATTTCGAAACTGAATATTTTTGTGAGAAGGGAATGTAAGGAATTTTCGATTTAAAAATTTTAAACCCAGAACAAATCCAAATATGAAAAAAAATTCTAAAATACTGCAATTAAATTTTTCTCCTGTAATAATTATATCATATTGCTCATGTTAATGTTTCCATTTTGATTTCAGTGCATTTTCACAATCAACTTTTTGTCAACCAAAAGAAATCAGCCTTTTGATGTAAACCTCTTTGAAAAAAATACCTACACGTAATATTTCCCTTTAATATCATTTCTAGTAACTTTTAATTATTGATGGTTCATTACTTCTGAACCCGCTTTTAATTATTTAACTGACTTACCCACATAATTGGGTTTTAATTTTAATCGAATAGTTATATATATTATAATATAATTATAATATACGTAATTTATCCTAACACTTTCTTAAAAATAAAAAATGTGTAATTTTTGGTTTCACTGAAAAAACATCAGGTGTTTCGATACAATATAAATTTATCATCAATAGTTACAGACCTGTTTCTTAATTTTAAAGGGAAAAAAGTGCTTCTGAATACCAATTAAGTATTCTAATTTACAAGATTTTAACAAGTGTTGAAAGATAAACTATTATAAATTATGAAATAAGGAACAGGTGTTATATACAAGTGTTGAGTTTGATATAGCTATAATATGCATCTGTGATATTTACGTTTCTAGGAAGAAAAATAGAATATACAAAATATTTTTTGTAAAAATGTAACGAAATTTAATTTGGAACTAGTGTTCATCCATTAGAAGTGAACACTTTCAAAAATTCTTGCACTTTTTTTCGTCGTCCCAGCATAAACATATTTTCCTTTATGGGAATATATGATACAGATAAATGGATTATTTTCGAAATGGAAAATATTTTACAGACTTATACCATCAAAGAATGTTTTCAAATGATCAAATACTGAGCGCAGATTCATCATTAATTATATATTTAATCCTAGAACCGTAAAAGTTCGGTTTTCCTCCCAATTTTTTACAGCAGATATACTTCATCGAGATCTTCCAAATAGCTAACCCTAAATCTTTGATTTCGTTAAGTAATTCCAGTCCTTCGTTTCGAGATGCATATATGAATAAATTCAGATAACCAGAGCCAATTTTTAAGATCCAAAATTGACTTAATAAAATGGTCAACGTTTTCTTAAAGTCTTACAAATGAATCCAACAAATGATAACAAACTGCAAATAACCCACGGACTTCCTCTTCAACAAAACCTTTCTAATAACTAAAAGCGTTAAATCATTAAAATGACTGTTGAAATTGTAAAATGATGAGCTTTATTTTAGATGAATATAACGATGCACTGCGTAGTCTTTTAAAGCTCCATCGCAATTTGTACAGTTTGTTCTTCTTAAACATTGAAGCATCTGTTACAATGTGGCAGATGGAAGTTTAAATGACATTTCTTCATTTAACCATATTGGGATTTCATTAACAGTTAGCTTAAAATGCATTTAATATATTTCCTATATTATATAAGTCCATCCAATTATTTCTTGTAATAAAACTCTTTCATTTGTTAGTTTTTTTAAATAGTACAACATATCATCTTTCGGAAGTTACGTACAATGAAAAAACATACTTAATTAAATTATATGCAATAGAAAGCAGCTTTTGTTTAACGTAGGGTAAAAACCATTGCGAAAAAATTGCTCCATAACCTTTAACATTCATATACATAACATGAATGGAAAAGTTTATTGTTTACAACAAGCATTGTTTCCATAAATGCAAAGTAATTAATTACTGAAATGAACCAAAACTTGATTGAAACCATAACAGTATCATTTATTTTGTCTATTTTAACACAACATTTTATTCCTGGCAAAGATAGTAAATGTATACTTTGATAAGCAGCAAGTAACTTTTGTCAGTTATGAAAAGACAAAGTTTTCACACAAAATGGTTTTTGTAATTTTTCCAAGGTTTTCCTGATTTTTCCAGTCAGGAAACCACAACATATATACAGGGTATATTTTTAAATTTCTAAATGGTGTAAAGGTATGATTTTGTGTTTCGGTACTTAAAAATGTTGTTTCATCTGTATGATTCGTGAAATATAAGTTCCTGGTATAATATAAGAAACTTTTTAGATCATAACAATTTCATTATGCCATTCTTACTTTTCAACGGTAAATATTGGTTCTAATATTTTTTTTATCTGTAAAGATAGTTCACGACCAATTTAACTATCCCAAACTGCACCCTTTATTTAGTTTTGAACGAATGACTCTACAGATCATAAAACCTTATAAATTGCGGAAAGCATGGAAATGCCCTCATTTGAGGCTTTCTCAAACTTTAAGAAGAAAAACGCATCACTCTTCATCTGCTTTAAAATTATCCAGAGTATGATATGTAAATATTGGTTTTACACGATTTCGATTTGATCAAACACTGAGATAGAATAATTAAATAGTAACGTGATATATAAATACTAAGATTGAGTCGGCGAAGTATTCAAACAGAAAATATAAGTTAGTATGATCATTGAGAAAGAAAGTTACCTTATAAAACAAAGTATGAAATTTACACTGAATTCTTCATTTCCGTTGGAATTTCATAAAGGATAAATTATTGTTTCTGTGTTACTGCCATGTATAAGCGTTTTTAGGAGATGCAAATGGGAAATGAATCTGTGAACGTTTGGTAAAAGCAGCATTCCATTTAGTTTTCCTGTTGTTGTTAATGAGTTAATAAATTCGAGCATGTCTTAGTAAATGTATATGGGAAAGCTGTGAAATGGATCATTGGACATGTAATGCACCATTTACAAATAAATATAAGCATTTTATACGTGTGTTGTGTGGGAATGTGTAATATTTATTTAAATTCTGATCTCATGAATTTTTCTCTAAATCTTAATCTAAATGTCACTCTCATTTCATTTCCTTCATTAAAGGAACTGAAACCAAAATTTTCACACAGACATTTATATTCTTGATTACTTGAAAAAGTATATTTTAATATCTTACACCTGTCTTATTTAGTGATTGTCTGGAACCAAACTTTGACCTATAATTATCTACTCAACCACGAGATTATAACATCCTTATTGTTTTTCACAATGTATTTTACTATTCGGGATTATGTGGAAATTTCCTGTCTCTTTTTTAGGTCTGTCCCTGTAACAAAGGTCACACAATAGCCACTCTCTCTCCTATGTTTCAAACACGCAAACATTTTTCTTACTACTCGGCTATTTATCTTGCCACGACTACATTGAAATCACAGGAGCCTTTCACGGAAATCATTATTTTTATAGCTTCCGGTTATATTTTGTATAAAAGCTACCTTTTACCTGGAAAATGCACACCTCTGCTTGTTCTGTCACGCTTTCTATGTTTATGTACGTCAATAAATGTGGATTGCTATTGAATAAGGCGTTTCCTTCTTAATTTGCCACCACAATATTAGTTAATCGTATCTTAATATCAAATTGCTTAAACAATATCTTATTTGATTAAAATGTAAAGACACTCGTCACGACAATACATAAGTCGGCAGGATAGTTACTCACAGTGAAGAAAGAAGGAAAGTTTCAAGTTATTTTTATGAGATTGAAATTGTTAACAAGAGAAAAAAGAGAAGCCTGTGAATTTTTGTGCTTGATATGTGTTGTTTATGTGATAAAAGCAAATATTCAGCTTCCTAATCTTCAAAAAAGTGCCCTTCTGAAACTTGATTTTCTATCTAGAGTAATGAATGAACCCTATAAAATAAAACGAATCCATAAAAATGGGTTTAAAAATCTACAAACTTGGGAATGTGTGCCTCCACGGAATTTCTAGAGATTTAAAATGCTTCTTCTTGTGTAGTGGCTGTAGCTAATGAGTACAAGTCTTTGAGTGACTGATGACGGCCCAAAACAAAAATGTTAAGTTTTTTTTTTCAAAGTACCACATCTACAAATATTTTTGTCTTTTATTCGAAAAGTTTTTTTATTATTTTATATTCATTGTTTTCAAAATTATTATTTGCAAATTTTTAATTAGTTTAATTTGCGATGTATTTTGTTTTAAAAAATGCTTACAAATTTTCACAATGATTTACTTTACTTTAAAATAGTGCATATTTTACAATGAGTATTTTTTAAACTTGATCTTAATACTTAATGGGAGGATTTTTATTTTTATATACCGCTTACACAAATGTTTTCGATATATTTCACACTGAAATCGGCGCCAAACTTTTTGATAAATTTAATGGTGTTAAGGTGAGTCGGAAACCTCTATACCGACACTTTTAAATAGGCCGTTTTCGATGTACCTTTTCTCAAACTCTGTTATATGTACATGCTTGAAATTTTTCATACCATTAAAGTACACCTTTCTCATTATACTGAAACGCTATATTAGGTAATTTTGAATTATTTAATAACTTATGAAATATTTTTCGAAATTTGACCCATTTTTCAAGTAAAAAATGTGTAAATAATAAGCTTTTGAGTTTTTTACAAAAAGTACGTTTCATTATATATTAGCCATCATTATAAATACGTCATAAAAAACTTAAATACCTGTTAACATTATTTTCCCAGAAAGGGTACATCGAGCATCAACAATTTACATTTTGAGATAAATGAACTTTAATGTATAATTACTTTTTTAATAAAACGTTTCTCATCACATACTCCAAATGATCTACATTTTTTAAATCTCATCATCCTCTCTCTTCCTTTTAAGTCTTTTTTCACTCCTAACTTCCTTTATTTTTTGTAAAGAAGAATATTTAGCCTTTAACAGCCTCTGTTGTCCATCGCCTGTACCGTGAAGTCACCAGGCTCAATATTAAGTTTCCTTTAATTTCTGATTTTGATACATTTTTCAAATTCAATGATGAAATTGCATCCTATGTACCCAATGATAATACTTCTATTTAAACTAATATTTTCTTCGGTACACGAGACCATATTACGTTGTTTACACTTTCATTGGGATTTTGTGTTCCTCCATGTAAACACCTTTTAGCAATTCTGGATTAAAAGTGTTAGTTTCCATCATTCAATCAACTTTTAAGCAAAAACAAATACTTTGTTTACATTTTTCTCTCGTGCGCCATTTAAATGGGCATGACCTAGTTTAAATTATTGTTTAAAAATAGCTTTTAGGGGCTTCTAATTATTTACCCTAGAGGCTAAAGTAAGAGAAAAAGAACGGTTATAATCTATACAATTTGAAAATGTAAAAATCTCAGAATTGTCATATTAAGAAGATTTTAGGTTTCCAATACCCCCTAAAAGTTTTATATTATGATAAAATCTGCATTGGTTATCGTAAAGTAAGAAATAATCACAAATATGACGATAACTCAAAAAATTGTCCATAAAATTTAATGAAATTTATACATATTATACATAATATAGGAAGGTATAAAATAGCATAAAAATAAATCCTAGACAACTACGGTGTCTTATAAATTATAATATGTACACAATAAACCAATCGAATGTGTCAGTTTGGTATATGAAAAGTACCTTTAATATGTGATATGAAGGCCCCAAGAAGCAATACAACCCACACAGAAATGTGTGATGCTCTTCAATATATAGTCTATTCATTCTGTAGGAAATCTGAGCCACATTGCTCTTCCAAGGCAGTTGAAAGTGTGGCTAGAGTCTTAGGAAGGGAATTGAGAGCAGCTGCACATCGTCCTAGAGCAGGGGTGTCCAACTCAAATGACCTTGCGGGCCATTTCGGAAAAACTTTATAATCTCGCGGGCCACACATAAAAATATCTACCTTTATATCAGATTTGGAAACAAAAAAACATTTATTGGAGTGAAAATTTAAAACAGAATGAATTATTATTATTGTTTTCATTATTTTTCATGTATACCCCCAGACATAGATAATATAATAATGTTTATATAATATAATAATGCAATTATCAAATAATTTTTAAAAAATATTACAGTTCCCATTTTCTTTGAAAATTACGGTTTTCCCTGTTAAATTTGATCTGTCTTTTCATTTTTAAAAATTTGATAGTCCCGTCATATTCCGGCGATTAAGTAAAAACACTACCCTTTTTCCCCTTTATCGTCCGGGAATTTTTTTTAAATTTTAAAAAACTTTCCTGACAATTTTGCTTTTAGGCACCCAAGCAGAAAAAGAGGGGGGGAAACAAAAAGTTGAAAACCCCACAGAAGAATCATGTACCATCCATGAAATTAGTCTAAGAGCTAGCAACGTTTTCGGAGAAAATTTTAGGAAAGCTGATTCTTTAATATTTTTTCTATCCCCTTTTCGGTAAACGGGCTATCTGGCTGCCGGTAAACGTTTGCGTTTTTTAAATCGCATCATCCCCTTAAAACGGAAAAAATATTGTTTTTTAAAAAATTTTTTAAGAAAAAAAATTTTTTTTTTTTCACAAAATTTTAAAAAAAAAAGTTATTGACAAAAAGAATTTATTAATCCCAGACTTTTTTGTTTTTAAAAAAATTAATTTTAGATGCTATTTTTTTAAAAAAATCATTAATTTAAAACCCAAATTTTAGAATGTCTGTAATTTTAATATTATTTTATTTATACATAAATAAGTAAAAAATTTAATTTTAGACTTTAAACCCGGTTGTTTACTTAACACCCAAAGGCCGATTTATTGGTGTATTATATAAAGGTTTACCCCGTCGGAGAGAGACAGTGGCAAAGTGGGTTTGGGGAAAAGAGTGACTGATGCGTTGCTTCCTTTTGAATCTTATACAAAAAGGGAAAGGTCGTAAATACACTTTTCGCTGACATTTTTTAAATTTTAAATATCAAAATGGAGGAACGGAAAAAAAGGACTTTTTTTAATTATACAGCAGCTAAAAAAAAAAACAAAAACCCCGAATGCCCTCACTAGGCCGGGATTTTTTTTTTATTTACAAAAAAAATCATCTGCCTATTTAAAATGGGGAAGAATTTTCCCCTTTCCAACCTGATAGTTTATTTTTTTTTACATCCCAATGCCTTTTTGCTGGAAAAAGCGATAATTGCTGCAAGACATGTTAGGGCAAAATACGCCAAAAACCCCAAATAAATATGTTTCGTTTCGTTTTTTTTTTATCGTTTTCATTTAAAATTTTAAAATATTATAAGGGGCATTTAAATGGGAAGGTGTTTTTTGCAATGGCAAAATGAAAATTAATGACTTTGTAGAAAAAAAAATTAAAAAAAATGAAAAAGAAACCTTAAATGTAATGCTTTAAATTTTTTAACAAAATATAACAAAATTAGTTTTACCGGGGGAAAAATTAATACTACCGATGGAAAATACAGACAATGTTACAGTTTTTTTAGGGTTTTTTAAGGGCTAAATATTTTAAAATATACGTAAACAATAATTCTTTTTTCATTAACAAATTTTCCCTTTTCATCTAGTTCTACGCCGTTGGCCAAATTCCTTTAGTGATGTCAGTGAAAAAATCGTATTTGAGGGATGGAAGCTCGAGTTTAGCAGAAGAATTCCTAGCACATCAAATTCTACTGCATTATTCCCAAAATTTCCCCAATTGATGTGAGGAGAGGAAGATCGTGAATCAAAAAAACACAAGTTTTGATAAAAAAAGAATTTGCTTTTTCTGGGGGAAAAATTCGAAAGAAAAATTAAAAAGGTAAAAAAATTTAAAAGTTTACATTCTTCCAATGATGCCAAAAGTGTAGAAAAAAAATAACAGAATGGGTTACAAAATTGCAAAATAAAAAGAGAATTATTACAAAAATTAATAATCTAAAAACCCCAAATCTCCTTTTTTACCACCATTCGTGTGGGGGATATTTAAAGACTACAAGAAAATAACTGTTAATATTTCGAATCCCCTGGATAGTGTACGAGATATTATAAGGATATTTTTGATAAAATTGTGTCAGTAATTGAAGAAAGATTTAGTTAAAAAGAAATTTTTTTGTTATTAATTTCCCCTTTGGTGACATGTATAATAAGGGAAATTACAAGAAGAGTTAATACATAAAACCTTGGAATGCCAGTTTAATACAAATCATAAAATTTGAAAAAAAAATAGTAAAATAATTAAAAAAAATTAAAATTGTAATAAAAAGAAAAAAAAAAATTATTAGCAAAAAAATAGTAACTTATTGGAACAAGAAGATCAAAAAACACTTGAAGAAAATGATCTCATTGATAAAGTTGTTTTCATTCAGAAGTACTCATTTTAAAAATGGAAAAAAACAAATTTCCCGCCAATGATGATGGAAGATTTGATTAATGGTCCAAAAAAACCCAGATCGTTTTTTTAAAAAACATTAATTGAGGAAAAAAGAACGTCACCGAGATGGGGGTCAATTGTTATAGATTAAGCAATTCTTTGGGCTTAGCTATTTTATTGTGAAAATTTAAGGGAAATTGTTAAACCAAAAAGGCACATAACACTGGGTATAACCTAAAAGTTTTCCAAGTAGAAAAATGATTAATTTTTTTAAATCGATTTGGGAACATTGTTGTAACTACAATACGCTGGAAGAACCGGGCCCTAAACCCCCGATCCCATTTTAAACCCTTTCCCCTCAAATTTCCCCTCCTGACATCATTCAAAGTCCATAAAAGGCACGGGTGTAGCATTCGATAATTTTAATAGATACGTCGATACTTTAACTGGAAAGGACACTTTACATGACACCGTAGGAATCATTTACCAAAATGTAAGTGATAATCACGATTTTTAAATTTAAAAATTCGGAAAGGGGGAAATCTTGACATACCGTTTCCCCAAAACCAAAAAAAAGAAGACGGCCTTTAAGGGGAAAAATTCCAGAACTACCGTCGTTTAGTCATCGATTGCAAATGTTAAAAAAATTTTAACACCATTTGGGAGAAAAAAACCCATCTCTGCCCGAAAATTTTAAAACCTTTTGATAGAAACAAATGATCTGTTATATTTCTTTCTCCTTTTTACATGTCCCAAAAACCCCCCAAATGTGGGACAGGGTTTTTAATTTAAAAATCATTAAAGATACAAAGTCCCAAAAAAAAAAAGTATCTTATTTTACACCTATTAAGTTTTCACCGACAAATGTAGCGGTAGTTAAACATACAATGGAACGGGCCCGTTGTTGGTAAAATGAAATTTAAAAAACATACGTGCAAGTTATTTTATGCCCTTGCAATAGCAAAAATAGCATAAAAAAATTCTAATCAACGCCGGCCAAATTCGATAATTTTTTTCATCCATTTTGGGTTCTTTCCCATTTAATGATGGCTTTCTTCAAAGCCAAGGAGTTTTTATAAATATGTGGCCCCATCTCATATGATGATTGAAAGTAATATTATTTTTTGGGCCCAGTGAAGGTTTAGTTGAAGGAAAAACATTTTAATGGGAAAAACCCCCCGTATCCGCCTGATGGCTCTTGGTTTGCAAATTTTAAAATTTTTTTAAAGAAGGACAATGAATGTTTAAAAATGACAATGTTTTTTTGAAGATGGACAAATTAATTACACAATTTCCGGGGAAGGAACAAGTTTTTTCCCCATTTCTTCTATTATCAAAAGTTATAGATTCTCATTCTTTCATCCAATAGAATTACCTAATAAATTATAAAAAAATTAAAATGGTATATAAAAAAATTCGTAGAAGAAACAAAAAAGGTAAAAGAAGGAAAAAACGGAAAATTTCCCCTATTTGTTTTTACATCCTTTTTTGTAAACAATTATATTTACCCCCCGTCAAGAAGCAATACGCAGGGGAGATTTCAAAAATGTTCAAAATTTTAAACCCAAAAATAACCAATTTTTTTTTCGCCGTAAATAAAACCGTTTTATGCTCTATGGTGGTTAAATATTTAGACAATTTAAATAAAGTGATAAAAAACATCCTAAAAAAAAAATGATTTTATGAATGGATTTTTTTTGGAATAAAAAACCGACAAACCATTCTCGAGGATACCCCCCAATTTGGGATCACGGGAGCAGACTTTTTCACCCCGGGAAGCGGCTAGACGCCTAAGTGGTTTGCAATTTTACTAATTCCATAGCCCCCGTCAATGCTGGCCCAAAAAAGTCACAGTATTAGAGTCAAAAACTTAAATTTTCCCGATGTTTGTGGATTAAAGTACAAAAGGTGCCTGGGGTTTTTGCAACCAAATAGAATCAACATTTATGGCAAACAAATCGCTGATTTCATTAAAATTTTTTGAAAAAATATTAATCCATTTGATAAAAATTTTCCCGGATATTTTAATATAATATTGAAATCAACCTTTGAAATTTCCTGAAAATGTAAAGGCAAACTTTTTGCTGAACATTGAAAAAAATGGTGAAGTTTTAAAGGAAACAGTTTTTACTGAATGTGTTGAAGACGGATAGTTTTTGATAAGCCAATAAAAAATCAAGTGTTTAAATTTTTGCTGGTGCCCCCAAAGAAAAAAAAAAATAACTTTTTTGCAACAAAGCTATTGAGCTAAGAATGCAACGAGATTCGGTTTGGTCGACTCTTAGGTATATTTTATGACCAAAAAAATCGATTTTGGGAAAAGAAAACTGATTTACCTAACACCGATCCCAACATCTATGTGTCATGCAGAGGGGTAGTATTTGTAAAAAAAAGAAAAAAGCACAATAAATTAAATTTTTCCCAAAAAAAGTTGGGCAAGGTAAACCCCAGCAACCCCTTTTTTTTTTATTATTGGCTTTTTAGGTTCTTCTTATGTTACACATCATAAAAAGAAGTACCACAAAACTTTCAATGGCACATAAAAAAATTTTTTGATTTCACAGTTTAAATCACCTGGCATTGATATTGTTTAGATCAGTATTTTACACCTTTTTTTTAAAAGATTTATTTACGTCAAAAACAAAAACAACCAGTAAAAATTTTTCCTTTGGCCCCAATAAAAATGGCATCATAATTTTACGGTGAATTTTAAAAAAAATACCAGTTAAAGGAAGCTCTCTTTAAAATTTTTTTATTGATCATTGGGCTAGGATAACAGTTTTTTTTGGGGAAAAAAAAACCATTTATCTAAGCTTCGATGTGTTATTCATATGGGTTGTAAAAAAACCCAAGTTATTAGAAGTATTGAAGAATCATTATCTCGTGAAGAACATGAAGAAGTTTGGATACTGAATTATATATCATTTTTACCAGATAAGCGTTGACGCCGCGTTGTACGCTGCTCAGACCAAGTTCTGATTAAAATTTTGGAAATTTTGGGATCATCTGAATGCATCTTTGAAGCTTTGGACCCAAATGGGGTGTGGGGAAACCAGGGGCGTCTAATAATTTTTAAGATTTATATCAATTTTATTTTTTTCCAAAAAGCTTTTACCATGTTTCCACGCAATAACTGGGTGCGATTATCCCCCAAAGATTTTTTCGGAAAGGTAAACAAAGGGTTTCCTTCGCTGTCAAAAAATCTGTCGAGTATCATTAGCATTTCAAGAGATTGAAACCCGATATGAAGATGAATTTTGAAGTACATTTCCCAAACTTTGGGGAAAAATTTTATGTCAAATTATGTGGTGCCAAACCCTTTCAAATGTTAATGATTTTTTTCTTTATCTATTTTTCCAAAACCTCAAAGATAATTTGGGGAAAAAATGTCAAAAATTTGATTCTTTGAGTTTCCCAATTTGTAAAGTTTTGAATTATATCACATTTATTGAGGGGGAAACCAAGTTTTAGAAAAAATCCCTTTTTAAAAAAATCCATCATTTTTTATCGCCGTTATTTCCCGGGGGGATCATCAATGATGAAAAAATACGTTTTGGTTTTGGTTTGTTTGGGGGGCAGTTTCCATCAGTTGCTGACATTGTCAATAAAAAAAATAAAAATATTATTTATAATATGATAAATCGAAAGAGTAAATTATTATTTAGACCCCCTGATAAAACCCAATAATTTATTTTTTTTTTCCCAGAACCAACACTACTAGGAAAAAACCCCAAAAAAACAACGGGAAAGATGATTATGATGATATTTTTATAATAAGGGGAGCAGTGACGATGATGACGGGCTATGAAGATGCATCAGTTTTTGTGAAACTATTACGGAATGAAAATACATATTTTTGGAAAAAAAAGATTTGACTATCTAAAACATAATATCTTAAAAAAAAAGGAGAATTTTGTTAATAATGGCAAAAATTTTTCCTTTTTTTTCTTTTATAAAAAACATTTTTTTTCAGGTTTTTAAAAAAATTTTTATGATATTTTTAAAAAAAGATATTTTCCCTTTTGTTAAAAAATTTTTTTAAACAACTATTTATTTTTTAATTAGAATTTAAATATTATTTTTTATTAATTAAAGAAGACATAAAAAAAAAAGTTGTTTCGAATAATAGTGTAAAGTAATCCTGTCAAAATCTTCCCGCCTACCTTACTTTGGGCCCCTGTTTTCTAACGACAGGGGAAAACCGCGGTATAATACACCCAATAAATCGGAAAAGGGTTTTTAAAAAAACCCGGGAAAAAATGTTGGAAAAATTTAAAATTTTTACTTATTTATGTATAAATAAAATAATATTAAAATTACAGTCATTCCAAAATGGTTTGAAATTAATGATTTTTTACACAAAAAAAAGCATTTGGACATTATTTTCAACAACAAAAACGTCTGGCATTAATAAATTCATTTGTTAATAACTTTTTTAAAATTTTGTGAAAAAGAAAAATTTCTTTTAAAATTATTTAAAAATCAATATTTTTACCTGTAAAGGTATGATGCGCATTAATAAAAAGCAACGTTTCCGGTAGCCAGGGTAGCCCGCACGATGTTTGAAAGGGCATAGAGAAAGAAAAAATTAAAAAAATCAGGGTTTTCTAAAAAATTTTTGTTTTTCTGACGTTGGAAAAACCTTTTTACTATAAGGGATATGCATAATGCACAAAATTCAAAAATTTTTTAAAAAAAGTAATTTACTATAGTAAAATCAAAATAACTGTTTGATAAAAAAATAAATCTACTTTTTTAAACTAAAAAGGGTATTTCTATTATCAAAAGGATTTATTTTTTAAAAAAAGAAAAAGGGAACAGGCAAAAAACATTGTATATATAAAAACCCCCAAAAAAATTTCAAAATTAAAAAATTTTAAAAAAACTGGAATTTAAAAAAAGTTTTAAAAAAAAGTCGGAGGGCCCTTGCAACTTTCATACTGGGGGAAGTGTTGGGCAACCCTGTCCTAGTGTGTCTCAAGCATTTCGATAGGGGGTTTAAAGGCTGGTCACTACATCAGCTAAATTCCCTTCCCCGCTCAAGATGAGTTTCCCGATGCGAGTCCTGTGTAGTTAGCATTATCACCCCCGTAGCACGAAATTTTCACTTAGCCCCAAAACATAAGGGGGTACATCAGCATACAGGTTGTCATTTTCCCCATAGGGGGTGAGTATTAATATTTCCACAAGAAAAAAACATGGAGGTTTGGAAAAAACCCCAAAAAGATACCACCCCAAGCAAGACTGGGCCCTATGCATCTCTTTTCCCCGGGTATGTCAAAGGATGAAAACGATTTTAGACCAATTCCACCTAGTATGGTGGTTTGGGCACCCGGCTTGAAAAATTGAAAAAAGGCTAAAAAATCCCGAATAAGGCATGGAAAAATCTTCCGGAAAAAAAAAGTCGGACTTCCGCCTGGGTTGAATTTGTCTCGAATGGAAAGCAGCGCACCCTTTTCTTCAATGTTTTTTTATTGTATATTTCCATTTATCTATATCTCGTCTTTTGTATGCATCCCAGTATGAAACACACGAAAAAACAACAACGGAAATTTTAGGTTTTTTCCAAATGAAAAAAATGCCTACTATCGATTTTCGAGGTAATTCCCAGACTCATCCATATGTAGAACAGCCCCATTGATCACCACCCAGTGGACATGGGTTAAAAAATTCCCCACCCAAGTGGGACTCAATGGCTGGTCACCCGCATAAAAGGGCGAAGTTCATGTTTTTAACCCCGCGGTTGACCTTGATATTAACCTTCCGGGTTTATTGATTGATTGAATATTAACGTCGCACCCCGTTCAAAACAACACGAGGGCTTTTTGGGGACGGACCACGTATTTTTAACCATGGTCAAGGGACGTGGACGACACCCGAGCTGGCACCCCCCTCCTAACCTACCACACCACACCAACGGAGGGCTTTCAGCTCCAGATTTAACTTTCACCCCTGCCCTACACGGGGGTCCCTTTGTGGTACTGGGGCGAACCGTGACAAGGGCCACGGTCCGATACCCATACCACTGGCTACCGCAGCCACATCAACCTTCCGGAGCTTGTAGCTTGAAAGGATCTGCGTTCAGCCGCATTTGCAGTTCTATTCCCTTTGGGGCCCTAAATCATGCTCTGGGAACTTTTTTTTAAAGCTGTGGGCCGGTTAACGTTTTTATAAATTTACCGGATTTGTTGAGGGTGGGACACGTTGATTGTTTATATTTTAGATTGTTTTGATAAAACAATTTTAATTTAGTTACATTTAAATTGATTTTTAGAAAAAATATAGTTCCCCCAAAAAAAGAATAAAAAATTACTTTTGGGGGCAAAAAACCGAGAGAAATGCGCCAAATTTAAAAATAAAAAAGGCAATAGGTTTATTTTTCTTTTTGGGCTCCGGGGAAAATTTGATTTACGGACCGGGGTTGGGGTCACCGCCCTAAACGACAAAATCTCATTGGGACCGTGGTGCCCCTTTTCCTGTTCATGTTAAATTTTCCTGGAAGCCAAAACCGTGGGTTGAAATTTTTTAAAAAGGGATGGATCGGGACAGACCGCATTTAATAATTAGCCACCCGTCTGAATTTGTTTTGCCTCTAGTCACCAAAGCTCGTCATCGCAGTTCTTTTTTCAAAAGGCCCGGGGGGTCATTGCTCAATTTCGCTCTTTCCGGGCCCTTTTTGTCTCGAACAAGCAGCGACATTTTGGGCCCTTTTTCTGAGAATATCCATTTTATGCTTCCCCACAAATGACCCTATTCCACGTACCCATTGTTTTTCATAATGTAATTTTTGTTCAGGGGAAAAGAGAGAGTTTCCCTTTTCCCCTTTCTAAAACAAATTCAAACCCCTTTTTAGAATGGTTTTTTTTTGGGGAGTTACGCTTTTTTTGATTTTTTTCCCCCAAATTTTGGCAACCAATGGAAAAATTTTTTAAATGGCATAAATTTTTTTTTTAATACTTTTTTACCCGTGAATTTTGGCGTTTTTAAAGGGAATTTTTTCACTTATATTAATTTTTATTTTTTATTTTTATGGTTTTTCATGATCTTAGAAAAAATTTTAAATTTTAAATTTAAGATTCTTTTATCATACCCAACAAAAAAACCCAATAGTAATAAAGAAAAGTGGAAAAAAAGCATAGTGCAGAACAAAATTATGGTTTTAAAAAAATTAATAGTTTCTACTATTCAGATACTCATAGAACCCTACATAATTTCTTTCGATTTAGAAAAAGACGGGTAATTGATTCCGGTTGTTAGAATATTTAATAATGCGAAAAAAAAATAATAAGGATGATAACGAAAAAAATTTTTAAAAAATATCCAAATTTCTTTAAAGGGGTTTGCTCTTTAAAGGGATAACTTTTAAAAATTTCCCTAAAAAATTTCAAATTTTCAAAATCTTTGTTCTGTTCTTATTGAAAAAATTTTAAAACTCAATGTATTTAAATTTTGCTTTTTTTTTCTCAAAATAAATTAAAAAAAAAAAATTTTAGAGAAAATATTTTCCTAAAGAAAACCCCCAATTTGGGGAAAACAATTTTCTTTTAACCCAAACCCTTTTAGAAGGTAGTGGCCGGAATGCCTCACAAAAGTAAACAATTAATATTTCTAATCCTCCTACTTCAACCCGCAAAAATGGGTGCATGGTAGCTTCACGATTAATGGAAACTCAAGAAAACTAAGCCTGAACAAAAAAAATGTTTCGTAAAAAGAACAAAACCCAAACAGGAAAATAGACTAACTTCCCTTTTTCCCCCGATCCCCCCAACACTTTTAGGCCAAATTTTTTAAAAAATTTTTGAGGTCGTAGCCCAATAAACCACCTAATCCCCACGTCCCCACTTTTTAAAAGTCTAGGATTTTGGCCAAAAATACTGCACTTTCTAAATGGAATGCATCATCTCCCCAAAAAATTTTACCCAGACAAGGGTACTTAATGCCTTTCCATTGAACCCAAATATGCTTTTTTTCCCAAAAACAATTTGAACACCCCCAATTGTCATGGAATTAGATGCAAAATAAAAAGAATAAAAAAAAAAAAAATCGGTTTTTTACAACAAAAAGCATTTTTTAAAAATTGCCTCAAATTTAAAAAGAAAGGCCACTAAATGCTTTTTTAGCGGGCCAAAAAACCGAAAAAAACCCCATTTTTAGGGAAAAACTTTCAGGTAAGTTTTTGATATGAAAAAAGAAAAATTTTTGATTTTGGGTTTGATTTTTCTAACTGTCTTAACCGCAAGTTGCCCCTGTCCAAAAAAAATATTCTTTGAGAATTTTAAGCAAAAATTTGCAACAGGATCAGTTACATTTCGTATTTTAGGGCATATGAAAAAATAAAATTTTACCCGCAATCATGTAAAGCGATGTTATGTGTTAAAATTTACTTAACAACTGAAAATATAATGTAATAAAAAAAATACGAAGGACACGATTTACCCATTTTAGAAACATTCAACAAAAAATTTTTTTAATGTAAATTGCGAAAAGTAACTTTTTCATCCTATATATTTTCTTTTAAAGGGATCCGACTATTTTTCAGCAATTTTTTTTTTAAAAAAAAAGAGATACGAGGATTTTTTTTTTTTTTTTTGATTTTTAGATTTATTTTGTATGTTTTTTGGGAAAAAAAACTAAAAAATTTAAAAAAAGGAAAAAAAAAAATTTTTATTAAAATGAAAAAAAAAAGGGAAAAAAGTATTTTGATATATATTCATGTTTGAAATGACCTTCATTATAAGAGATAATTTAATTTTTGCAAAAAAAAAGAGTTTTTTTTATCTTAGTGGGTTATATTAAAAAATTTTTTTAAAAAAAAAAGGATTATATTCACATAAAGGGTGTAAACTTTGGTTTAAAAAAACAGTGTTTTATTAAAAAATGAAAAATTAAAAAAAACTTCCGCTTTATACAGAAATAAAAAAAAAAAAATTTCAATTTAAATTTTTTTGAAAACTTTCTGACCAATTTCCGTCTCCGTCTGAGTTTTTTGAAAAAACACATTTGAAAAAAAATGTAAAGTTATGGCATCTGCTTTAATAAAAAACCCGTTTTTGTTCTAGTGAATGGAAAAAAAAAAACTTGGTATTTTTATTAAGATAATAATTTTGGGGGATAAAATAAAATCATAAGAAGAATTTGTCAATTTTTCAGAAAAAAACATGATTTTAGGGGAGTCGGATCCTTAAATTAACAAAAAATTTAAAGGCCAAAAAAATAAAATGGTTTGAACTTTTTGGGGGTTAACCCAAACCCCTTAGACTGTTTCCCGTTCATTATTGAGGTTTTCAAATTCCAAGGGGAAAAAGGGGGGGAAAATTTTAAAAAAAAAAGGTTTAAAAATTAAATTTTTTTTGAAAAATTTTTTGGGGTTAAAAAAATTTTCATTTAAATATTTTATTTTATCTTGGTTTAAAAAATTTTAAAAAAAAGTTCTTTTCCCATTTTATATTTTTTTCCATTTAAAAAAAAATTTTGTTTGGTTTTTTGAAATTTGAAAGAAAATTTTAAATTTGTTTTAAATTAAAAATTTATTTTTTGGAAATTACGGTATTTTCAAATTTTTTTTAAAATTTTAAATTTTTAAAACTGTTGGTTTTTTCCTTAAAATTTTTTGCTTAAAGTATTGGGCCCCTTTTGGGTTAAGAAACCCCGATTTAAAAATAGAAATTTTTAAAACCAAAAACGTTTAAAATTTGGGAAAAAGGGTTTTTTGCAAAACCCTTTCAGAAATTTCCTTTTAAAATTAAAAAATTTTAAGGGGCAAAAAAATAAAATCTCCTTTTATTAAAATTTTTTAAAATTTAAAGTTTTGGGCCCAAAAAACCAATTTTTAAAAAATAAAAATTTTTTTGGGGAAAAGTTTACCCAAATAAAAGTGGTTTTTAAATTTTGAAAAGGTTATATTTGGTTTTAAAATTTTAAAATATAAAAAAAAGAATTTTCAAATTTTTTGAAAGGAAAATTGGTTTTCAAAAAAGGGCTTTTGCTGGGAAAAAAATTCTATCAAATCCCAACAAAAGCCCAAAATTTTTGGGAAAAAAATAAAAAGAAACAAAAAAAATTTTAATAGAATTAAGCCTTTGAAAATTTTAAAACCAGGGGACCGCTCATTTACCCCCTTGACACGGGGTGCCGGGTTTTTTGTATCGCGGCCTAAAAAAAAAAAGGCAAAAATAATTTTTTTTTGCAAAAAACTTTCCTTTTTTCAAATTTGGGGATTTGGCCCTTTTTTAAAAAAAACCCATTTTGGAACAATTTTGTTCGTTTTTTTATTTTTTTAAAAGCAAAAGAAAAACTTTGAAATAGGAATTAAAGGGTTTTTTTAGAAATTATTCAAATGAAATTTTTTTTAACGTTCCAAAAAAATTTTAAAAGTTGGGGGGCCAAAATTCCGCCCAATTAAAGGTTGGGGGATTGGGTGCACACAAAATATAAATCTATTTTAATCTAAAGGATATTTCTATTATCAAAAAGGATTTATTTTAAAACAAGAAAAGGTAACAGGCAAATACATTGTATATATATAAATTTCCCCTCAAACAAATTTCAAAATGTAAAAACTTTAAAAATCTGACATTTAAAAATGTTTTAAAAAGAGTCGGTAGGACTTACTTGTCGCAACTTACATACTGGCGGGCCACGTGTTGGACACTCCTGTCCTAGTGTGTCTCAAGCATGTACGATAGGGTTAATGACTGGTCACTACATCAGCTAAATTGCTTCCAGCTCAAGATGAGTTTCCACGATGCGAGTCCTGTGTAGTCTAGCATTATCACCCTGTAGCACGAAATTATCACTTATTGCCCCAGCATAATGGTGTACATCAGCATACAGGTTGTCATCTCTATAGGTGTGAGTATTAATATTTCCACAAGAAAAGACATGGAGGTCTGTGCATCCACCCAAAGAGATACCACCCCAAGCACAGACTGAGCCGTATGCATCTCTTTCTCGGATATGTCATGGATGAAAACGATTTCTAGACCACCCCACCTAGTATGGTGGTTATGACACCCGGCTTGAAATTAAGAGAAGGCTAGAGTTTGAATCCCGAATAAGGCATGGATATATCTTCCGGAAAAGAAGTCGGACTTCCGCCTGAAATGAATTCCCGTCTCGAATGGAAAGCAGCGCACCTCTTCTCTTCAATGTTTTGTATTGTATATTTCCATTTATCTATATCTCGTCTTTTGTATGCATCCCAGTATGAAACACACGACAACAACAACGGATTCTAGGTTCTCTCCAAATGAAAATATGCCTACTATCGATTTCGAGGCTAATCCTAGACTCATCCATATGTAGAACAGCTCTCTATTGATCACGCACCCAGTGGACATGTTGCAAACATTCCCGCTATGGCGTGACGTAAGTGGGACTCAAATGGCTGGTCACCTCGCATAAAGGCGAAGTTCATAAAGTTTTCAACTCGCGGCTGACCTTGATATTAACCTTCCGGTTGATTGATTGATTGAATATTAACGTCGCACTGTTCAGCAACACGAGGGCTTTTGGAGACGGACCACGTCATTTTGAACCATGGTCAAGTGACGTGGACGACACCTGAGCTGGCACCCCCCCTCCTAACTACCACACCACACCAACAGGAGGACGTTTCAGCTCTCGACAGATTTAACGTGCATCGCTGCCCTACACGGTGGGTCTTTAGTGGTACTGGGCTCGAACACGTGACAAGGCAAGCCACGGTCCGATACCTATACCACTCGGCTACCGCAGCCACATCAACCTTCCGGAGCTTGTAGCTTGAAAGGATCTGCGTTCAGCCGCATTTGCAGTTCTATTCCTTGGTGCCCTAAATCAGTGCTCTGCAACTTTTTTTTATCGCTGTGGACCGGTCAACGTTTGATAAATTTACAGCGATTCGTTGAGGGTGAGACACGTTGATTGTTTATATTTTAGATTGTTTTGATAAAACAATTTTAATTTAGTTACATTTAAATGTGATTTCAGAATAAAATATAGTTACACCAAAAATGAATAAAAGTTATTTCCGTGGAAAGTTGCACAAATCCGAGAGAAATGCGCAACTTTAAATAAAATGGCAATAGTTTATTTTTCTTTAGGCTGCCTGGCAACATTTGATCTACGGACCGGGGGTTGCGGATCACTGCCCTAAACGACAAATATCGGTCATTGGCACTTGTGGTAGCGTTTGCCTGTTCATGTCTGAATATCCTGGAAGCCTAATCCGTGGTTAGAAATTGTCAAAGTGTATGGATCACAGACAGACTCGCATTTAATAATCTAGCCACTTCTGTCTGAATTTGCTGTGCCTCTAGTCACCACATAGCTCGTCATCGCAGTTCTTTGGTCAAATGAAGCCTGGGAGTCATTGCTACAATTTCGCTCTACCGGACTTCTTGTCTCGAACAAGCAGCGACATTTGTCGCCTTATTCTGAGAATATCCATTTTTATGCTTCTCACAAATGACGTATTCCGACTGCATCGCCATTGTTTTGCATAATGTAATTTCGTTCAGAGAGAGAGAGAGTTCCTTTTCCTTACTAAAACAAATTCAAATTTCTTTGAGAATGGCTTATTTTGGGGGAGTTATCGCTTTTTTGTGATTTTTCCTTAATTTATGATAACCAGTGTAATTTACTTAAATGAGAAACATAAATTTTTATTTTAATACTTTATACTAGAATTTTGGCGTTTACAGTTTCGAATGTTTTCACTTATATTAATTTCTATTTTTATATTTTATGGTTTTTCATGATCTTAGAAAATTTAATTTAATTTACATGATTCTTTGATCATACCCAACAATACCCAATAGTAATAAAGAATATGTGGAAAAATAGCATAGTGCAGAGCACATTATGGCTGAAAATATTAATAGTTCTACTATTCAGATACTCATAGAACCCTACATAATTTCTTTCGATTTAGAAAATGACGTGATAATTCGATTCTGGTTGTTAGAATATTTAATAATGCATGTAAAAAGAATAATAAGGATGATAACGAAAATTTTAAATATATCCAAATTTCTTAAGGGATTTGCTCTAAGGCATAACATAAATATTTCCCTAAATATTTCAAATTTTCAAAATCTTTGTTCTGTTCTTATTGAAAACATTTTAAAACTCAATGTAGTTAACTTAGCTGGTTTTTCTCAACATAAATTAAAAAAATAATCTAGAGAAATATTTTCCTAAAGAAACCTAATTGTGGAAGACAATTTGGTCTTTCACTCCAACTCGTTTTAGAAGGTAGTACAAACGGAATGCCTACACAAAGTAAACAATTAATGATTGCTAATCCTCCTACTACACCCGCAGAATGGTGCATGGTAGCTTCACGATTAATGGAAACTCAAGACACTAAGCCTGAACAAAACAATGTTTCGTAAAACGAACAACCAATCAGAACTAGACTAACTTCATTTATACCTCGATCCCACAACACTTTTAGGCCAAATTTTTAAAAAATTTCGAGGTCGTAGCCCAATAACACCTAATCCTCACGTCCACACTTTTAAAAGTCTAGGATTTAGGCCAAACCATAATACGCACTTTCTAAATGGAATGCATCATCTCCATGTAAAATTTGACCTACAGACAAGGTATTCTTAATGCCTACCATTGAACCCAAATATGCTTTTTTTGCCAAACACAATTTGAACACCCCCAATTGTCATGTGACTTAGATGCAAAATATCAAGAATAAAGAAAAAAAATCGCGTTTTTTACAACAAAAAGCATTTTTTTTAAAAATTGCCTCAAATTTAAATGAAAGGCCACTCAAATGCTTTCAGCGGGCCACGAATTCGAAAAGACCCTTATCTTAGTAGAAACACTTTCAGGTACGTTTTTTTGATAGTGAAAAAGAAAAGACGAATTTTTGATCTGTTTAAAGACTTTTTCTAACTGTCTTGATGGACCGCAAGTTGTTTCCCCCTGTCCGAAAATAATATTCTGTAGAGAATTTTAAGCAAAAAGTTTTGCAACAGGATCAGTTACATTTCGTATTTTAGGACATATAGAAAAAAATAATCAACTATACCTCGCAATCATGTAAAGCGATGTTATGTGTGTGCATGTTACAAAATTAACAACTGAAAATATAATGTAATAAAAACAATACGAAGGACACGATTTACCATTTTTAGAAACATTCAACAAAATATTTTAATGTAAATTGCGAAAGTAACTTTATGCCTATCATATATTTCATTTAAGGTATCCGACTATTTGCAGCAATTTTTTTTTGAAAAAATAGAGATACGAGGTTTTTTTTTTGTTTTTTGTTTTTTTAGATTTATTTAGTATGTTTTTATGGAAAAAATACTAAAATTGAAAAAGGAAAAAAAAAATATTATTAAAATGAAAAACTAGTAAAAATGTATGTGATATATATTCATGTTTGAAATGACCTTCATTATAAGAGATAATTTAATTTTTGCAAAAACTAGAGCTCTTTATCTTAGTGATTATATGAAATTGCTTTAAAAAATAGCGATTATATTCACATAAAGGACTGTAAACTTTGTAATAAAACAGTGTTTGATAAAACTGAAAGTTAAAACACTTCCGCTATTATACAGAACATAAACAAAAAATTTCAATTAATTATTTTGAAAACTTTCTGACCAATCACCGTCTCCGTCTGAGCTTTTCGAAAAAAAACACATTTCGAGAAAAAAGTGTAAAGTTATGGCATCTGCTTTTAATAAAACACCTGTAGTTTTTGTTCTAGTGAATGGAAAATAAAAAAAACTTGGTATTTTTTTTAAAAAGATAAAAATTTTTTGGGTTTAAAAAATAAAATCAAAAGAAGAATTTGTAAATTTTTTTCAGAAAATCATGTTTTTTAGGGTAGTCGGATCCTTAAATTAAAAAGAATTAACGGCCAAAAAAATAAAAGGGTTTTTGAATTTTTAAAGGTTAATGTCAACCCATTAGACTTTTTCCCCTAGTTCATTAACGTGTTTCTCAAAAAAGGGGGCCCCCAGCGCGAAAACCCCCAAAGGGGGCGCGAGCATATCGAAAAAAAAAAAGGTTAAAAATTAATTTACGGGAATAAAAAAATACTTTTTTGATATAAAAAAAAATACAGATTTACATTGATATGATTTATATATATATCAAAATCATCTGGGTTTGCTATTTTTTTTGATCCTATAACTAAATAAAAAATATTTTTTTTTGTTTTTTACTGAAAATCCTACGTTTAAATTTTTATTACTTTCCCTTTTTTAATCAAAAAATATTACTTTTGCTGGCTTTCAAATTTGGTATGGTTACCTGCATCCCTTTTTTTTTTTTTTAAAAGGGGTTTTTTTCAAATTAAAATTTTTAATTCTGTTGCATTTTGGGAGCATTTTTAAAGGGAAAATTTTAAATTTAAGAGTATACTGAAACGTAAAATACAAAATCGTTAATTCTGGGGAAAACTGTTTATTTTTAAACCAATGACCTTGACAGAGAATCCTCTAATATGAAAAAGTCTTAATGGGGCTAAAATGAATTGATAACATATCCCCTTTTTTGGGAGTGGCAAACGTTTTTTAGAATCTTAAGGTACTTGTTTATAGGCCTTTTCCCGGCACGACCACTTTTTTTTCAAAAAATTTTTTTTTGAACATGTTGCTTTTTTCCCTATGAATAATTTTAGGGGTTTTTTAATTGTGATGTTGTATGACCATTATGGTTTATAAAAGTAAATGAGCAGAATAAAAAAAAAAAATTGGGCATCTGTGATCTTTTTAAAAAGGAAAAATTGAAGCTGATCAAAAAAGGGGAAACTTTTGCTAAAATAATGCTTTAAAAAATCATGTTGGAAAAGAAATTTTGGGAGAAAAGCAATAAACATGAAACAAAAGGGAAAAAATTTTCAATAGCTACTTAAAAACCCTTATCAAGAAAATAAGAACCCCGGGGGTGTACCGCAAAATGCACTTCCCCCCGTCAAAAGACACAAGCAAAAAAAAAGTGAAACGGGAAATTTTTTCGATCATAAAAGGACAAAAAAAATTACAATAACGTGAACAAAATGTGACAGTTTTTTTTGCAAATAATTTTACCTGTAATTTTAGCAAAAGTGTTGTGATTTGTGTCCTTTATTAAGGTCACACTTTTTGGGAACAATTTAGTTCAGTTTTTTTGGGATTTTTTCCCAAATTATGAAAGACAAATAGAAAAACCCCTTTGAAATAGGTAAGTATTTTTTCTTAGTTAAATTATTCCGAAATTGTAATTTTTATTTTGAAAAAAATAATTATAAAAAAATTGGGGTGCTTAAAATTCCCAGCGACCTTTAAAAACCGTTGGTATCGGGGTGCACACCTGACCCCCTTGCTTTAAATATTAAAAAAATAAAACAATTGCTATTCATTAGGTTTTATATTTTTTTTTATTACTTAACATTTATTCTAAATCCCCTTTAATTCTGCGAGGCTTTAAAAATTCCCAAAACCAATTATAATATGAAATTCAATTTAAAAATTTTTTACTTTTTTGTATACATTGTCATGCACTTGGTTTTACCTCCTTACCATTGCTTTTATATCAAGAATAATATATAATCATTTTTTTAAAAAAAAAAAACCTTTAAGGGGGGGGTACTTCAACCGTATAAGAAAAAAAGTTTAATAATTATCAGTGACTTTTATGGGCTTGTCTTGCAGAGCAAAGTTTTTTAAAGTAAAGGGTAAAAAAATTAAAAAATTGACACTTGAGGGTTTTTTTTTTGATATTTAGCTCAGATTTATATTTTGTCTTCAAAGTAGCCAAAAGAAAATCCGGGTTCCAAAAAATATGATGTTAAAAATGGTAATTGGGATACGAAATGCTTTTGTTTTCAGTGCAGAAAATTCAGCATCCCCCTCATCCAGAATTCAAAAAAGTGATTTTTAAAAATTTCCCCTTTTAAATTTTGTCATTGGATGTGAACTCTTTTGGGAAAATCTCCTTTTGGGCCCTTTTTGGGAAATATTTTGAAATGGATCCCCCAACTCATTCGTAACTTACTATCAATTTGCCCCTCGTTTTGTTGTACTTGTTGATGCTTTATTATCGGTAAATGCCCCACTGGATTTTAAAATATATCTATAATTTTGTTTTAATCCACTTCCGTAAATACTTAATACCGTGAATTCAATTAACGCGTGAATTATGAAAAAGTACTTTCAAAGAGAGATTCGGTAGCTAATCATTCCCCAAAATTGACTAAAAAATTTTTAAAAGGGGACAGCATTTTTTTCATGTTTTTTGCAGACGTCTTTTTATGTTGCCCAGACTCACATGAACGTTTGCGAGAATGCCAGATGTAATGGGTATGATAAAAAGCAACATAGATTAGGCTATTTTTTTAATGAACATTTGTACTTTTAGGGAAAAGGATTTGAAGGAAATAAATCTTTAATTAAATATTATTTCTCAATCTGTTTCAATTTAAAAAATTTGAGAAAAAAAAAAATAACATAATTATAACCCATTACTTAAAGGTATAATTTACTTAAAATGTATATTAAAATTTAAGAGTAAATATATATAAAAAATTTTAAAACTTATCTTATTAATACTGAATTAAAAACAAATTTAATTAGTATTAGCCCACTTCCATTGGGCTTGTCTTGCAGAGAAAAGTTTTTAGAAATTGACCCTCTGAATTTTTTTTTATATTTGGGTTATATCTATATTTTGTCTTCTAAAAAGCCACCGCATTTTGCAATATGTTCCAATTTAAAAATTATATATAGAAAAGGAAAAAAAACATAATAATTATCCTATTACTTAATTTTTTTTTTCTTAAAAATAACATATACAAAAATTTTAAACTTTTGTTATTAATTTGTACGGTTTATAAAAATAAGATCATTTTAGTTTTTTGCGTCAAAATGAAAAGTTATTGCATTCAGTAATTTATTTTTTGTATAAGGGGGGGCGAAAAAATTTAAAAAAAAGGGGGGGAAATATTGGTTTGGGAAACACTGATTATAGAGATTATCAAATTCTAATAAAAAAAAAATGATATTTCCAAAATAGTGTTTCAATATATTTATTTTTGATTTTGTGGGATTACAAAATTTAATGGAAAAATTTTTTATTTTTTGATCTTGTCGGGTTTTTTAAAAGTTTTTTTGCTCCATATATTATGTACATTTAAATTATTTCCGTTCAGAGTTTGAAATAAGAAGAAAAAATTACATTATTTATTGAAAAAAATTGCTATATTAGGAAATTGTTATCAGCTATTTCAAAATTTTTACAGTTACTACATCTGTGTCTACCTAACACTCCATTAGCTTAAAGTATTGCCCTTTGTTGTTGAAACAGATTTATAAAATAGACATTTAATGCAATCGTAAAAAATGAATGGTTGTTTTTTGCAAAACTTTCAGAAGCTCTCTCATTCAAAAATAACGACGAAAATAAAATCTCATTTTTATTATGTTGTTATTTCTCAAGTTTCTTGCACACAAACCAATGAAACAAATAGAATCTCTCTAGTAGAGGAAAAACGTGACCAAATAGAAAGATGATATAATCTTTCGAAATGGTTATATATATATATATATATATATATAATATATATATATATATATATATATATATATATAAATAACTCGCATTTATTTTCAATTTTTTGACCAGATTGTTTTCATGAGTAGGTTTCGTGCGTTGCTGGTTTAAAATAACTTCTCTCGATCTAGAATCCCACAAAATGCTCCATCTTTTCGAACAGTACTGATACACGGACTTTCTTGAATGAGTCCAGCTGCGAGTCCATGATCTTGACTACTAGACTATCACGGTCTGGAAGTTTTTGAAATATGTGTATAAGTGAAAATGCGTATGCTTCAAAGAGTATACAAATTATTATACAAACATCTCCATTAAATTTCGGTACATAGACAATGGGATACTATTCATTTTATATTTTAATATTCATGTATATTAGATCATTTTGACAGCATCTTAACGGCTGTGTCTCTAAGGAACCGTAACGTTAAACAACGAGAAGAGTCAAGTAAGTGAGTGAGTGAATATTAACGTCGTCCTCTCTAGCTAATCGAGGGCTTTTAGAGAAGGAACTCTTAATTTTGAACCATGGTCAAGGGACGAGGACGTCACCTGAGCTGGCACAACTCTCACTCTTAACTTCCACATGACACTTAACAAGAAGACACTGCTATTTTAATCTCTTTTCTGTCTAGATGTAAAAATGCACGTGTATGACCGAAGTTAAATTTCAATAGCCTTGAAAATGTCATCATGTGCATATTTGGTTTAAAGGAATTTCTGTGTAAAATTTCAAGATGATTAAATTAATCTTAAGCTGATTTTTTTTTCGGTAAAAAGTCATGTGTAGTGTCGTATAACATTTCCGATTAGCGTTCATCTGCTTTAATTGAGAGAATCGAGTTTAGTTTGACTATCTAATCAATACATTAAATGTACAAGATTTTAACCTCTAATGCTCTGGAATTTACTATTTTGGACTCAAGTGCAAAATATTATATATATAATTTATGTACACTATAACAACTTTAAGATTAATTCAAATGAGAGCAACAGTTACTATAATCACAAATAAAACTAAATTAACCGGTGACTTGCCTTGGCATTTCGATATAATTATTTTTTTATAGCTTGTGAACATATTGGTGATGTCTTTAAGTATTTGTTTGATAAATTACTGTGTGTTAAAAGTATCATCAACTTTCTAAATGTTCCATTATCTGTTTACATTTTAAAGTGAAACAATACCAAGGCAAATGTCGATAAATCTCTTAATTTTGAAACCTTTGTCCATCGGCGAAGATTTTTTCCAAATGTGGAGTGTTATTGACAAAAAAACATGGAATAAATGTTTACAGTACAAATATTATTTGAGTGTTTTGTGTCATTAGAGTGGAATAACTCTTCAAATTTATCTGAATTATGGATAGGGGGATTATTTGATGGGTTTTATATCAGGATAATACTCTTTCTCACAACTCTTCTTTTTTTTCGTGATTTTCTTACAAACAACTCAGCAAATACTCGTACCTCAAGCACCGTATTCATCTGATGTGGTACCTTGCAAATGTTTCTTATCCTCACGCTTGAAACTGCATGCACGCTTGAAATTCTATATGTACTTTGAAGGGTTTTACAAAAATGACTTAATTTTCTGAGAATTGGAAAAAAATGATTTGAAGAACTTTATTGTAGTCAAAGGAAGAGAAAAAGAGATGCACACACACAAACTTAAACCCACAAAATGATATCCTTCTTTTTCGACTTCTATTTACCGTATTATTTTCTGTAAACATGCTTTGGGAACAGTTAACATATTTCCACTTCACATTTTTGAAGCAACTGTACTCAGATTATGTACTGATTAAAGATATAACTTAGTGTTTATTGTGTCTCATTAGTAAATATACATAGTAATTTAAGAGGGATGCTTATCCTAACAATTATCTAAAATATTTATATATCCCTTAAGATACTTTACAAGGTTTAATAAATTTTTAAATTTCAAAAACTTATGGATAAGGAATACAAAGATTTCCGATAATTTAAATTGCATGAATAATTATTATTTAAGCATAAAGGATTGTGTGTGTGTGTGTCTGGAATACTACAAAATATGAACAAAAAATCAAAGGCCAATTGTACCTTCACAAGCAACCAATTTGGAATTTAAATTATAATAACATGTACCATAGTTTTTCAAGAGTCCCATTTTTATCGCAGAATATTCAATAAAATATTCCCCCTAAAATTTCGTGAAATCAAAAAGGATTATTTTAAATTCGTAGTTGCTCAAGTGCAATCATTCGTCGTCGAAGCTTTTATAAGTTTCCTCTTAATAAAAAGTTTAAATAGAAATTCACATGTACGTTACATCAAAAGGATATAATAGAAATTTAAAGATATGAATTGTTAAAGATAACAAGCATGCCATTTTTCCCTTTTTGGTTTAGTTTCCTTTCTATGAACGAACAATGCAAAAAATAAATTTATGACATTTATGTCTATTCAGCTTACATTTTTTTTCTTTCTCCTGGTATTTGACATTCAGTGATTACTTTATCCGGGTTATATATATATATATATATATATATATATATATATATAAAAAAAGAATCCTCATATCGACATTGAAAGAATCAAACAAAAGAATTTTCCTGCGATGAGCCAAAGTATTCCTTTTGCCGATGTAAGGCTGAAATTCTTTTTAAAATTATATATTATCTTTATTGTACGCCTTTTAAGTTGCATCAGACGTTTTTCTTTCCTATTTCAAGGGAAAAAATAGCTTTTACAAAAAGAGAAAAAAAAAGACAATGTATTCAACTCTAACAGTCACTTATTCTCTACTTGGGTTTTTTTTCTAGGATATTTAATACGTTCGAAAAATAGACGATTTTGTTTCTCTCGCTCTGCATAGACCAAAACTAACTGAAATGATGACTTAAGAAATCGAAAAAATAGAGTAAATATTCTCTCTATCCCATATTCAGATAAAAAGTTCAGATAAAAAGTTTTTTGCTACTTTCTTATATCTTTGCCAAAGTTTTCTGAAATAGGTTTTACGAATCTGCGAACCCTTATTAATTATTTTAAATTCCACAATTCTGTATTTTTGTGTCAAAACAAGAAAACATTTAGTGTGCCGTGTTATTATAAATCAGTTTCAGAATCTTTGTACTTCAGCTTAATACTATATTACTATAGAATGTTTAATGTTGTGTTTGTTGTCGTGTGTTTTTATCCTGGGATACATATGAAATACGAGTGGAAGAACAGAAACATACAATACAAACAGAATAATATAAACATTTATTACACACGATGATTCAATCATATAACAGAAGGGGTGCGCTGCTTTCCTTTCGAGAAGGGAATCCATTACAGGTGAAAGACTTTTACTGAAGAAGATTAAACCATGCCTTATTCGGAATTCGAACCCACTCAGTTACAAGCCGAGGGTCACATCCATCCTACTGGCTGAGTGGCGAGATTGTTTAATAGTTATTTATAGTGAAAAGTCATTCAACAAAAGCATATGATTAATTAATCAAGAATTTCTGAGAATGAGAATATGCGCATATCTAAAAATTATGCGAGTATGAGATATAAACACAAATTCGCACATCAATCAAGAATTTTCAAAAATCAGAATATCAGCAGGTCTGATGGCTCCTTGTTGAGAAAAAAAAATGACACGTACATGCGATAAAAGATGGTAAAGAAATATATTCAAGTTCCGTATTACACAAATCATATCCTGAAAAAACTCACAATATATAACTTTCTCGTGCCGGGTTATATCCCATGATGTCATAATCAAAAATAAGCAAGCCAATATATAATACGATTTACCCGCATCAAACCTTAATACATCAACTATCAACATATTGCTCATAATTAAGTACATTTTTTTCATTTGTGTTGTTTAGAAAGGCTAATTTTAAGGACACATGCAATTGGGTTTATTTATTTATTTGTAACTGGAAAAATCCATGTCTCATTTTAAAACAAAACATATAGAAATCGTGAGAAACCAAATAACAGTGCAGAAATACGATTTATTTTAAAGGAAATAAAATCGTAGAAAGAAAAAAAAGGTATGAAATTTGGTAACACAGGATTATATAAATAAAAAAAATGAATCCCACTTGGGAAAAATTTTAATGTTTAGAATTTCAAATCTTTGATATTTTGCATAAGTGGATTTGATTTTAATGTATAATTTTAGAGATTTATTCAAGATTAATGCATCATATTCTGTAGTTTAGAGTAATGTATATCACAAACATCATTACAAAGGGAATGTAAAGCCCGTCCAGTATGGTGATTAACAATATTGACCTATGTTCCGTATGTATAGTGCCTTTGTGCTATGGGAGTTCTCTAAATAGTTGTAGAGCTGACAGTCCTTTCGAGAGGTTGGAAAGGAAGTGGTAGAGAGGTGGGTGACCCCTGACCCCCCAGGGTGTTCTCCCTCAAAATTAAGGTGGAATCCAGTCAAATCGCACTGTCACCTTTTTGATGCTCAAATCTACGGATAACGACAGGCATATAGGGCCTTGCCGCGATGAATTTCATGGGCCTCACTGTGACACCGTCAAACAGGTGACATTTGTAAGAACATAAATGAAATGACAGAAAAAAAAGCAGTTTAAGAACAGGAATTCCAGTCATAATTAAAATAGAAAAAAAAAAAATGTAAGAATTTTTCTTTTGGCTCAATAAATGCAACTAACCCTTTTAGCGGTCTGCCCGTATTAAAGTACGGGATACCGAAAGTCCTTTCTTTATTTGATTTGAGATTATTTTTTTAATTCTTATTGTGTATTATTTATACTAGTATTTTCAGAAGGTGATGGAACCCTTTTCGTCCGGGATTTTTAATTTTTTATGTTGAATGCGGGAATTAGTACAGCGTTTAGTCATAAACAATAAAAAAGTGTACTTTTTTTAAGCATTTGGGGGAGGGGGATGACCACTTAGAGAGTTAAAAGGGGAAAAAACTGAAAATATATCCCAACCTCTCTCTCTCTCTCTCTCTATATATATATATATATATTAAGAAAGGCTAAAATGTTTTATTCATTTATTTTTTTTAAATTATTGAAAATATGCTTACAAATGATTGCTGAGATAATAATGCACTTCTTGACTTAGGTTTCATTTATTTTAAAAAGCGCGTGGGTGTTTATAAACGTCACACTGCAAAGAAGGATAAGGGCCCTCGGATTTCGTAATTTTGAACCTTAGTCGAGTGACGAGGACGATACCTGTGCTCGTAACTCCCTTTTCAAATTACTCCAGCATGCCAACAGGAGGGCCACATAAAAGGCATCAGCCTCTCTACCCGAAGAGTCTACAATATCACCGCGATACGCCGCACACGAGTTCTTGATCATAACCACTTGGCAGCCAAGGTCGTGTTTTTAAGATAGTATCTCATTTGCTAAAAAATGTAAGTCTTTCAAACATTCCAAATTACGAGCTTTAGAAGCATCGGGATTCAAACCCAAGACTTGACAGAAGCATTATCGGCCGTGAGTTCGTTACGATGACCATTCGGTACCACGGCCGGTTTTGTACCACCGGCTTAAGTAAGCCGGTGGCAATACTTAAGAAGTATTGCACTCGGCTCTTGAAGACACCCTACTCAACGTTATTGAAAGGTGTCGCAGTTATTCACACGAAAGGGAGTGTTCTTCGTTTACTTGTGGCTGCATGAACTGAAGCTAACTAATTTAACTCTCAATCTCTTTGTTGTCGTTTGGCAACACTTATGATCATTCCATTTTGTTTTACCTTTCTGTAGGACATTGTGTTACACTGTATCTCATATATTTTATCTAGTAACAAGCATTAAAGCTAATTTACTATTTTATAAGGTGTACAACGTCGTTTTAACTAAAACCAACAACATTCTGAACACGCATTAGAGAAATTTAATATCTTTCTCCAGCCCATCTAACCTATCGCCAAATACTCTTTCTCTCCTCCTCTGTAGTACAAGGAAGTTAGAATACACTCTTTCCAGATGTATTAAATTGTGTGTCTCGCCCCTGACGGAAATGACGTAGCTAACAGCACGTGTGTCATGAGACTAGTCACTCAAAATGACGGCATCTGCAGTGGAAAAGGCATTTTGTGTTCTTAAATTAAGCAAACTGTCAAGGGAGGGTTTTTTGATATGTTGACTCTTGATGCCACAGTTTCAAGACCACTGACATTCCAATCTCCAATTGGATGATACGCCGCCACACTGGTTGGCCAACGTGCGAGATTATGATTGGAAGAGTCGCGGACTACAGCATGACACTTATCCAATGGCCGACCACCCAGAGAAGTCCTAACTTAACACTTTGGGAATTCTTCCTGCGAGAGTACGTATAAAACAAAATATTATATATGATCCAGTGGAGCTGAAACAGCATTTCACAACCGCTATTGATGGACTCGATTAAGATAACTTAAGGTTTCGAACTACTTGCGACAACTTTTTCTAAAAAATAATAGAGATGGAGACTTTTTAGGAGGGTGAGGTTCTATATTTATTTAGTACATTTTAAGAATTACTTCTACTAAAATGGGAAAAACTTGGCAAAAAATTACATAAACAAGGCCAGCTCTGTACAAATAGTAAATGAACAAATTCTCATTTTTTTTAATATTGAAGTATTACCTCCTATGTTATTCCTTTTTTGAAATGACTTTCACGATAAGAGATATATTTTAATTTTTACAAAAACTAGAGAACTTCATCTAAGTCGTTAAATGAAATTGCCTAAAAGAACAATGATTATATTCACATAAAGAACTGTAAATTTCGTAATAAAATAGTGATTGATAAATCTCGAATCCCACGAAATTCATCATGGCAAAGGGTTGATAAATCTGAAGGTTAAAACACTTCTACTGTTCTACAGAGCATACACAAAAAAAATTCAGCAAATTATTTTAAAAACATTCTGAGCCATTGCTGTCCCCGTTTGAGCTTTTCAAAAAACACATTTCGAGTAAAACGCACATTTTAAAGTTTGACATCTTATGTAAAGTTGTGGCATCCACTTTTACTAAAACACTTTGTTCTAGTGAATGGAAAATAAAAAGTTTGATATATTTATATAGCTAATAAGATGATCTATGAAATAAAATTTTAAAAAATGTCAATTTTTAAAAAAGTAGCGTGATTTTAAGGTAGTCGGATATCTTAACATGCGTTTGGGGGGAAATGGATTCCCGACTCAATGTGCATCGCACATCTGAGGGCTCACACAGAACATCTGTGACTTCCTCTAACAAAATTTTAAATATTTCCATAAAATTATGTTACAAGTAACATATAATATCTGAAATTGTTTTTGATTTAAAGTGCACTGTAACTGTATACCGTATTTCCCTGTATATAATCCGCAGATTATGTGTTTAAAAAGTTTCAGATTTCGTTGTGCGTATTATACGCCACCGCGGATAATGTGACAAAAAATATTCTTCATCAGAAAAGCTTAAAAATAAAGTTTTATAAGAAATACCATTTATGTTTTATAAAATAAGTAACATATGGCGCTGAAAACTTTTGCGATTCGGCTGACGTATTTTAGATACAATCAGTTTAGTCCAATTACGTTCAAGAATAAATTCGGCTCCTCGGAAAGATATTACAGTTGCTAGTCCTTTTGCATTCTGTCTTAACCTGAGCTGTGTTTTGTCCTGAAAATATTCAAGTTCAAATATCGTCATATTAAAACGAATGCGTGTAAATGACTCGGCTGAACGAAACGGTATAGAGAAGGCTACTGAAGTAGAAAATCAGAAAACTCTCTCTCTCTCTCTGCAAGATTGTTTAACGTTGACGAATTAAATATTCAATTGTAGAGACAAACAGGGCTAATTTTGAAAAATGTTAACCACAGCTTTTCAGTTATGGACTCGATGAAGCACATCTCTATGAGAATGTTAAAAATGCTGTGAAGTACGCATCTACAACTAATACATGCAGGATTTAGAAAGAAATTACAGTCTTTAGACATCGGATTAAACAGAAATTTAAGTTCAGAAATTATGGGAACAATAAATGTCCGATGGAGACAAGAATTTTACGGAAAAAAAAATTCTGTACAATTTATTATTTATAATTTTAATCATATTGTGCATTTCTCTCTTTTTTTTAAAAATTTTATCTGACAGTACATTATTGGCAGTATATATTTTGGATTTTCTGCCATAAAAATTGCCGTGGATTATGCAACGTTTTTATTTTTTTCAAGCAAAAAAAAAAGGCTTTGCGGCTAATACATCGCTGCGGATTATATACAGGAAAATACGGTACTTCTTTATGAATATATTCATCAATAAATATTAATATCGCAATTAAATGAAATGTGTTCATTAAACCTTTCCCTGAAAAATGTGTACGGAATATAACAAAAATTAAGATAGCATAGATTGATTTTAAAGTGATGTTTTAACAAAATAAATAATTAACTTACGCATAGAAACATTTTAAAAACTTTAAGTTTCTCACGGTATGCATGAAGAAATTTTCACAAAAAGCACATACATAATTCAATGCTACTCATTGTAATCCAAAACACCTCATCTTCCTGCGATGAATAAGTTCAAAATCGCTTTCGTCACTTGAAGATACAATTTCCTTTGATTTATTTTTGGCACCATAAATAAGTGATAAGTTTTTGCGATGAAGTTCAGTTGGTCATTTGTCTGTAAATGTCGCGATAACCAGATATGCATGATCGAAGATCTTTTTGAAATTTCATATTCCTTTCGGAATTGGTATCTATTTTAAGAAAATGCTTTTCTAATTTGTTGGAAAGCTGTATCTCTGCCTATATTTTAACCGCTGTCAAAGAATCCGGTTCTTCTTGCCCGTCTTCATAATGTATCAAATTATTGATAATGTCACTTTCATTGTGTGTGTGAGTTTTGTCTTCAATCAAGCGCGGGCTGTTGGCGCGTTGTGAGAAAGCAACTAAACGTGCATGGTCGGGATACTGCTTATAACCAATGAACAGAGCGTCTTAGAGTGTATATATGTACATTGCAATGGCGTACACTTCCGCTATTCCTGCCTCGTTGGGGGCCCAGGACTGACTTACGCCTAACACGCATTTACCCAATTTATAAAATATTAAAGGCAAAATCTGACTTTGCAGGGAGGGGGCTTACATTCTCCGATACGCCACTGGTACATGGATAGAAAACATTACAGTAGTGCCAAAGCCGTTTAAATTCATAAACCGCATGAAAAAAGATCGCAAAGAAAAAATCGCACAAAACAAATCGCATGAGAAAGGACTGCACAGAATCAGGTTCTACTGTACTTATAAAATCATAAAGATTTTATAAAGATAAATTTTATAACATAATCTTTGGCTATTCATAAATCTGCCTTTATATTTTAGAAAACCGAATCAACTAATCATATGACATCATCAATTTACAGTACAATAAAGACGTATAACGTAATACCAAATATACTTGTTTTACCTCTCTCTGAAATCCCCACACAAACTCAAAGAAAGAAATGTTTTGTGCTATTTGTTAGAAATATGAACCAAGATAATGGAATGTTTCTTTTCATATCAAAAATAAATATTTTAAGAAATGCATTTTTGATTTTATCTAATAATATCTATAAAGTAATTGAAAAAAAAAAGCAAAAAAGAAATATCCAAGACTTGTTTTCCAGCCATAAAACAGTTTTCTAATTGTTCAGTCACTTATATCATTCATCGTATTTGTGATAGGAAATAACAGATCTTGTTTCGGACATCGTAAATCGACAGTATAACCTGCTTTAAAATTGGAAAGTTTGTTTTCTATATCATAAATTTTTCAGTCTCAAAGCGATAAAAACGTCTCAGAATTTTCCTCTACCAGAAGGGTAATCCTCATGAAGGCTCTAGATTGAGTTGCTTTTGATGTCCAGTTTCCTGTACAATCCTGTGTCTGACATTTGTGAAGTTCTAAAAAATCAATAAAGATACACTTTTGTCTTTGTTAAAATCCCAGAAAATTCAAACGACAATGTATATATATATATATATAATATTATATATAAATAAACCAATATTATATATATTAAAAGTATTTATTATAATATAAATAATATATATTATTGGTTTAGTTATATATCTAAATGCTTTTTATAACTTCAGAAGTCAATACAACTTGTTGCCAAGTTTATTTAATAGTAATTTCATTTGTTTATTTCTAAAAACTTTTTTGGCTCCTAATTTTTAAAATATTTCTTAATTTAATTTCTATTTTTTACTAAAAAGAAAACTATGAAAACAAATGTTTTTAGCTTTTTTTTTTTGGAAATTTTGTTCAAACTGGAAGAAGATAAACATGAGACAATAACAGAGTCAGTCTGCTGAGTGAGTGAGTGAATTTAACGTCACACTATTCACCTACTCCAGGGCTTTTGTTGACGGACTCATAATTTTTAACCATGGTCAAGTAATGAGGACAGCACATGAGTTGGTATCCCTCTCTCCTAACTACCACACTACACCAACGGGAGGGCATTTGATCTCCCGACAGATTTCGCGTACATCCTTCCCTACACCACGGGTCTTAAGTGCTACTGGGCTCGAATTCGTGACATGCTAGCCACGATCCAATACCTTAACCACTAGGCTACCAGCCATGAAGCCATCAGCTGAAGTGAAGGATAAAAAAAAGTATCACTGCGAATTGTTAGAATGATGTTCATTACATAAATATTTAGATAGGAAATAAAGTATCTGTGCTGTAAATGATGCATTTACTTTCAGGGTGATTCGCTACCAGGCCGATAAACTTGCAAGGTGCGCAGAGGTTAGCAGAGCAGACTCAGAATCACTTTAGAACACAGGGTCGCAAAAGTCGTAGTTGCGACCTATGGTAGCTAGAAGCAGAGAAATATAACAGAAACATCAATACATAAATGAGACAAAAAATATTCAGAGGTTTAACTACAACAGGTGTTGAATGTTCATGGACTTCCTCTAAGTTCACATAAAGAGTTTGGTGTACGGTCGCCTCTTCCTTCAGTTGAAGGAAATGCTCACGAATATCTGTAACTGCCGAGAGAATACGTTTTGGCCAGGAATCTTCTAGAACGTACGGAATACCCTGCAGCGCCACCTACCTGGCATCTTCCGGCCTTTCTTGTTGTAGTATAACCTTTCAATAAAATGTTTTCTGACTCATTGTTGTGGTGCTAATCCTGTTCTTTTTCTCTTCTTCGCAGCATAACTCCTAACTGCAGCATTTGCGACCCTGAATTCCAATGTCATTCTTAGTCGTCGTTGTACCCCCTGCGCACCCCTTTTCCTTATTTTACGAGAATAATGCTCCAATTCATGCAGAAACGTTCAGCATAACGTGGAGGAAAGAATATGAAGATGAAGTGAAAACATTGTTTTAATTGCTTCAGTTAATAAATACTAATATTTTTGAACACGTTTATGGTAATGTCTTGAACAAGTGCCGATTTCCTCTACTTATATCCAGTGGCGTAGTGCGTGGAGGGAGAGTGGTACCCCGGGCGGATACAAAAAAGGGCGGGGCGCCCCACGATATTTAAATTAAAAATTTTTTAATTTCCAAATCACCCCCCCGCGCTGACACAAGCAAAAAGGGGGAAACCGCGGGATGCGTTAGAGGGGAGCGTGGAGGGGAAAGCGGGGTCACGGGAATTTTTAAAAGCCCCGGCGAAAAAATTTTTACCGCTTTGGTGTTTCGTGCTCGAGGTAGACAATGTTTTCTTTAACAGACGGAAAACCCGCTGAATTTCAAAAAGACCAACAGTTGCAGATTTCCAAAAAATATGTTTTTTAAAGACTTGAATTTATTTTTGAGCGTTGACGAATTAACTTAGAGAGAGATAAACCCTTTTCCCAAAACTTTAACCCTTTTTTTGGAGACGGGGGTTTTGGTGTCAGAAAATCCCCTTTTTAAAGACGGCGCTTCCAGCGAAGTTTATTTCCCCCTTTTTGAAGTTGATTAGGCCCAACATCGGGGAAAAAAGAAGCAGTGCAGTCAATACCCCCGCTGAAGGGGGGAATTTTCCGTGGCTTAGAAAGTCCCTAAACACAAATATCCCCCCTTTCTTGGGGAAATATTTTTTTTTGCAGAACCCAATGCAATAATTACTAATTTTTTCTTCCCCAAGAAAATTCAAAATTTATTTTTTAAACTTTTTAAAAAAAAAAAAAATTTTTCCCCTTAAAATTTAAGCTGTTTTTTCCCCAGATTTCGTCTTCAAATAAAGAGCTTTGGGAGAAAAATATAGCAAAAAAACGGGGGGGATAATATATATTTTCAAAAAAAATTAAATGCTTATATCTTTGTAAAAAAAGGTAAATAAAAAATAACCCAAATTTTTAAATTTTAATTTTATTTAAAAAAAATTATTTATTTTTTGGGATTTTCAAAAAAATTTTTATTAAAATAGTTATAAAATTTTTTTAAATTTTTTTTTAATTCTTTTTAAATGGGGATTTTAAATACACACCTGGTGTTTGGTACACACCTGGTTTTAAAAATTTAAAATAGTCAAATTGGGTTGAAGTAAATAAAAATGATTCATCATAAATTGTACAAAATTATAATCAAAAACAAAAAATAAAAAAAAAAAAAGAAAAATTTGGGAATCCTGCCCTTTATGCTATAAAATGTTTTTGGATTTTTCTCAAATCGATAATGAAGTAAGTTTAAAAGTTTTGCAAGTATTCACAGCATCTGCATGTCAATAAACTTTATTGTCATAAAAAAAACTATTTTTTTGGAAACTAATTGTTACTCAATTTAAAATTGTTTTTTTTTTTAGAACATGCTAAAAAAAATTTTAAAAAATTTTAAAAACCTCTTAAGAATTTTTGAAATTTTTCCCAAAAGGAAGGCCTTTTTGATGTAAAATTTAAATATTTTTATTTTTCTGTTTTTTTGGATACATTAGAATTCATAGTATTAAAACAAATTTCCCTAAGATTAAATCTACATTTTATTAAAAAAGCCTTTTTAAAAGTTAAAAAATCTTTTTTTTAATTTGATTTTAATTTTTTAAAAGCTAAAAATTATGAAAAAACATTTACTGTGGCAAATAAATGAGATGAATAGAAAATTGGGTGTTTCGTATTATGCTATAAAAGGGAATATTCTAAGCCTATAAATGTTGACCCTTGTTGAATTGTCCGACATTGTATTTCCCCTACATTTTTTTATTGAAAAATGGTCACGATTAGAGGTTCCATTGTGAGCAGACCCGATACGCATTAAATAAAAAATCCTTACGTTGTCGTGGTGTGGGAAATAAGAAGGGGGGGTTTTAGCTCCGCCCCGCCCCCGTTACTTGATAGTCATTTAAAAGGGGCCCCCCCCTTTTATTACTTTGACTCTAATAGAACTCATAAATGAAATATTAAAAATTATCAAAATTTTTTACCTGGGTTTTCCCTTAAAAAAAAATTTTTTTAAATATACATTAAAAATTTTTAAATTACTTTTTTTCCAACAAAAAATTGATTTCGTTAGTAAAAAGAAAAAAATCCCAATTTTTTGGGAATATTTGGGACAGAAAACGCAAACAATAAGCTGATATCAAATACAAAATTTTTGGACAACAAACATATTTAAGTTTTTTAGGAGTTTCATGTATCTCGGTAAATTTTTATAAAAAAAGGATTATTTTTTTCTTATTTATAATTGTTTCTTTTTAAAAGGACAACATTTTTGGGATTCTTTAATTTTTTTTCATCTTTTGTAAAAAAATTTTATATTCTAAACCCTTTTGAATAATCCTTCTTTTTATTTTTTTAAAATTTCAAAAGAATTGCCTAGTATTGCTTAAATTTAAGATTACTGCTCTGTTTTTTTGGGATAATGAAATTTTGGTGTGTGATTTTGTGCATAAGATAGAGTCAACCCCCCCAAATAACCCTTTTTACCAACATTCAAAGCAATTAAAAAAACCTTTTTCCCTTCTTAACGCACGGGACCCCAACCGTCGGGTTATATTTAACTGACAACAATTTTTTTTTTTGATTTTTTAAAAACGAAGGAAGACTTTAGTTTCGAATATCCCCCCCCCTGCTTCGTTTGGACAGTCCCCAAAGGGATTGTTTTTACCTTATCCCCTCAAAATCTAAAAACAAATATAAATTTTCCCCCGAAGGATTATTTTATTCTCCTGATAACGTTCGCAAAGTGGACCCGAGTTTTTGAAGGGCTTTGGATAGTTTCATTTATCCTATGTACTACAATTTCATTGTAAAAAAGGAAATGCACTTTTAAAAGTTTTTTCCCCCGCACAACAAGAGGAAGAATAGTTTTCCAGCTCCCTTGAAAGCAACTTTGGAAGATTTACAAGAAGGCAGAGGGATTTCTAAGTTTTATTACCCCAAAAAAAGGATATGATAATCAATAATGCCCATGAGCTAAATCACAACAATAATCAAGAGGGAAATCCTTCTTTTCGATATAAAAAATTTTAAAACCCTTTCTTTTATGCTCATTAACAAGAACCACCCGATTCTGTATTCAGAGTTTCAAACGTTCAATAGCCTTAGAGCGCACCCGAACACTTTTCTTTTATACTATCATTCGTAAAAAATGGGCTAAGAATAACTTTTGGGAAAAAAAAAAGAGAAAAAACACATTTTTTTTTCCTCAATTTCACTATCTATTAGACTACGTTCCCATTTTATTTATTTTTTTAGATAGATTTTAGAGAATTTTTCAAAAATTTTTTTAATTATTATTTTAAAGGATACTTTTCTTTAATTTTTTTTTTTCAGGAAATCCCAAAAATGTAGAACTTTAAAATATAATTTTAAAAACCAAAAAACAAGGATTTAATTTTTTTCTTTAAGGGTTTTTTTATAAATCGGGACATTTTTTTATGTTGAAGAACTCTTAAAAACTTTTCAAAATTTGAAAAAAAACATCGAAATTAATAGTTTTGTTTCGAAGACTCATTTTTTTACATCAATTTCATAATAAAAATGTCGAAGTTAGTTTCTTTATTTTATAAATAAATTCGAAGGACTAAAAAGGATAATTTTAAGAATCTGTAAAGAATATTTCTGTAATTTTTTTTCGTTGCAAATATCTTTCTTTTTTCGTTTTTTTTTGTTTTAAAAAGGATTTAAAAATTTTTTTTGGGGTTTTTGATATGGGTTTTTAAAAAAATTTTTTTAAAACAACGTAATGAAAAAAATAAAATACGTTTCTGTACATTAATAATTTTGTAATAATGCATAAATTTTATGAAAAAAAATTTAACCCAAAATTTCAAAGAGTTCTCCACAAATATATATTTTAAGTAGTTTTACAGGTATAAAAAAATTAAAAAAAATGTAGAACTGGGGCCTTTTTAAAATTCCCGGGAGAGATAAGAAAAAGAGCTTAAGGTGTATTAGTAAAAAAAAGCAAAGAAAAAAAACGTAATGTCACCTTTTGTATGAAAAAAATTTTAATAAGAATCATTTTTAAAAAACACGGTACAGCGGCCCCCTTTTTACATTATTTCCTGAAAAAGGGGAAATTTTTCGAGTTATGGGTTATTGTGGGTCATCCCAGACTATTTTTCTTTTTTCCCTTTGAAGACAAACCCCATCTTTTAAACCCCTGGTTTTTAAAATTTTAAAAATTGATCTAAATCATCTTTCCCCATTTTCAATTCAAATCAAAATCAGGGAAACAAAAAATTTTGTCTTCTAAATCAGGGTAAAACTTTCTGAATCTTTTTCAGTGGTAAGTCCTCTTTTTTCGTTTTGGCATTTTTTTTTTAAAAAAGGGAAACAAATTAATTTAAAAGGAAAAAGATTAAGTAATCCAAATGACAAAAAACGCTTATAAAAATAGCTAGCACCCCCACTAGTGGGGAATTTAAGGTTGGGAAAAAAAAGGGATTTCTAGATACGGTTGAAAGAGGGAAGGTATCGTCCTCCCCTTTTTAAAAACAAAAGAAACCGGTCAAGCAAATGATGTTTCAGGACTGTAATAGGCCCGCTGTTTCGAAAGCTGTTTTAAAAGGGGAAAGTATTGGTGGCCGCTACAAAGGCGAAGAGCCGTCTTTAAGGGTATGTTCCTTCCGATAGATCGGGCAGCCGTCCCCGGGGTTAATAAAGAAGAATTCCAAAATTGGGGGGGCTTTTTTCCCAAACTGAGGGGGAACAGACTCAGGCTGTATAAAAAACCATTAGGGGCCCGCCCCTTTTGGGTTTATTAATATATATTATTGAGTCCAAACTTCAAGATGGCTTACCAAACATTAAGAATTCTTTTAACGTCTCCCATCGGTGATTCCAGTTGCGAGAGAAGCTTCTATAAGCTAAAATTAATCAAATATTGTTTCAGATCCACGTTAGGGCTAACAAATTTAGCTATTCTATCAACTGAACGTGACATACATATTAATATTGACAATTGTATGAAAGATTTTGCTATGAAAAAAAAAACACAAAAAGTGCATTTTTAATCAATAAAAAAAATTTTTAATTTTGTTTTTTTTCTTTTTACTTTTCTTTCCCCAATAATTTCCCGAGAGGAGACAAATTTCCGTTCGCCCCAGGCGGCGAAAACCCACGCTACGACACTACTTATATCATTAACATAATTAAAGATATTACTATGAGATTAATGTTACAAAATACATTTATTGTATGTGCGGTTTTTGATGCCCTTAATGGGCAGGTAAGATCCCAACATCTTATTAAAATATAATCCAGAATCGAAATATTTCCATTGCTTTTTTCTACCGCTGGCACGCATTTTTGTAAAGCAAAATTTCATAAGATTTACATCTTTGAAAAAAAAGTTTCAAAAACCTCTACTCTCAAAAAGTATAACGTGTTCCATGATAAATTAATCAGTGTAGTTTTATTTAAAAATATGTATAAGTAGGTTGGGGTATTGTGCAAATAAAATTAATTTTTTTAAAGAAAAACACCAAAACAAATCTTATTTAAATTAAAACATTTTAAATGAAATTAAATAAATGATTATTTAAATTTAAAACACTTAGTCAAAGCAAATACATTACCTTTCTACATTAAGGATAAACTGCTTTTATTAAAATGAGGTTTAAGCGTCACTTGTGAAGCGATATTTGTGCCAAAGTATACTTTCAACCACCATGTTCAAGAGATAATGGAGAAGCACATAACAGTTTAAAATTGGATATAATTTAGATGAATGGCTATTAAAAAGCACTTAAACTCTGTTTAGCAACAGGATCAGGAGAAGCATTAAATATTTTATTATGCGTAAAAATTTTGCTGTGACGCCCTAGAAGCAAATTGAATGTGGGTTAAGGAATCAAAATATACTTGGTTTCTACTGGAGAATCGCTATACAAAATTCTTTAAAATTATAATTTAAGTGAAGAAAAATATTGATTAAAGCAAAGAAGAAATAAGGTAGCTGTTTCGAAATTCTCTTTTTTTCTAAAGCAGAAATATTTTTTAAAACATAAGGATAAATAATTCAAATGGGAAGTCATGATATATTTTCCCACTAACTAAAATTGTTTGTTCTTCTCAATTCTATTATATAAGTACACTTCTCCATATATTTATTTATATAAATATTGTTATTAATTATATACAACGAAATAAATTTCTTGTGTCAAAAAAATCAGGCATTATAAATAAATATAAACTTTTTCAAATATTTTAAATCAGAAATCCCCAAATTAATTTTTATTAATAGTTTTTGAATAAATAAAAAATAGTTAGGTTAAAAAGTTCTGAGTTTGTGGGGGATAATAGTTTATAATATAAACAAAATTTTCATGTTATAGTTATTCCAAATCTAATTTTGATAAATTACTTATTATTTTTTTTATTCATATTTACCATTTATTAAAGTTATGCTATAATTTGAACCTTATTAATTTTTTTTTCCCATTTTTTTTAATTTTTGTTAAGGGACATTTCAGCCCTTCATTTATTTAAACTCGGGTCCGAATCTGGAAAAACTTTTTTACACTCCAGATTTAGCGCGGGTTTCTTTGAATGCAATTTTAGGTAAGTTACCCCATCTTGTAATGGATTTAATTTCCCCATTACTTTCATTGGCCAGTGCATTTAAAAGGGGAAGGTTCGGCCAAAAAAAAAGTTCAACCCCTTTTTTTACAAATCATTTTTTATATTAGCTGTCCTAAGTCAAAAGTTTTTAACACTGCATATCATCAGTTTATAATTTTTTTTCTGTTTCCATATTTTTTGTGTATTTTCCCGTCCATGTTTTTTATATATAAATATCACACATATATATATATATATATATTTTTTAAATTTTTAATCCTTTAAAAAAATACTTTTCATCCCTCTTTGCAGTTACATTTTTTTTTTCTGTAGTGGATGACACTTGATGTTTATACAGTTTTTCAAATAATTCATTAATTAAATTCTATTTTTTTAATTTTAACTTTATTCTGCGTATTTCTCTCGAAGTTTCAACTGGTTGCAATAGATGGCACTATTACGTCTTTCTAACGAAGTAGGAAATGCCTTACTTTTATATCCGATCCTTTTGAGAGAGAAAGATATATTTCCTGTGTTTTTTTATAATCTGTAATATTTTCTGTAAATAGATTAACTGTAGTAGGTAAATTAAATGATAAATATTTAAAATGATTCCAGTGATTTGTAAATATTTATATATGGAACCTAATCGGAAAATAATATTTTAAGAAACAGAAACATAAGCAATGCTTTTGTTTATTCGTTTACCTTGCAATTATTAGTAAACTATTGTTTTGTACTTTTCAGTATAATTCTCCCGGGTTTATTTTTCAGGGCTAAGGCATTTTTTTTTTTAATTAAAAAAGGCAGAAAAATGGATTTTTTTAAAAAAAAAATCATAACTATAATTATACGAAAACATTAAAAATGAATTTTTTAACATTTTAAGCTATATCCCGAATATATATATATATTTACTCTGAAAAAATAGTCCTTACCATTCCTCAATTTATATTAACTTGTTTATGGCAAAATTAATCTAAGGATAAGAGACTTAAGAAAAAATTTTTTCCCGATTTTTTCATTTTAAAAATTACATTTTTCTTATTTTTTAAAAAATTATTTTTCCTGTATTATATACTAAAAAAAATTTAAATTTTCACAATATAAAATTGTTTTGTAAAATATTATCCAAAAATCCAAAAAAATAATTTAAAACAAATTTTTAACAAAAATAAAAAAAAAAGAATTATTTTCTTTTTTTCAAGCTAGTGGGTTAGCTCATGTGGGGAAAATCTTTTTTTTGAAAAATTTGATTAGTTATGATTTAAATGTGTGTGTTTCATTATCCATGCATAAACTTTTCACTTGCTTAAGTTAAGTTATTTGTAAAAACAATCACTTTCTTCAAAAATTTATGTCTCATTTTCTTGCTGAAACATTTACATAATCTATTTGTTAGCATTAAAAAAACCATAGAGATTATCATTAAAATAATATTTGTGTGTGTGTGTGACAACATTAATGCAACTTTTATGCGGATGTTTTCCCAGACCTGTCTAAAGATTGATATTTTTTCCCAATACATTTTACATAGATACTTCTGTTTCTAAATTTTTTTTTGACCGATGATGAATTTTTTTTCCAAAAAATTAAAATAAAATTTTTAAAAATTTTAATGAAAAATATTCATCTATATAAACATTTTCAGAAAAGTTTTAATATTTTCTACTTTACGTCAAAAATAAAATGCAACATCGTACTAGTTTACGGATGAACAAAAAGCAAGTCAAGCACACACACACGAGGTAGTCAAAAACACGTAAAACATTTCCAATATAAATATTTCATTGATCCTCATAAAAAATTCACTTCCTTAAAACGCAAAATTTTTTAGCTAACCGTGTACTTCAAGCAACTGAGCGAGACGGGAGCTGGAGATTAATTTTCATAGGATTATGATATGTAAGAGGTAAGCTCTAGAAGATTTAAAAATAAAATTAGATATCTTATTTACATCCTATTTCAGCAAAATCTCAGTTCTAACTTAAAAACATGCCCATTTTGAGTTCACGAACAAAAGATACTTAGGAAATATTTTCTGTATTTGGTTTGAATGTATCCAATAGTGACAAGGAAATAAAACAGGTAATAAAAAAAAAAAAAATTATGTCATTTCCTACTTAGATCAACAAAGGAAAGTTTAATTTTAGCTACTTTTGATTAAATAGTTACAATTAATATAAATATGTGTTTACATAGGACAGAATCACAACATTAAGTGGTCATTAATTTTTATTCATTATCATTAAACTATCGTATTTTCATCCAAAACAATTGTGTCTATAATATTTCCGTTCAACTGAATGCTTTAAAACGTGAGAAAAAAACCTTTTCATGTTTTGACACAAGTCGCCAAAAGAGTCGCTAAGTCGCCAACGTGGCTGTATTTGTAATTCTTTAAATAATAAGTTTTAATCAATTAATTTTTATTAATTATAATTAAATTTTTTTATTGTCATCCAAAATAATCATGTATATAAAATTTCAGCTCAATTGAGGGCTTTAAAATGTATTTTATGAACGATTGAAAATTCCATCAAGATAAATAAATAAATAAATATATAGAGAGCGTGAGTTAATAGTAGGAATTTGTAGGGTCCTAAGTAGTCTTAATTGGAAAAGGGTTAAGAATTTGATAAAAATATAGCCTCCAACGAAAAGCGTATTTTTTCAACAAAACAAAGAATTTAAAAATAATGATTAGCATGATACGAAGGAAATTTTGCGGGAGAAAAAAAATCTTTGAGATGGCAGACTACTTTGTTAGATTTTATGAAACCTTCTTCATCAAAATAACTTCGGTCTTGCGATCTTCCACATGTGTTATCTAATATTTTAGTAAACATCCTTTTTTCTAAATTTTTTCTTTGAGTTCCGACTGTATTTATATGTGAAATTATACCCCGACATGCGAATTCGACTTACGCTGTTTTAATTTAGCCCCACCAATCGCGGGTACTACAAAGTTTTGGGTACTACTGTATTTTTAACGATGTTTAAATATTTCAGAAAATAATTAATATTCTTTTGGAGTATTGTTCTCATTTTTCGAGCAATCAAAGCTTAAAAAAAAAAAAGTAATTTTCAGTTTTCTGTGCTCATATTAATTACATCACCCAGTAAATACTATGGAATAAAACACTTTGTAAAATTATTTTTTAGATTATAGTTTTTGTTTCACATTTTCAAATAAAGAAAAGGAGATTCACATTTAAGATACTTGGATATTAAATTCGAAGAACTTTTAATTATCTGGAATTAAAATCTTAGTACTAATTTTTTTTTAATTTTTTTATTTTTAGTTGCACTCGAGGGAATCTCTTTATTTTATGTACTTTTAAGAACTCTCGGGGGATTTGGAACTCAAGGGAATGTGTCAATGCATTTCCTTCTCCAGAGATCTCATTTTCTTTTTCTTCCACATTCTTTGTACTAGTTACTGAAAGAGAGAAAATGTTTCAAACTGATAAAGCTGAAAAAAAGATACGAGACACCTTAATTAACAGAAGTACTTCGCACTTTTTTAACCTAACTTTTTTCTGTTCTTTTTCTTGATTATTCATTCATTTTTTTATAACGAATGTAAGAATTCAATGATATATCTCTTAAAATGGAATATGTATTATCCGCGAATTAATAAGATTATAGGGAGAAAAAAACTAACTCTTACGCTGGTAAAATTTGAAAGAAGTAAGATGTTTGTTTCAATAAATGTGTGGAGTTAATTAGATGTTATTTTTATTTGCTTTTTCCTCCGTAACTGTCACTGAAATATGTGCTTTGTGCGAAGTGAAGAAATGTGTCATGAAATTCCATAAAAATTTTGTATCTTTCTATTGATACCCTTTGCGCAATTACTTAACCGGGTATTTCATGATGTTGTGTGAATATTTATTATTTTTAAGTTATTGATATCAAGGTTTTAACAATAAGTCTTGTTAAAGTCATCACGTCTTGATTTATTGAAGACAGCACAGGAATTTCCAAAGAGAAAGTGTATTTATATTTTCCACCCCGTAACCTCCACCTTGAAGTTGATTCCTGGAAAATTCATTTTTAGTGGATCTTACCCCAAAAAAAAAAACTTACTAAGCAAATTTCAAGTCTATAGGTCTAAAAAAACGTTTTTTTTTTCTTCATTTATATTGTTCTCGTAACCCTGCAAACCCCCTTGTTAGTCAATTTCTACAAACTTTTTCACGGAGCTCTATTCAACAAACAAAACACGCTTGTTAAAATGACGTGCATCAAGATGTTTAAATGTTTCCAAGAATTAAAAAATAATCGTATCAAGAATGTTGCTATTCCGAATACATTCTAGAAAGCAAAAGACATCAGAATAAATTCAGGTTATGTATCAATAATCGAAACCTTGTTTTATGAAAATGAACATAAATGTGTAAGATTTTCACTAAGTGACATTGTCCTTAATGATGAACTAGCCAGAACTCTGAAAAACTGGCGCGAAGCACGTAACCTAAATTACTGTTAACAAACAAGGAGTGTCCAATAAATACCGAGACTGAGACACTGCTACAAGAGAAATAATCATGTGACAAAATCCAGTGACCTACTTCTATTTAGCATAGAGCGTTTTCTTTCTAATGCAGTGTCTCTTGTTTCTGTGAAGAAATCCGTATGGCCGTAGCCATCGTTTGCCTTGGAGTTGTTATTATTTCTTTTTGCCGGAAAAATAATAAGTGTAATAATACAGCAACAAATTGTTGAGAAATTTCACATGAAACTTGGAAAAGCCACTACTGATAGTTTATTGAAAGATATGGCAATGAAGATGTGTTTTTGAGTGACTTAGGCGTTTTCAAAATGGCCGAGAATATTGTTAAAATGATTCACGCATTAGTCACACTTCAACGTCAAAATAAGATGTCAATATCAAAGAAATCAGTAATCTCATTCCATCAGACCGTCGTGCAAATACTGATACTAAAGGGATTGACAAAGAATTCGTACCAAATTTTACATAACAAATTTGGTATGCAAAAATGGTGTACCTAAATGGCGCCTAAAATTCTCACGTTCTACAACAAGGAGCTAGGAAAAATGTTTGTACTGTCACTATGAATTCCATTAAAAATACTCCAAACTTTTTGAAAAGGATAACAACTTGTGATAAATTGTGTTTTTTACTTATAATCGTGAAACGAAGCGCCCATCCATGCACTGGAAGAGTTCATCTTCATCGAGAGATTTACTCGAATCAGCAAATCAAAATGCAAAGAAATGATGGTTGCTCTTTTTTTCCATATTCATGGGACTGAGTACCTTTATTGGGTTCCTGATAGTCAAAAAATTAATTTATATTACTAGTTTGATGTTATTTCAAAATTCCACAAAAGAATAAGGAAGAAACTACCCGAACTGTGGAAAGTTAAGTCATGGATCCTCCACCAAGACAAAGAGCCGGCTCATTCCGCGTTGTCTGTCAGTGAGTTTCAAAGCCAAATACAGCATTTCAGAGTTAGAAAATCCTTTTTATTCGTTAAATCTTGCGCCATACGAGTTATATCTGTTTCTTAAGGGGAAACAAGAAAAAAGATCTGAGTCTGTTGAAACTGTAAATGAAAAAGTGACATGCGTCCCATAAAGGAGCTGACGCAACTTTTCCAGCACTGTTTAGAGTAATGGGATATTCCCATGTAGGGTTATAGCAATAGAGGACTGATGGGTATAGAAGGCGATAAGTTGATTTGTATGAAATCAAAATAAAAGGTTTCATATCATCAGTCTCGTTATTTAATAGCCATACCTTGTATATTTAAGTAATCCGTGAAATGAGCTTAATTGGAAATGTATATATATGTATACCTTCAAACAATTTGTTTATGCACCTTAGGTGAACTACCTTATTATATTGGGTGAATCATGTTCAATAAATGACATAAAAGTTAGTTTTAATCGATTTTTTTTTAATAATGGGTTAAATTCTATTAAACAGTGGCATCGAAGTGTTTTATTGTAATTGAAAATAGGTGTTCCGGTAATTCTCTCTCTGAACTCTCTTTCTCTCTATTCCATCATTTTAACCCCATAGATAACTAATATATATATATATATATATATATTTGAAAATGTTAAGCGCTTTCTCATAGAATTTTAATTTCGATATAGTATATTCTACTTTGAAAACTATAACTAGTAATGATGTTTATTTTTATCTCTTTCAAAAACACAACTTGTGAAGATATGTTTTTATTTTACTTTAATGTTTCGCAATATACAATGATTCAGAGTTAATGCCCCAAAGTTTCCTACATATGGAAAAGCTAAAGAATACAGTTACAGTTGCAACCTTATTGACCGATATGCCATTTTCAGATAGCTCTATTGTAGGCTGAAACTGTTAAATGGGACCCTTCTTCCGAATTAATTATTTAACTACGCCAGAAAAACCAATTCACGCGTCTATAACCCTTTATTGACCGACGGTACTTATCAGTACCACTCACTTTAAAACTACATAGAATAACCATTTATACGAATACTCTGATGATACTTAGCAGGAAGATTTTTTTTAAATCCACTCTTTCAAGGTTACGGGTTCTATAAGTATTTTAGAGCGGAAGGCGAAGAGATTTAAAACAAAAGTTGCGTTTTCGACTGACATTTTGATCGGATTGCGAAGATTGTCATTTTTATTCCGAAAAAGTAGTTAATGTCAAAAAGTAAGTGTCTTATTGTTTTATATGTTTTTTAAATGTATTTTATTAGTAAGTAACGGTACATGAAAGACGTTATTCTGGTTTTAATTTTGGCGCCAAATGAACTCAGCCAAATAGATGGGAATCTTCTGTTCCCGAGTGTTTTTCTAAATATATGTGGACTGAACGCACTTATATTTAGAAACATATCTTGGCACCATTTTCAGCAACGTGAATCATGCAAATGTGATTGCTTGGTGCATCGATTTTAAATTTGCTATATCATTCAGCACAGTAAACAACATCCAAAAGCAATTCACTCCCCGTCATCAATAAAAAAGAAATATACAATCATTGTGCAAATGTAAAAAAAACACATGGGTCGAAATGTAAACTAATAACGGTACTTACATATTATCGCAACAGTGTCATGTTCAAGATAACTCGCCACATTGGCAACCCCTATGCTTCTTCCATCTGCTTCATTTAATGTTATGTCACCAATACGGTTGCGATAATACGTAAGTACCGTTCAAATTTATTAAAAAGATTTTAAAAACACTATTTAATTTTCTGAAATTGTTATTTCGAATTATGTTTAGATAAAAATGTACTACAATATCAAATACAAATCGAAGTTTCGTAAAACTCTTTATAAATTTCTTTTTGATTCATTTTTATTTTCTTAAAGAATTTTTTTTAATAAATTAATTTAAAAAAAAACTAACCAAATTAAACGTTTTTAATTGAATATTCCAGAAAATTATTTAAAAGTCTTAACGAAAATTAGCTTTCCAGCAACTTTTTTTTCTCGCGCAAATGTTTGTATTTGATATTTTAAACAGATTCCTTGATGTGTCTCTAATTTATTTAATTTGGAGCCTCCACTTCAACTAGAAGCTCTTGAAAATTTAAGTGCGTATTAAATAATTACGATATGCATTGAATGACACGCTAAGCAGAAAAGCATTTAAGGGGCATAAATTAATTGGAAACATACTTTAGAAATAATCAGCGATTAGAATTTTATGAATAAATTTTTAAAATACCATAACATTCACAAATTTTCAGTTTTCCTTTCAAAACTCTAAGAGAATTAATAATTATCCCCAAACATCTTCACTTATTTTAAAAATATTTATAGAAATTTCCAACAAAAGTATGGAACACTTTCTGTGAACAATTTAAATAATTGATGAGAACCAACACGAAAACATCGAACAAAAACTTAAGGCAATCAAAATATCGATGGCGTAAGTCCATTAGATGGATTAAAATATTATTCTTTTAAAAAGTAAATCCTTAATTTGAGGAATCTGAAAAGTTTAACACAATTTAAAAAAATTTTTTAAATTTTATATAAAAAAAATAGTCTAGTTTGCTCTAATATAGGGGTCTTCATCCTTTAACGCTCGAGGGCCATATCGATAAACCCACAATGATTCGCGGGACACATGACTGTAAAAAAATAATGTAATCAGGAAATTCAATTTCAAGACTAAAACTGATTCTAAGAGAAGAGATGGCGCTACAGATTTGTATATACATATATATCGGTTTCAAAAACATTAAATAGATGTTGAATTAAAAAATATATATACTTTACGCTTTAAATATACCTTTTCCGCCTTTTCTTCTGAAAACTTCTAAGATTTCATGCAAAGTAATATTTTTTATATTTAAAATTAATTAAAATACACAATGAAATTTTTGAAAAATTTGTCATTTTCAGAAAATTTTATCTCAAATGGATGTCGAGCATATCAATAAAATGTTTTAAATATCAAGAATAACAGAAAATAGTCATTTATTACGAAAAAAAGCTCACAAAGCAATGTTTGCTTAAAGTGCCAACTGAACTTAAATTCACAACTGAAGGGCCACTAAAATGCCTCCAGCTGACCATTCATGGTCCTCAGGCCACAGATTGAAGACCCCTATTCTAATACAATACATAATGCGTATTTTGTGAGGAATTAATACAAAAAGAAAAATCTTGAACATCCCATTAACTTTGATCTTTTAGCATATAATTATTACGTATGTTATACATATGCTCTGAATGATCAGCTTAAGGAGCAGTATTAACAATTAAGAAACACAATACGTAGAGGGCACATCAATGGCATCAAGGTAGAACCCAAATGAGTCAGTTAATAACACCCTATGGTCAGTGATTCTAAGATCTACATTTGTGAAATTAAAAACTCTAAAATATTAGGGGTAAATATGGCTATTGCACAGATCAATATGTGTCATGTAGCAAAATTAATGATCTTAAAACATTGTGATACTGAACCAAGTTATAACTGTGACATGCTTCAAAAAACTAGATACACGTAGGATTCGTGTAGCCCAACGAAAGCATCTTAAGACCCCCAAAAAAGGCAAAATAGTTAAAAATAATGAAAAAAAAAATAGAAGAGACTTTTGTAAGAGCAGAGAGTATAAAAGAATGCTTTATATGCTTTTGTAAAGTGCTAAAAAAAGTAGCTCAAAAAATTACAAATTTTTACTTTAAAGCCTGTTTTCTCAAAATGTAGTATTTTTGACTTTATGTACCTTTTTCTCAAAAACTACTAATCATATAGCCCTCAATTTTTAGTGAGCAGACTTTTAACATGTTTATGCATTTTAATAGAGGGAATTAGATACATCTAGCAAACTTTTATATATATATATGACTTTCTTAAATTAAATTTTAGGGGAAAAAATTGGACAATTTTTAAGAAATTCATAATTAATTTAATTTTTAGTAAAAAAACAAAACCCTTCGTTTAAGTTTTATTCATAGTACACATAACTTACTGTAAAAATTTTATTCATGAGAAATAAGTAATTTCTGAGGAAAAAATATATAAAGTTACACAATTTAACATGGGTTCCTATGGACGTGCTGGACCCCCTTCACCCGATTAAGAACCATGGCAGATGGACCCATTTCTTATAGGAGTGCTAATGAAGGAGTTTTCGCAGGACTCGACTACCCCAGGGCTATCCAGCAGGACTTATCAGAAGGGAAAGTATGAAGAGCAGCCCTCGAAGAACAAAAGGTAACCGACCTCCAAGCGGTGTTCCTCGGTCAACGTTGCTCTCCTATTAAGGCGAACGTCCATATTTCAAAAAACTTCCTTTATCCAACTGATGGTGTTGTTTGCAACTCGGATGACGTCAAAGCGATAATGTTTGCAAAAAGGTAACCCTTCGTTACTATAGCAACGGGGTGGGGTTAAGAGATTATTGACAAATATAGTCGATTTCCGAACGCATGCGCAGTTTCAGTAAAATAAACAACTATTCAAAACCATAATCAAATGGTGAGGACAACAGGGGGCAGGTTGGTTGAATGGGTGGAAAAGGGTGAATAGAAAGTTTTGTAAAAAGTGCTGTACAGATAGTCTTTTAGAATTACCGTGAAAATAGCAGCACAATCTTTCTTTTTTTAAAATCCATGCAAATGTTTTGGGATATCCACGAGTGAATGAACAAGTATGTTTACATTTTCTTGGGTATCATAAACAATGCCCATAGGGTTAAGACAGCGTTTCTCAAACTTTGGGGAGCGCCCCCCTTGGGGTGTGTAACAACTCTACAAGGAGGGCATGAGCATATTGAAAAGTAAAAAACAAAAGATTATGTAAAAGAATTATTAAACAAACAAACTAGAATTATTAAACTAAACAAACAAAATGCGTTTTGACATAATAAAAAATAAAACACACATTTACACTGACATATTACACTTATAATTGTATCAGTGGTACACAATGTATTTTATAATTAATTTAATAATACTAAGTTAAGAACGTGATTAATAACTACCAGCTTCTTCATGGGATTATCATATTTTAAATTATAAGCAAAAATTTTTTCCCTTATCTTGATAAATTCCCTTATCTTAAATTCTAAATTGCAGATTAAAGATAGGTTTCCCTTCCCTATCCAACCTTTTCCCACGGGGTGCATAGGGATGTATTGGGGTGGAGGAAAAAAAAAAGCAAATAGTCTGAAATAAGTAAATACTTCGAAACATTATCAAGGTCTTTTATTGCATTCCAAAGCCTTCGGTAATTTTATGGATATGTGCAGAAAAAGACCGTACTTGGGAAAGACGTATATATAGTGGGGGAAATTAACTTTTTGGGAGTGAGACGTTTATATACGCCGGTTGCCCTTAAGAGGTTAAAGTCGTATCGTGATTTTAGCATCAAGGTATAGTATTATTGAGTTTAAAACATTGTTATTGTATGAGGGGGGCGTGATGAAAATTATGATTGAATATTGGGTAGCGAATATTGAAACTTTGAGATTGATTGATTGAATATTAACCTCGCACTGTTCACCTGCACGAGGGCTTTTGGCGACGGACCACGTAATTTTGTGAACCATTGAAACTTTGAGAAGCACTGGGTTAAGAATAAAGATGGAATTTAGAAAGTAGTTTTAATTTTTGGAGGAAGGATTCGATAGACCTCCAGTTTTAATTCTTGGAGGAAGGTTTTGACAGACATCCTGTTTTATTTTTGTAGAGATATCTTTTTTATTTTTATTAACGAAAATTTTAATAACATTTTCCAATTTTAAGCCTACAAGTAATTTTAAATATGCATATTTTATGACCAGTAATTTTAAAAAATTGTACTTAATTTAACTACTGGTGAAGTCTTTAATTTACATTCACAATTTGGTATCCCTATCCTGAGGTCACAAGCACACACTTTTTCACAAATTCAAGTCCAATCGTTTCAAATTATTTTATTTCAATTTTTCACACGAAGGGCCAGAAATATTTCAAAACGAGAAAAAAAAATCGAATCCCAATGAAAAAAATTCGATAAATGGAAAATGCATTTTGCTATTTGAGGTTATTTGACGAAGAAAATTAAAAATGTTCTTGGTTCCAGGAAAAATTCGGAAATAGAGAAAATTCCAAGATAGAGGTTCCAAAATGGAGGGCCGACATATTATATTTATCAATTAATTTCCAAATTAACCCTTTTTTTTACACTTCCTTAAGTTGGTATGGAATTGAAAACATGTTTCCTTGTTGAATTTTAATAATTGTTCTTATAGGTAATCCGAGAAAAAGCACAAATATTGTTAAATTTGGAAACCTGGAAGAAATATGAACATTTTAAAAATATTAACTTGAATGTTTTAAAAACTAGCTAGAGTTCTTAGATCTAAATTTATATAAAACTATAAGTATCTTCAAAAAATTTCAAGATTATCTTGAACAGAAAAACAATTTTATTGAATAGAAAACCCTTTCATATCTCCCAAAATGAAAATCTTGTAAAAACACATTTATAATTTGTAAAGGCATAAAACAGAAACTAATAATGTCTGTAAATCTATAATTTTTAACAAGTTTTTTTCCAACTAAATAAGGTTGTAAAATGTTTTGTAATTTTCTATGAGACAAAAATCGTTTTAACCTATAATTATATCATATAGGAGCTAATCTCTGACTGCAATGTAATGGTATTAATAATAAATCCTTATTATTGTTGTTACTAAAATCAATAACTGTATGAATCAAAACTTGAACTTTACATATGGAGCATAGAATAATCCTAATTGTCAAACATCACTTTGACATTATTGGTACTGCAATTCATGGTTAGCTGTTCTGTGATTAAATGGTTTAATTTTTTTGATAAGTATGTAATTATCTTTTTATGGATAATGTCAAAGAAAAAGGCTTTAAATTAATTATTTGTAAAGTTTCATTTTTAAAATCGGTCTTTTAAATAAAATATAACGTAGTATATACATATACATTAAATACTTTCCTTCAATAAAAGTATATTAATCGCTTGAATTAATGAAATTATATACTGTTTTTGTAAACAGTTTTGACTCAATCTCCTTATTAGATTATAAATATACCAAGAACAGTTTCTGACATAATTTGATTTTTCTAAAGAAGGCATTTCAGATTTAGATGACATTTTCTATACTTTGCACCTATAAAGGTTTGTATTATATTAAACTGCATATAAAAATTATTTTTTCCTTTTTTCGGAGACATGCCAATAAGGATTCTTCAGGGCCTAAATATCCCCCCCAAAAAAAGGATAAATTCATTTGTACTTCTATCTATTCAACCTGTTACGTGATGTTAAGAGCATAATTTATTTGTTAATAATGGTTTCAGTAAAAATATAAACAAAAATATATCAATTTTAGGCAGCAGTTTCTTAAAACACTTTTTGATGTTGCATAAATCTGTTGAGAAACTGTCAGATTTGCCCTACTTGAAATTTTCCGAAGCAAAATTTGTACTTTCAGTATTAAAGCTGTGATTTTTAAAATAGATTCGAAGAGTAAAACTAGAAGTATAACGAGATGTAAAGGTGTGGAATTTTATCAAATAACATTGGCTGACGTCATGAGACTCATATGACGTCAAATGATAATCCAGATATTGAGGCTATTTTTAACCCTAATTTCGTAACAAAGGCTGTACGTGCCTTATACTAGAGATTCTCAAACACAGTGGCACTGTCTTTCAATCAATGTTACATTTTAGAATAAGTTATGCCCGAATTGTTTTTATCAAACCTTGATGAATTTTATTAATCTACAGCAGCAGTCCCCAACCCCCTGACCCTGACATTAAATTATTTCCATTTTATTTACTATGGTGCATTTTGCTCTCTGGTTTATGCGACTTTTTGGGGAAATCACTTTATATTCTAGTTTGGTGTAGCTGTATTTTATTCTGAAGGCATGTTTACAGACAGTTAAATTAAAATTATTAAACTAAAACAATATAAGTGTTAAAACTATAAAACGTTGACCGGTTCGTGACAAATAAAAGGTCTTGTGGAATACTGATCTAAGAATCATTATATCATAATGAAGGGGTGGTCAACCCCTTTTTGGGAGAAATAGTGTCACTAATTAATTAAAAAAATAATTATGCGTTCCACTTCCAACTTTTCCAATAAACAAATATGGAACAGTGAACAAAATGTTCCGCATACGCTTATTATGGCAATTTTAAGCAAATAGCACATTTTAAGTCTATATACGTGGGAGTCTAACCAAAATCTCCCAGAAAAATTAGACCAGGGCTTCTCAAACTTTCAGTATTGGCGACCCAATTTTCAATCGTAATTTTTATCGCGCCCCCCTCCATAAAATAACAATGTATTGAATTCAATATAATAATGAATTTTAACGCTGAAAATATAAACCGTACAAATTATCAAGATAAGTATTAAATTTTGTATATGACAAGCTCATTGGGGTCAATTGTAATTATTAAACTTGTTCTTAACTCAGTGTTGATAAATTAATGATCAAATACATTGTGCAGTACTGATAGATTTATAAGTATATTATATCAGTGCAAATAATAAGTATTTTACTTTTTATTATGTCAGAATGTACTTTGGTTTTTCTTCCTTTCAGTAAATTAATAATTTTTTTAAATATTTTTTTATTTTGAACTTTTCGATATGTTCGCGCCCCCTGGTAGAATTATCACGCCTCCCTAGGGGAGCGAGTCCCACAGTTTCAGAAATCCTGAGCTAGACTCTTCAGATAGCGGCGTGTTGTTAGCAAGGTGTCTAGGGTTTTTTTTAGAATTTAAAGGTTAAGTTTGAATAAATCGAATCAAAATAATTCAAGCGAAGATGCTTCTTAAAAGTAAAAGAATTTATTAGAAGTTATAGAGGAAATTTAATGGGCAATAGGAATCAAAACATGTAGATATTCAAGAAATAGGAAGTTAGATAATACTCTGTAGGGGGACGTTAGAAATATCTAGAGAAAGATCATTTAGTGAGCGGTAAGTTCAGATAACCACCACCTGGTGAGTGAACGAGCGCGGATGCGCAAAACCACCTTCTTTGGTGGTGAGTGGACCTCTACCGGAATATCATTTGTGTCAACTTTTCGTAAGCCCGCCAGATGGCGTTGATCTGGAATGCGGTTTTAATTAAAGTTACCGTCCTCTGGTAAGGAATATTATCCAACCTTTTACAAAGATAGTTAAACGGAATATCCTACACATATATGTATAGGTGGAATTTAAAAATAATATAATAAATAAGACAAAAGTAAAAACTTAGGTTTTATTGTTAATAAATTTTTACAAATTCAATCAATTAGGTTAGATATATAAAATAAAATAAGTAACGAATCATTTATAATTTTAAATTATTATTAAATGCTCAGTATTTATTTAATGCGGCTTTTGAATTGCTACTTTTTTTACCAAGTCATCTATATTAGGATTACCTCTTACAGTTGTTAACAAAATTAAGTTATTATAGGTGTACATTAGCCAGTTTGAGAGATATTTATTTTGTTATTTTCATAGCAGAAAAAACATTTATTCACAAACATATCTGATCCAAATTTAGAGAGTTTTTTTTTCTGAGACAACTTTACTTCAATAAAATTGTAAAAAATGGCTATTTTTTTATTATATTTTCAATTTTTAAAAAAAAAGTAA
>BMAV01017140.1:230499-261869 GCA_019973955.1 Trichonephila inaurata madagascariensis | reverse complement strand
GTTGCCTTTAGCATTTTTCAAAACTATTAGCTCCGTGGGAATGACTTCTCCTTGAATACCAATGTCTACAGAAGTTGTCAGTATTTCTGTGGTTTGCGTACGACCATCAGCTAGAGTCATCTGCATAGTTTTTTCTTCAAAATTCAATCCTTTTTGTTTAAGTAAATGATACAATTTTTCACCAGCCACTGAATGTGTAGCACCAGTATCAGCACAAACTGCTGCTTCTGTATTACAAATGGAAATTTGAATAATACTAATGGGATTATTTTCACTGGAGAAACTATAAAAGTTTGATTGATTTAGACTTGATGACAAGGTATCATCTTTTTGTCGAACTGGGTTGCAAGTGTGGCATCTTGATCGAATGATTCCGGGAGCACCACATCCATAACAAGATACAGGAGTTCTGTCTTCTTTTGTATCAACGATTTTCTTTTCAGGTATTCTGTCATTTGAAGTGGGATTCCGCCTACTGTTACTGGGAACCCCAGTTTCCCGCCTACTTTGACTGGGGAAACCTGACAGAGAATGTTCATGTGACAGCAACTTAGGATTTCGTGTGTAGTTACTTCTCCAGGGACTGGACTTCATTTCTTTTTGTTTCCAACTAAAGTTTTTGTTTTTATTTCGCATGTTTTTAACTTCTTCATATGAATCTAGCTTATCCACAAGTTGTAGAGGATTGTTCCAATTACACCACTGGTCCAAAAAGTGATCTTTGTAATCTTGAGGTGTTTTCTTTTTAATTTGATCTGCCACAATCAAATCTTTCAATTCTTCAAGCGTGGTAACTTTGGATTCTTTGAGCCACCCATCAAAATATGTTTTCAAGTCAAAATAGAAGTCACGCCAGGTTTTTATAGGATCTTTGGTGTGCCGGGAGAACATCTGCCGAAATTTTTCTGCATTTAAAGCGTTTTAGTAGAATTTGTTTGACTTTATAATAGTCTTGAGCATCAACAACAGATTCTTTTGCGATTAAATTTGAAACTTCAGTCGGTAAAAGACCAACAAGGTACACCACCCACTGTGGAACTGGAACTTTTAAAAATGTTAATTGCCTTTCGAAGAGGTCTAGAAAAATTGTTACATCAGTTGTTTTTGGATCAAAAATTGGAGGTAGCTTATGGAGTTCTAACTTTGGCATGTTGGAGTCTGCAGAAGAAGACACCAGCGCAGAGTTTGTAGTTTTAGAAGTATCAGTTGTAATTTGAAGTTTTTGCAATTCAAATATTCGTTGGTTTTCCTTATCTCTTTCAGCTCGCAATTCGAGCTCTTTTCTATCACTAATAATACGATTTAAACATTCTTTAGTAAAATCTACATCATAACCTTCACTTTTTAAGATCGCGTCTTTTATGTCAAGAACTTTGAAATTGTCTGGTATTGATATGTCTAGCGTTTCCGCCAATTCAAGGAGGTCCTGCCTGCGACCTTTTGCTAAATAGGCCATCGTGAAATGTCACTTGAAAGTAATTACAAATTTATTCTTTAAACTTTAAATTAAATTTAACCAAATGTTGTTATTTAATTAATAATACCGCATTATATCACATAAAATAATATCTTAATTTGTTACAATATGCGATTTGAAAAAGTTTTCATGAATCACAACATAAAAATGTTCGTTCTTTTCACTTTTAATACACAATCAAAGTAAAACTATCAAACTTTTAGATAAAAAAAAATCATCAAAATGATCGGAAAACACATTTGAATTATATCATATCACAAGTAAAATAAAAAATCATATGCGCATAAATAAAAGTTCTACTTAACCAAAACAAAATTTCTTATTAATATTCAATAAAAAAAAACAAGTTATTACACTGTATACCATAAAAACATGCATAGAACTCAGAATTATTTGTTGAACGTTTCGTACAACCTTGAACTGTCTTTTTTTTTCTATTTTATTTATTTTCGTTTACTCTGCATAAAATATCTCATCATAGTTTCAAAAATGAATCATAGCTTAAAATTAATTCTAGGAAGAGAAAGGAAATGGATAAATATTCTTTTTTCTTTTAAACCTCTGAATATTTTATGTAACTGAGGGAAATCTCTTAAGTAATACACATTTTTCTACCAAAAATTATACACATAAATGATTTTATCAAAAATAGCACATAACAAAACAAAAGAAGTTTCAGAGCATTAATGCTTTTGAACAAAGATTATAATCATTTAAAAAAAAAGAGAATACATATGTATATATTGTTTTGAGTTCTCACTTTCGCTTTTAAGTAAACAACATTATACGCATTAGCTTAAAACAAGTCAGCATATATTTAAAGAACATGGAATATAATGTAAACTGTATATTATACTACTGTTTAGCAAATGATATTTCTTAAAATAAGAAAAAGATTTCTTAATTCAATGAGAACAGCTGATATAATTTGCACAGGAATGTACAGAAATGTTTTCTAATACTGAACAATGAGACAATACTTAAAGAATTAAGAATTTAACTAATAAATTCTTTCGGATATTAAATCCAATTTGCACTTGGGCATGCAATAATGAAACGAGTATTAAAAATATAATACTTTAAAGAAAATTCAAGATAAAAAGCTTTACCTGTTCTACGGATGAGAACTGAATAATTAAACCATATAAGTTGAACAACATTAGTGCTGTTAACCTGAAAATTAATACCGAGCAACGGCCAAGCTTCTGCAACTAATCACGTTGGGCGTCAAATTATGACGTGGTGGGCGCCAAATGATAAGGGACAGACGGGGAAGGGGTTCTTTACTAAGTCCACTAGTTATTAAAACACGTTTATTAGACAAAACAAACACATTTATATACATAACTAGAGAACTAACAGTTGACATAGAATTGAAAGGGATCGGAGCGCATGCTCATACATCCTTACAGTTCCGAAACTTGGCCATCACTGAAGATTGTTCTGTTCGCTAGAGGGCGCGAAAGTCTCTTTACTGTTAATATGGAAGAGTCTAAATAACGGGGGTTACAGTTATTAAATATTTAAAATTTGAGTAATTTTTAAAAATTTGTAAAAAAAAGTTTTTGGCATTTTATTTTTTAAATCACTAACTTTAAAAGTTCAAAGTAATACTGTAAAAAAAAAATACTGTATCGTGACGAAATAAATTGTCTTTCCAATTACAAAATTTCTTGCGAAGTTATTAAATGCGCGAATAAAATTTTGAGTATTTTTCAAAAATCATAAAAATTAAGCGATAGTGTTGTTTCGAACCCGGGTACAACTGTCAGTAAGCACTTTAAGCGATCACGCCGCGAAATCTTCGATTAGTGAAAGAAGTAGTAAAAAGACCTTTAAAATAAAAGGAAGATATATTTGATTGCGCCAAATCTGGTGATTTTCAATATTTATAGGCGCACCTTCTTTTCTAGTGTAACCTTTTATCAAACATGACGGGCTGAGTGGAAAAGAGTTTCTGGCGTCAAACTGGCTTTCGCCGCCAAACCTGATATATTGTAAAATTGTTAAATGTTTAATTTTATTTTCGGGCTTCATTTTTAAGTTAATGCCTTCAAACTTCATATATCGATTGCAAACAACGGTAATTTTTAAACAAAAAATTTAACAACAATAATGCTTAAATATTTCTCTCAAAAATGGTAAAAAATGAAAAACACAGTTTTTTTAAAAAAAACCGTAATTTTTAAGAAATTTTTTCAATTTTTGTACAGATTACGGTTAATATTGTTCTACACGTGGAAAAAAGTTTCGGGAGATCATCTTCATAAATAACGAAGTTATTAAATGTTTAATTAAATTTTTGAGTATTTTTTGAAAAATCATAAAAAAAAGTTTTTGACATTTTGTTTTTAAATGACTGATTCTAAAACAGAAAAGCATGAATTTTTTTAGTGTAGAATTTCATTTCATTAAATTGAAAGAAAGTGCAATCGGATCTATTTAGAAATCATTTTCATAAAAACGTATCGATTTTGACTCATTTTAGAAAAAATCGTAAAAAATAGAGAACATAATTACTTTGTAAAATAAATTATACCGTATCGTGGAGATGTAAATGATCTTTCTGATTCTGTAATTATTTTTTGTCTGAGTCTCATAAAAAAAATTAGATCGTGTTTTAAAAACGTCTGGGATAATAAAAAAAAAGTGCTGAAAATTGGAACTCCGCCGCTTGACGGGAAAAAATGGCAATAATTATACGTTTTAAGGTTTTTAATTAATATCTTTTTAACTAGTTGCACTATCAGAATATAAATGGTTAGAACGGATTCCTCGGATCATTTCCGTCTTTTTTTGGCATTTTTGGCGAGTTTCTGCATCGTGCGGTTCGTGAGAAGATACACCTAGTCTCTTCCGGTCAGTCTCATAGCTCTGTTTACCTTCGAATTTTATTAGCGTAGATTACAGCGACTTTTTGGATCAAGTAGTTGTCGAAGATCCTTTTGCGCAATTACGAACTCCCACAGCTTTACATGTGCCTAAATTACCTCTTCCATTTCATTAAACTTGTCCCCAGAGACAGGAACGCAATCACGAAACTGAAAATAAGATAAACCACGGAATCATACAAAAAAATTTTAGGAATATCTAAAGTGTTTTTTTTAAAAAAGTGGTACTTACAAATATGAAAATCAATTTGGAAATTAAATGTTTTTTAGGTTCCTTTAAAATCGGATCATAATTAGATAACAAGTGTACAATTGATATGAAATTTCCGGATTTGGAATCGGGGCCTCTTAAAGGTAGATTGCAAGCCGCTAAAGTAATAATAACATTAATTATTTGATGCAATACTTTTCGCCAAAAAGTAAATTTACTATTGATTTCACTATCTAATGGGCTTAATTCATGTGACGTCATAGTCACATGATAGTGAAAGCCACGTGATTCTAGCCAATCAATTCAAAAACTCATGCGATGTCATAGTCACACGATAAAAACTATCTAGTGTTTCCAGCTAATCAGTTCACGCGCTCCGGTGTTGCCAAGTTTTGCTCTTTGCAGAAACTTTCTCTTAAAAAGTGCATATGTATACAAAATGCTTTTTATTTAAAAGTATACAGATAAAATATGATTTTTTTTTAATTTAAAAAAAATCTTTCTGAAGAAATTTTTTTCGCCTAAAATTTAAACATCTTTACCCAAATATGAAATTTGAAATTTTATCTGTGTTTTACAAATAGAACAATGGACTAAATTCATGATGGTCACATGATAACGGCAATCACGTGTTTCGCATTGATTAAAAATTGACATACTAGTTGTTCAACTTGTAAAGTTTAGATAACATTTAAAATTTGATGATTGGGCAACGTTCACGTGTTAAAATAAATACTTACATTATATGAATACTTTTAAATTAAGTGTATTTTGTTTAACTATGTGCATTATTACATCGTTGGCAAATATGTACTTTCTAAAAGAGTTTCTACAAAAAGCAAAAGTTGACAACAGTGAAGCACATGAACTAATTGGCTGGAAACGCGCGATTATATTTCTAATATAATTATGATGTCGTATTAATTTATGAACTGATTGGCCAAAAACACGTGGCTCAGTTATCATGTGACTAATGACGTCGCATGAATTTAGTCCATTAGATTAATGTTTGTTTTGAATTCAATGGAAAACACGTGTTTGTTTTTATCATGTGACTTCATAAATCAAGCCCATTGAATGTCAATTGTATTTCCTTGAAGCCAATTGTTGTAAGACAGAGCCGAATTAATATGCTGAAGTGAATTTTCATGATCAGTAATAGTTTATGTAAAACTGCTTCTAACGGAAACACCATTAACCCATGCTGATGAATGCAATTTGTATTGGCGATCTGCTGACAACCAACAGAAGGGGCAATATGGTTTGTTTAAAATAATTGAATAATGCAACCATGGTCTTAATATTTTCATACCGGCCTTGTTCAAATATAAATAATGAAAATGTGAAAAGCATCGGTTTGATATTGGATCCTTTGGAAATGGTCCTTAAGGCTTAAATGGGCCCAGTTTGAAAAATTATTTTTCTTTCGAATTCTGTAAGGATGTCACCAAAATTACCTCTATTTGTAAAAGATACATTAATTGATTATTCACATTTCTTAGAATAATTGTTATATTGTACTTCTGTAGACTCTGATAGACCATGTGCTTCAGAAGATTCTAAAAATATAATAAAATTAAATTGCTTTATATTCTGGTTCATCAGCCAACCAACAAAAATAATCGTTCGTGTCGTATTAAATCTTTAATTGTTTCTCATTGAAATTAAAACATTGGAAGAAATTAAATATAGAAGTCTCGATAAATATTCATATTTTTAATGCGAATGTTCTAATATGCACAAATATTGTAATTAATACATTTTTATTCTTAATTTTTTTTTTTTTGTTATTTATTAACTGACATTTTGAGTTTATTCGAACACAATTAGCATACGTAGCAAATGCACATAACTCAAGTGTCTTTCATACAGATTGATTTTATATATTGTAAAACATTCTTATATGTAACATGAATGCTCTTATTCATTCATGAATATTCTTACATTTAGCATGACTTTATATATTAAAATATACAAATTACATTATTAAATTACATTATTTTGTTTAAAGGCTACACAGAACTCTTTTTGAAAAAACTTTTTGGAGGCAGTAATATTAAAAGTAATTTATGGCTTATTTTCTGATTGTCATACTGATTTTCAAAATAAGAAGTCAGTTTGTCAAGCTATTATTTTAAAAACATAATGCTATAAAAAATTTTTTTTAATCTTTTATAAAGTACACAATTCTTAAATTTATTTATTTTAAGTGTTTTTTTTTTCTTAAATTTTTAGGAGCAAAGGTTAGTATGTAATTTAAAATCAGTCCCCTTGTTGGATTTCAATAATCGGTTACATCAATCAGAAAGAATAGTGATCTCGAAAATTTCTTAGAATAGTGCTATTTAGATACGAAATAGGTGCTCCACTGAATACAATATTTGTAAAAACCTGCAATATACCTTCTACTGAATAACTGAATGAAGAAATTACGGGAATCGAGATTGATGTCCACATTAAAGAACTGTGGCAGAGTTGTCCAATCACTCCAAAACGCACAGTTCATAGAGGTCGTGACAATTTCTTCACGTGTATTTTGTACTCTCGGAAACCGAATGCTGAACCACTTCTACGCTAGAGAGCTGCATCTCTCATGAAATTTCTATTTTTTTCATAGTAGTTATTCTGTAACTGTTATTCCTACACTTTTACTTCCTTCATTTATTTATTTTCATGAAACGTGTGTGTTGGTTTTATAAATAAATAAATATTTCATCAAACATTTTTTCGTCAAATAATATTGTAAGATTGAAAGATTTTACTTTTTTTTATTAACTCTGAAGTTTATAAGGAATGATTTTGTATAACAGCTCATTTATACAGATTTTCCAAGTGATAACTTCTTCATGAGCGTTTCTCTGAAGAGTTAATCTAAATTGAGCGTTAGGGTTGGCTACGCTCAATCGGTTTTGCTCGATTCGAGTCGGAAATCGTGCATGGGTTTGCGACGCTCGTAAAAATTTGAATTGAAAACATTTAGGTGCGTATTTTTTTAAGTAAAAATTTTTACGTGAAGTTTTGTTTTCTTTATTTAAATATTACTGTCATGCAGCCTTTTCCCCCTCAACTCCAGCAAATGAACGAGAGAAGATTAGTGCAAGCAAAAATAATTGGAAGATTATTCTTATGAAGCAGATCTAAGATATGGAGAAAGGCAACATGGGATCTTTTTTTTTTTTATTCAGGGTAAGAGTGTTTCAGCACAAAAATAGAAAAGAAAGGAAATTTAAATTCTCTATAAGATTAAATCACGGTTTACTGGAAGCGCTAGTGGTAGTAAAAATTTAAGAGTTGTCCGAAAAACGATAGCAACTAAGCATCGTTTCGGCCCTAGATGGCGCTCTACCCCCCTTATATTTAGCAGCTCTTCAATATGTTGCATGATATAAAATAAATGAAAAATCTATTCGGTGTGATTAGTAAGTTGATGAGTCGCCTGTAATGTCCCCTTTTATGTTCCATAACATAATTATAAAAGACATTTGTGTTGCTTAAAGCCTTAACGCACAAAACAAAACAAAACAAAAAAAACAATGTTAAAAGTTGACTTAGACCAGTGTTTTTCATACTTTGTTCTCACGGAACCCCGGGTCTCCACGAGTCACAACAACAACAAAAAAAAAAAAAACAAAAAACAAAATCGAGATGAAATAAATATGTATTCAAAATGGATTCACGTTCTCTATGAATTTTTTATAGATACAAGTATATAAAGCTCATCTCCCCTTTTCATTAAAAATGAAAATTTTATTCATATATAACTTTATTTGCAACACTATTTTAAACTTTTATTCTCTATACACATATAAATAAAAATGAAGCGTCTGCTTGTAATTTGAAATTAACAGCTTTTTATTAAATGCATTTAACATATGTATGGTACCTATATGAAAAAATCAATTTTTAAAATTTTTGACTGTCTGTCGGTCGGTCGGTCGGTCTGTTTGTTCCGGCTAATCTCTGAAACGGCTGGACCAATTTTGACGGAACTTTCACTGGAAGATAGCTATTCTTATAAGGAGTAACTTAGGCTGCTTTCATTTTAGAAAAAAAAATTAGGGTTCCACGAAAATAAAATTAAAACCAATGAAATAGTGAACACAATATCCGATTCAAATAGGGATTTTTTATTTCAATAATTATTATTTTTATTCAATGGGGATTATTTTATTACTCGAGCCTTCTGTTTCAACGATTTCCAGCAGTTATATCAAACTTTTTTGTTTGATTAGGTTGCTGCCACTCGCGACTTTTCCCGTTCATGTCCTTTGATCCTAATGATTTTACAGTCCTCACCCCATCGACAGTGTCAAAGGTCATGTATCCCTCTCACTCTTCCTCAACAAAAAACAAAGAAAAAATAAAACAAAAAAGAAACATCGATTCACAAAGTAGAAGAATGACAATATACTTATAGCATAGGTATTTCTTTACATGGAATACATAATTATTAAGTTTTCGTAAACTCTGCGAATTGAATAAACACTTTTTTGTTAAATTCCACGTGGACGAAGTCGCGGGTAACAGCTATTTAACATAAAATAAATGCATCAGAAAGTAATATTAACGTATTACACATCCAGATACAAATTATTTACACTATTTTAGGCATTTATTACACAAAATTTGTAACAATGTGTTACTTTTGCTGAGCAGAAGGTAGGTGTTTTCAAAAATCGACCCACAAGACAGTTACGGGGTGTTATAAATAAATAAATAATAAAAATTTTATCAGCTTTTATATATATACAGACTTAAAATTTCGCAAACATGGTTTTTTGTTCAGCTGAGATATGCAAAAAGCTTTTTTTGTTTGTTTAATTTACAATTCACGTAAAATTAACTCATTAAAAACTTCTTTATCATTCAATCTGTATTGTTTAATTTTTCAATAACCCGTGCGAAGAACGGGTATACCAGCTAGTAATATAATAAAAGAATATTAAAACGGTTTTACTTGATATATATACTGTCTACTAGGATGTGAATATTCTACTGTTTTCTATCTCCGGTTCCGCGAGATAATTTTTATACTCGTTAGTTAGCACAATGTCTTGAAAAACTAAATAGTTTTCTAATGGAAAGAGCACCTTTTTACATTTGCGGAAAACAACACATGTAATGAAGGAAAGAGAACAACATATCAACAGAGTTTATGTAAAAATCTAAATTTAAGCAAGAACAGCTTCTAAATATTAGGTTGCAAACTCTCTCTCATGCAAAAAATACATGGGATTTCTCACACACCTATAAACATTTTAATGTGCCATTCAGAATATCGTGTTTAAGTTAAATATTTCTTTCAACGTAAGTGGCTACAGAAACAAAGTATAAAAACAAAGTAAACTCAGAAAATTTAATGAGATTGCATTTAATTTCAATAGTTTTAGACATCGGCAGTTCGTGTGAAAAAAAAAGCCAGTACATATCCCAGTTACTAAATATAATGCATGGATTGGTAACACTTGAATCACAAATTAATACATTATTAATGAGTAATTTATATTAGATTAGAATTTTTGGTGAAATTGTCGAATCGGCCGCTTCTCCGCCATATTTAGAAAAATCACGTATTTGGCGCGTTTTTGTCAAAAACGACTTGTTCACTGGAGAACAAATTCAGAAGGGTTACCAGATTTAGCGCATTTATCGATGTGGCGAGAAAACACTTGGCGTTAGAAGCGGCCGATTCGACAAATCAACCGAATTTTTTAATAATAAATGCAATACATTTTTAAAATTGCCTTTACATAAAGTGCCTATAACGTATTGATCTACTTTAAATATTTTTTTGATATATGTTCTTGGAAGAATGTGTATTGAATGGGATTCGATAGAGAAATACTTTCTAGTTCTAAGGATTCCTCGAAAACACCTTCTAGGACAGGGGTGGCGAACCTTTATGGATCAACGTACCATTTTTTCTAAAGAAGTATTTAATGAGTTATAGACGTGCCGTCAGATGAAATTGACGTGATTATTGGGAAAATAATAAAACTAAATACTAAAAACACATAACTCTATCTACTACGAAAAATACTTTTGCACTGCATAGCTATGAATTTTTTAGTTATACGTGTAATTCAAATTAAAGAGTAACATTGGCGTGACTTCTGTTGTTGCAGATTGGATGACATATTGCGACATAGCCATCCTGTGATGACTATGTCGTTCCGGTTCCGCGTAAGCTAGAGGTGTGGGATTATCAAAATGATGAGACATAGTAGTTCTTAATACAACTTTTATTAAGAATAACTTATATTATTTAATTTCTAATTTGACAATTTTAATTAAAGTGAGAGTCAACACCCAATTAAACCGTGTATTTAAGTCAGATCACGCAACTAGATCCTTTATCTCAATTATAATTAATAATCCGATTCATCTAATTACTTATATCAAATATTACCTTTTGCAGATCTCCTTCCTTCTTCTATAGAGAGATATTTATAATTCACTTTATATAAGACGATTCCAACTTCTTTATATTAGGCTTCTATTCCTTCTAAAACTATCGGACTGCTAACTCTTGATCTACAAGATTCCACACTAAGCTATCTTTAAACTTGCTGTGCTATTGATCAGAATGATTCCACACTACTATCTCTAAGCTTGCCGCGCTATATCTTATCATCAAAGCTTCTATCCTTTTATAGTATATCTCATTTACATATTATCTTCGTTTATCTTCTTGGTATTGGGTTGGAAAAGTTTTGCCATTAATCGTGGCCGTCAAAGAACATAGGAGTTATGTTAGCAGAAAGACGCGAGAGACGTCACAATATTAGGATTGTAAATGTTACTTTTTGCGGAATACTTGCTGAATTTGAATAATCTGCCAAATGGTTTCTAAGCAATTAATTATTTTTGCTGTGGTTCACTTTTTTGATAATAGGGTTTGTGATTTGTTTTAAAATACCGTTTTATAGACGATGCTCTGCATACCACTACACCAGAACATAAAAACACACACTACTTTGTCGTCTTTAATAATCATCCCACATATTTCTTGGCCCACCAAATTTGAAATTCTTTGTTACACTTACTATCTTGCAGTTTTTGTTCTTTTGCTGAACTCTAGCCACATGTTAAATAACTGTTAAAAATCGTAAATATAACAAAGATAAAGTTTAAATTACAATTGTGTCAATGAAATTGACTATGCTATGCGTAGAGAAAATTTACATCAAAAGTAGTTGTAGTCTATAACGTAAATAAGGCAAGAAAATAACAAACGAGTGTAAACGCGCCCCCCCCCCCCCCGTGACCGATCACTCGCGTTTGTTTGTAATACTTCACAGTAAAATTTGAAATTTTGAAATAAAAAACCATTTTGATCACTGATGTGCCAACCATGTTGTGTCGCGTGCCCCACTCGCCATCTGTGTTCTAGGGGTTCTGTGAGTTGAAAAAGTTTGAAGACCACTGACTTTGATCATCTCTTGATATTTCAAAAAAAAAAAAAAAAAAAATGAAGCCACCTTAAAAAAAACATGAACAATCCAGACATCTTTTGCTTCTCGTGTGATCGTGGTATCGACAGATATCGTTCCTATCGAGCCGCCAAAGAAATGTTCCACATTTCCATTAACTGAAATATTTTGAAGCTTTTGCAAAGATTCTTTTATCTGGAAAAAGATCATGATCTCCTTTAATGAGAGTGAACAGTGTTAAATAATACGATGGAAGATAAAACGCTGTAGAGAACCTCTTCATTTTGTAAACTGAACAGAAACTTTGACCCGCATTAGCGCTGCCAAATAACTGATGATTTTGCCGAAAATAAAGCAAAACAGAAGTTCAAGCAAAGATATTTTGTAATTAAATTTATGTAATGTGTAATGCTTTACAAAAAATATTCATTACTAGCTGGTATACCCGTTCTTCACACGGGTAAACTGAAAAATTAAACAACACAGATTGAAGGATAAAGAAGTTTTTATAATGAGTTAATTTTACGTGAATTGCAAATTAAAAAAAAAAAAGAGGCTTTTCGCATATCTCAGCTGAACAAAAAAAGAAAGGAAAAAAAAAACCTTTGTTTAATTTTAAGTCTGCACAGATCTAATAGCTGACAAAAAGAATTTTTTTTATTTATAACTCCCGTAACACTCTTGAGGGTCCATTTTTGAAAATACCTCCCTAAGCTGATATCTGCTCAGCAAAAGTAACACATTGTTAAAAGTTTTGTGTAATGAACGCTTTTAAAGTAGTTTAAATAATTTACATCTGAAAGTGTAATGCATTAATATTACTTTCTGTTGTATTTATTTTATGTTAAAATTGTAATATTCGCAAGCAACGCCGTTTCTTAAATTATAATGGCGATTCAATAAAAAACATAGCGAAATGTTAACGATAGAGTCAAGTTGGCAAATGTCTAGCTACTTTCATAGCTCGAGCTTTATTAGAGCTTTGTAAGACCCGCCGTGTAGAGAAGCGATGCACGTTAAGGCTTTATCTACCGCATTATGATTTACTGCAGTTTTTTTTCATGCAATATTTTTTTTGGATCACTACATTGAAAATTAAGGGATATACATAAACAAAACACTCCACTTTGGGAAATTTAATCCGTTAGAGCTAATAAATTAATTAAAGATATTCCAATGTAAAATTAATTATATAAACCGTTCACTTAATATAAATAGTCAAATCGTTTTCTAAGGTCTTCATTAATATATAAAAACATAAAACACTTAAATTTTGAAATTAAATATTTTTTCGGGACAAAAATGATAATCTTTGCAATCCACTGAGAACGCCGTCAGCTGAAAAAGCAATATCTGCTACAAAACTCTATTCACCTTCCCCGCTAAAATACTCATCATAGAACCCGTGCTGCCATATATCTTGGAAGAGTGGATTTCAAAGAATATTCCTGCTAAGTATTGGTAAAATATTCCTTCTAAGTTGGTGTGGTGTGGTAGCTAGGAGAAGGGGGTGCCAGCTCAGGTGTCGTCCACGTCAATTGACCATGGTTCAAAATTACGTGGTCCGTCGCCAAAAGCCCTCTTGTAGCTGAACTGTGCGACGTTAATATATTCACTCACTCACTCCAAAAAATACAGTACAGTAGTTATAATTATTTTTATACTTAAAAATGCAATATCTGCCTATTCAATTAAAAGTATAGCGCTATAATTAACTACTAACCACAAACAAATTTTGAAAATTTGTCCAAATAATGTTGTGTGAAAGAGAAAGTTTATTTACTTTAAGTACCAGAAGCGATAAAAGTATTTATTTTGAAAAAAGATCAGTTTCTTACTACCAAATGTGCATAATAAAAATCATTAAAAAAATATCCAAATAAAGAGAGATTTATAACAACCTCTCCCTTCAAAACTTGGTTTTATTCTGAAATTAAAAAAAAAAAAAGAAATTAGGGATTACGCTGATTACAGGAATAAATTAGAAGTGAGAGCCTTGCATAGTTAAAACAAAAAGGGTTTCTTCACAAATAAAAGATAGATATATGCTGTCGTGGGCTTTTTTGAGCGCACTCCAGAATTGCTTGCAAATGGCAGAATTTTTTCCTACCTTTCCTTCCTTTTGGACACTTCACACAATATCTTTATAAATTATAGCCTATGTGTTATTCTGATGTATAAGCTATATTACTGTTAAGTTTCATTAAAATCCATATACAGTTGTTTTTGTGTGAAAGACGACCAAACATCCTCACCTACTTTCGCGTTTATAATATATATATGTATTGCTTTATTTTTGTTAATAATTATGCGAAAGCATTCTGGCAACTGCTGTTTTTAATTTGAGAGCTTGATTGCCCCATAACTTTTTACCGCTAGACCTCTGTATATGATTGATATTATTTTCTTGTAATGATAATATAAATGCACAAATTTAAATTATGTATAGAAATTAACTAAGTTTCAAAGAAAAATGATATCTGATTTTGTGTTATTAAGTTTTCCTAACGGCAAAATTTATCTGTATTTAGTTCTCTGTAGTAGTCAACAACGTATAGCTACAACTTTACATGAAATGTATTTCTAAAGCTTTTACTGAATAGAAACAATGAAAACCATTATAAATTGGTAGCGAGAATTTTCTTGTCCTGGATGAATTTAATAATCCTTTTTGTTTTACCTTCAATTTAGTTTTGTAGAGAGAAAATCAGTCTGAAAATTAACTTCGTGAGAAATGCCATGTCAAATCGTATGTTATTCAAGTGCAACTTTTTCCACTAGAGGACGCTTTGGTTCTATCGTATTTTTTAGTAGAAACAAAATTCTTGTGTAATCAAGAGCACATTATTGCTCTCACCTTTATTCGTACTGCTGTCCTTTGTAGTTTTTATTTGTGTGTGGTTTAGAGCAGAATGTTCTAATTGTGAAGAAAATAAATTTTAATTAAAGGTGATTCAGCGTCCTCAGAACTGTGGTTCAGTCTTAAAATTTATTGCAGCTGATTTGGATGCACCAACTCTCTTGTGGACAACGGGGGAAAAAACCATTTTTGTCATAAGATTGTACTGAATAACTTACCTATATTTAAAATTAGGAAAAATCAAGACAGGTTTTTAACAGTAGATGTACATTTCTTCAGAAACGCTTTAATACTAAAGCAAAATCTTAGTAGCTACCATAAAACCCACACCCATTTATACGAAGAGACCTGAAATGTTCGTGTGTAATGATGCTGTTACGTTTTGAAGTAGAGGTATTATCCCAAGCTTTATATAAAAATAGTATACCTCTAGAACTAGAACCCTTTGAGTTCATAAGGAATTACATTACCTTTAAATAAACAATATTTCGATAAATGTGGAAATTTTTTTCTGTCCCCTCATCTTTTTTTTTTTTTTTTAATTTTTTTATTTTTAAAAATCTCATTTCAAGACCCTGCGTATAACACGGACCCGAATATTTTGAATCTTATTCTTTTCTTATAAGTGAATTTTATACTCTCGATTTTACGGTAATTGTATACTTTAAAAAAAAAATCTGTTCTTATAAAGTACTTAGAAAAAAAAAAATGGTATACGCTTAGACATCCTATATATCCGAGATCGAGTGAATATTAACGTCGCACTGTTCAGCTACACGAGGGCTTTTTGTCAACGGACCTCGTAATTTTGAACCATGGTAAAGTGACGAGGACAACACCTGAGCAGGTACCCCTCTCCTAACTTCCACACCACACCAACGGGAGGACGATTGAGCTCTCGACTTGTTTAACATGCATCGCTCCCCTACATGGCGGGTCTTTAGTGGTATTGGGCTCGAACTCGCGTAACAAGCTAGCCCCGATCCGATACCACGACCACTAGGCTACCTCGGCCATATGCGACATCGAAGTGATGACAAAAAATGTCGCATTTATTCTCAAACAAGTATGTAACTGATTGTGTTCTTACTTGTAACTAGGATTGAATGCTCTAAATACGAGATCTAAAAACACTCGTCTCAACACAAGAAATAAAAAGCATAAAAGGAAAAAAGGATAAAAGAGTCTGAAGAAAAAGTAAAGTAATCACCCTGTGGTTGCCAAACATTTCTAATGCATCCAGGTTTTCTTTCTTCGTCTATTCTGAAGCTGGAGCTTCTTGAAAAAAATCCGGATAATCCCACAACACCTTGTCAAATTCAATTCAAACTCGTTAATCTATGCCATGGGTGGGCAATTAGAAGCCCGCAAAGAGTTTCTATGCGGCCCACCAAGCAGACAGAAAATGCGCTTTGAACTGAGATTTCTTTCCCGCGATCAGATTCTTCTTGTCTTTGCAGTATTTGGAAAAGTAAGTATCTGAAAGTGTTTTCTACTAAGAAATCATCTGCAGAATGTTTGGAGGAAGAGGTCTCACAAGAATTCTCGATTTTAAGAAAATTTATCCTAAATTTAATTTGCTAGCTTATCCCGTTACTGCTAACATGTTTACAATATCTGAAGAGCCACATCCTTAACGTACTGACTTGTAGTCACATCACAGTATAAAGAAAAGTAATGACACTGACTTTGACATCTCTTTATCAAAAGAAAAATTTCCATGTATGAAGGAATTTACTGAAAAATTGCTTCTTGTACTTCAGACGACTTATATTTGTGTGAAAAAAGATTTCTTGCATGAAGAACCGCAAGAATGGAAGCAGGTGCAAGTTGCTGACATAAAGTTCATTTGAAGTTTTCGAGGAGCAATTGGGCTGCTTCAGCAGCCCTCAATCCCCCATCTGGAATTGAGAGGTGGCATTGTGTTGTCGACTTGGAGGGTTAGGTGGAGGCGGGGCTTCAGGAAGAAAATCTAATGGAGGGTAGGCTGGCATGGAAAAACCTCAGCTTCTTGGATGGCGCCTTCTAATTTTATGTTGTGAATAAGCTGTTGGTATATTGACTGCCCGATTCGGATTAAAAGAAAATAGTGGGCTCATAAAAGAATTTTTGAGTTTAAGTAAAAAAAAAAACGTGTCATTTAACATGAATTCAACAAGTAGATAGGCTTTTTGCTTATCTGTCTCAGTTGCTTGAAGTTTAGGTAGTAATTGTAAAATTTTTGGCTTTTTTTTTTACAAGGCTAGAAATTATATTGAAATTTCGAAAATTAGAGATATTGTCGTCCTGGTTCTGGACAAATCCTCGGATGCTTTGAAAAATTTTGTTTTCTTCATTGGTATGATTTTGGGATTTATTATTATTTTGAGGGGAAGAGTCGGTAGTAACTCCATTAACAACGGGTACTCCTTCTCGTATTTCGTTATTATTGAAAGAATTATTTTTAAATCTCTTTCCAACAGGAGAACCATTTTTTGACTTTTAGAATTTTGGGCACTATGTGTAGAAGGCGGCATGTCCGTGTGTTTCTTACAGTTAATTCAGTAAAGGTTATTCTACTTATCTTTTGTTTCGCAGTTTCCATGTTCTTTTCCCCACTTTATACATCTGGGTTTTAGGTGGCAATTTGCCGCGATGCGACATAAAGTTGCAGGCTGTTATGGGAATTTAAACAAGCAATCTTTCTGATTTAAAAAAAAATAGCGGAAAATTATCATCTGGTATATTTGGCTCATTAAACTGATTCTACAATGAAATATGCTTGCAGCTATGGACAACATTAAATTAGCACAGTAAATAAATAGAATAAAATTGCCGCTGTATCATTTAACTTATTATTATTTTTTTTTATAATGAATGCAATTATTTTAACCCGACATCAATCACGCGAAGAAAACGACCGAAAGCTCTCTCGCAGGGTATCTCATACCCAAAGGTGTTTGCATTCTGTTTTACCGTAAAATTTGTATACAAATGTTAAAAAGGGAAAAAAAGTAGGAGATACAATACGTTTATTACATTTCTTCACGTAAATTTAGTTTTTCAGTTCTTTTTATAAGGACATTCAGTACATTGTTTATAAACACTCCTTTAATCTCATCGTGAGTGAGTGCGATGTTTTCACTGGATCTTAATTTTTTTTTTATCTGTATTTTTTTAAAACTTAACATATAGGAGTAAACTTCTCTATTTTTTAAATTTAAAAATTTTGGAACTTCTTTTTTTATTTTCTCTTATTGTGCCAGCAATTGTTTTTTCCCCCCAAAGGTTCATCTGAAAGTAGATAGATGTGTACGAGTTGTCTCCTTTAAAATTACGTTCTTCCCAAATGTTTTTGTGTCTTTACATATAAATCAATTATTTTTAACAGTGTCTCCCTCTTCTAAATCTGGATCGATTTCAGAATAGGAATCATACTTACCGTTATACTCTTCATCATTTGATTCTTCCTCACATAAGCTAAGACCCTTCAAAGGATATGATCTTTTTGTCAGCTATGCGAGAAACTATCCATTTTCCAAAAAAGGCTTAGAAGGAGCGTTGAAAAAAGTTAGACGGTGGGTATGACATACCCTGCGCGAGAACTGCCAGGTTAAAAGGGCGCGGGCCTCCGACATCCTCTGCTTCCGCAATATGGACAACGAAACAAAACAAATTGCCCACCCTTGGTTTAGGTTTAGGTTTTACCACAAAATTCCACATAGTTCTGATGCAGCCGCGAGTGGCAACTTTGAAGACCACACTCCTGTATTTCATTTAACCCTCTAACTATCAAGTTATTTTGATGATTTGGGTACACAAATTGTCAAATTTTTTTGAATCAAAGAACTTCTAACCTCTAACCTTTGAAGTCTTTAGTAAAGCACTGCTATCTATTGAATTCAGTGCACATTAACGTTTCTCGAGAATCAGTCGGGTTTGACAAAGAGATGAAGCCGAAATAAACGTCTCCCGATATATATTCGGGTAAAACAATACGATGCACTCAAAAAAAATTTACCCCGAGTAACACTCGGGCGTGATATTTTTGAACACCATTGCTGTGCCCGAGATTATCTCGGGCGTGACAGTTAAAAGGTTTAAGGAACTGCAAATGAATAATCTTTAAATCTCATTGTTGCAAGGCGTTTCATTCAGCTCTTATTGTCTTAAAATTGAGTTCTTTTAAACTAATGTAATTTCCTTCTTAAATAATCAATTAATTTTTCACTAAATGGATTTCATATAAGTCGATATTTTGCATGCAATGTATTGTAGCAGTGAATATTTACAATGGACTTGAAGCGCCATCAGTGCCAAAAAGATGGTTATTAAGTATTTTAAGCTCGTATGCGAATTATTTATAATTATGGCATATAATGAATACTGGAAAATAACAAATAATTTTGATGAATGCTACAGTGAAAAATATTTGAGTAAATCTTGGGAAATCGCGTAAAATATTAATGTGTCTAATTAATTGTTCAGTATGTTTTGTAAATTAAGACTTACAAAAATATTTGTACTTAATTTGCAAATTATTAAATATAATTATTTTTGGAAATAATAATAATTGTTATTGAGACTAATTATTTCTGCTGGAATTTTCCCCTTCTAGTAAACAAACGCACGTTAAACAGATTTGAAATTCAGTTTTTGATGGATCTCTTTGGAACAGATAGTGAACTTTTTTTTAAAACCAACTTGCATTTTTCCTCTGTTCATAATTACATAGTCCGCTTTTATCCAACGTTTGTATAGTGTAAAAGTTCCAGGATTAAAAAATCTCATTCTTACAGATTTGCAAGTACTATTTAATGAACTAATTACTTCCAAAAATTTGAAATAATAAAATAAACCAGAAATTTCCACAAACCAATTAAAAATGCATTTGATGGAGAAAGTAAATCTGACATTTGGATCTTAAAAAAAAAAAGCATGAGCTAGAACTTCGACGAAAAATACATGAACATACACGAAATTTTTTTAAAAAAAAATAATCTTTGACTCTTGTTTTTGAGAAACAATAAAAATTAGTGAATGAAAGAATTTCGATATAAAAAAAAAGCATTCTTGTTATGAATGATCAATTGTGCAAATATGTAGCAAGAAATTCGTCACCCAAACCATAATTTTTTTTTATTTTGAAGGCTGATGTACAAGACGTGAGTGCCAGCTTGTGGCATTGTTTTACCCTAAATGAAAAATTTTAATGTAAGAACACTAGGGGCACTGTCGGCATGTTAAAGAAATTATCACTGTCAGAAAAAGTATTTTCTTTTTTCAGTTAGAGGTGAGCAACTTTGCCTTCATTATTTGACGATTATATTTTAAAACAAAATTAATTTATCAACACATCTAACACTGTTTTTCAGAAAATATTTTTCAAACTTTTTTTTTCTTAAATCCACACAAAATAATTTTTCACTAACTTAAATAGATTATTCTCAATAAAGTAAAGCAAATAACGTCCTCATTTGATTATTTTTATGCTTCTATATCTCACTTCTCGTCAAAGGGAACTAGTATTTTGAAAGATAAACTATACTCCTCATTTGAATTACCATTCTATTCGTATGTGCATTTTAATTTTGCAACAACTTTTTAAATAATTCTGGTCATGATAGGTATACTATGTGTTGCAAAACAAATCAATTTTTTAGAATCTTTTTTGCCAATTAATACTTCTGTTTATCTGTCATAAGTGCATCAATGGTATTTGCTCAAGTGGTTGTATTATGCATAGGAATTGATTTCGAAACACATTTTTCACTTATTTTTAAAATAACATGGTAAACACGCAAAAAAAAAAAAAAAAAAAAAATGACCAGCTGAGTGATATTTTAAAAATGTAATTTTTTTCATTATTTGCTTATTGAATATACTTGATTTTTTGGATTATGCTGTATTTTTAGGATTTTCAACTATTTTATCAACTATAGTATTTTGACTTTCGGTTACATTTAATTTTTTTTATTCATGCGGGATATAGCTTTAATTAAGTATATTCACTAATAAATTCCCCGTCAGTAAATGGTTTTGATCTGCTTGGAATGAATTGGGATAGCATATAAATAATTTTTATAGCACCAGTACTATCTTTAACAAATTTAATGAATGGAATTTGTTTTTTTAAAGAATAGAGATTATACTTCCAACAAATTGTTATAACTTGTCAACGTATTGCTCATAGTTTGTTTCATGATTTGTGTTCTGCTTTTTAAGATTATATTCCTTAGTAATTGAACTAGAACTCTTGCATATTAGTTATACTAAATTATTCTTTTTTTGGGGGGGGGGGGGCGCTCAAAATTTGGGCAGTACCCTTTTTTTTTTTTTTTAATTATGGGAATTAAGGGAGTTAAAATTATGTTCCTATTCAATTGATCTTTTCTTAATCATTGTTCGAAAAGTTTGATTATATTTTTCTTAAATAACTTTGTTGTGATCTTTTTTAAGCCTTCTTCTTTCTCACCGTAAGAGGGCGCGTGAGAGCCACCAGGTATATTTTTTGTAACTGTTTAATAACCATAAATAAAGCATTCTTCAAACAGTAAAGACCGATTACTTTTCATCAATTAAATGTTTTGACTTGAATCTCCGGTTCGACGGACCACATTGAAGGCGATTGAAAAGTAATCCTTCTTTACTATTTGAAGAATGCTTTATTTATAGTTACTACACAGTTATACAAAATACATCTTGCGGCTCTCGCGCGCCCTTTTAGGATGAAAAATAAGCAAGATTAAAAAAAAGTTACAACAAACTTTTTAGTTTAATATGAATAAAAACCAAAATCCAATTTTATTCTCAAACGATTGAAAACACAATGCAGTTTGCTTTGATCGTCTTAAATTTTTTTAAACTAAAAAAGAAATCGCCGACCTTCCGCTTGACTTCCTCTATTCAATGTGGTAGTGAAGCCTCTGACGTCATTCTGTTTCCTCTCACTCAATAGACACTAAAAGCAACGGTATGAAGACTTTTTAAACTCACGGAACCCCTAGAACTTGAGGATCTTTCGTGGAAGCCTTAGAAATAGATGTGTTTTCGTGTGTGTGTGGGGGGGGGGGGGGCCACCCCATTCCATACGCATACTTCGAAGAATATATCTTAAAATAATATTTAAGGTACATTAACATGTTATAGGCACTTTATGTAAAGGTAATTAAAAGAAAGTACTGCATTTATTATTAAAAAAAATCTACTTTTTTAAATATAATTAATATTAATAATATTTGTGAGATTCAAGTGTCACCTATCCGTGAATTATATTTAGCAACTGGGATATGTGTGTGCTAGCTTTTTTTTTCACATGAACTGTCGAAATCTAGGTCTATTGGGATTAAATGCAATCGCATTACACATTCTGAGTCTAATTTGTTTTTATACTTTGTTTATGTAGCCATTTACGTCGAGATATAAATTTCATCTAAGCAGAATGGCATAAAAGTGTTTTCAGTTATGTGAGAAATCTCATGTATTTTGAATGAGAATTTGCAATCTAAAATTTAGAAGTTGTTCTTGCATAAATTTAGATTTTAACTTCAATTCTGTGTTTATATGTTTTGACCCCTTTTCTTCACTATAGGTTGTGAGAGCGACTTACATCTGAAGATTGTCTCTCGCCGTCTTGCCTACCTAACGATGTGGGAAGAATGACGACAGCAGTAGAGACTTCCCTAATCACAATTATTTATTTACTCAAACACACTAACTAACAACAATTTATTCTCTAAGTGTATGTCTAGTGTATGTTAGCATGTTAGTGTATGTTAGCATGGAGAAAGCAATGATTATTTAAGCAAATATGCGGGACCAACTTATTTAGCTCAACCTAATCTATCGTCGATTCCTAGCCTCAATTCTACTAATTTAGCACAGTTGCGAAGCACCACTCTTAATATTTGTATGTGAAAGTAAACCTTATTCGATTTCACCTGCGTGGCGAATATAGCTGCTTCCTCTACCTCCTTCTTCATAATTACCAAACCTCTGACTTTATATAGTCGAACTTATCTGAATATCAAGGTTTCTTCTTGAGAGGGATGGCTGTGAATTAAACACGAATGCTAGCCCAAAGATTCCCCAAGAGGATTAGTGAGAGGACGTGTAAAGATCCGTCGCAAGGTATTGTTTTCCACAAATGTAAAAAGGTGCAAGATATTTACTTCTGCAGGACATTGTGCTAACTAACGAGTATAAAATTATTTCAGGGAACCCGAGATAGCAAATAATAAAATATTCACAATCTAGTAAGATGAATATATATATAAGGGGCATTCAAATGAAACCCGGTTCAGTAGCGGAAAGTAACGGTAAAGGTTTTATTAACTCAAAAATGCTGTTATACACTGTGCCTATACTCAAAAATAGTCGCCAAAACTGTTGGCATATTTATCATATAGAAAAATAACGCCGTTGGACAACATGCGTGGGCGTTTCGACTCGATGGCTCGTCTAAGATTCTGTAAAGTTGCTTGATAACGCTGGGCATTGATAGTGGTTCCCCGTTCAAGAAACTCGATTAGCAGTGGGCCATTGTGGCAAAAAAAGAACATCATGACCTTACCAGAACTGGTGTGTGTCGACTTTGATTTCTTTAGAGGAGGTGAAAACGCACATTTGCACTGCTTGCTTGGAGCTGTGGTAGCGCAGTGGTCAGGGTATCGGATCATGGTAGGCATGTAAGCCCAGTACCACTAAAGACCCGCCGCGTATGGTAGTGATACACGTTAAATCTATCGGGAATTCAAACGTCATCTCTTTGGTGTGGTAGTTAGGGGAGGGGATGTCAGCTCAGGTGTCGTCCTTGTCACTTGACCATGGTTCAAAATTACGGGGCCCGTAGCCAAAAGCCCTTGTGTAGCAGAGCAATGCGACGTTGACATTCACTCACTGACGCTTGCTTTCGGGTTCAAAATGGTGACCCCATGTTTCGTCACCAGTGACAATTTGCGACAGAAAGCCGTATTGCTCCTCATGATAACGTTGCAGATGAGTCAAAAACTGCGCCGTTCGAGTATTGCGCTGTTCGTCGGTCACTTGGCTGGGAACCCAATGCGCAGAAATTTTTCGATAGTTCAAGTGTTGATGCATTATGGTGTAAGTGGTGCCCACGCTAACACCCAATAACCGATGGATCTCGTCCATGGTGATTCTGTGGTTGTCCAAGACTAACGCATTCACAACCGCAATCGTTTCCGGTGTGATGAAACGATGAGCTTGTCCAGGTCGAGCATCGTCTTCCAGTAACCCCTGCCCCTCAAGGAATTTTTTGCGCCGTTCCACAACACTTTAACGACAAAGGCTGTATTCACCGATCACAGCCTTCTTCCGTCGATGCATTTCACGGCCTAGAACTCCCTCCACCGCAAAAAATCGAATCACCCCTCGTTTTTCCTTCTTAATCGCTTGCATGTTGAGTAGTGGACGATAGCTTGTGCGACCACTTTCTCTTCGACGTGAAACCTCACAGTCGCTATGAAACGTCAAACGTTGCGCACGCGTCAGTATCTCTACCGATAGATAGTGTCAACATGCACGCAGTTCCGAGGTGCCACCTAAGGTGCAATGCAAAGTTAGACGTACTGACCGGGCTTCATTTGAATGAACCTAATATATAAAGAAACAACCCGTTTTAGTATTCTTTTATTATATTGTAATATATGTTTAAAAAAGTGCTGCAAAATAGAGTTATTATATATAAAAAAAATTTCAGTTTTAATGAATAGGAGATTAATCAGGGGATTTCTTTATTAACCAAAAAAGAAAAAGGTACGATATTTGTATTATTCTTGTCACTGAATTTTTATTCTTTTGAGTCTTGAGAACACTATATAATAAACTGACGCATATACGCCAACATCCTTGATTATTTGTAAAAAAAGATATTTTGTTTTATAAGAGAAATTAGTGTTTAAATGTGAAATTAGTGTTTTGTTTATTCTGTCAAATCTTAATTAACTGTGAAAAATATTATTAATAACTTAATCTAAACCTGCACACATTTCATAATAATGCCTCGTTACTGTTGTGTACCAAATTGTTCCTCGAATAAACCGGGTCAGCCGTACGTTTCTGTGTTTCGTTTCCCAAAAGATGAACAGTTGTTACAAACTTGGAAAAAGAAAATTCCTAGGGATTTTAAAAATACTAACAATAGTGTAGTGTGCATTAAACATTTCCCTGAATCTTTCATTGTGAGAAAAGATAAAATTACAGACAAGACTGGTACTGTTATAGAAATACCTAGAGTGTATCCAGAATTATCAGAGAATGCATATCCTTGCATTTTCTCTGGTTGTCCATCCTACTTGACTGAAAAAATTAAAGAACGCTCGGTGACAATTCAACGAAAGGAAAAAATGAAGCAATTAGACAAACAACTGTTTACTAATTTTATTAAGAAAGATGAATTACCAGTTTTTTGAATGTTTAAAAGAAAATCCCATATCTGATTTCTTATCTAAAAATAACGTTCTAAAACATGATTGTGAAAGTTGCATAACATTTCTTTTTATGAATTGCGCGAAAATTGTCCTATTTTAAAATCCCTGAAAATAAATACAGATCTCTGTAATGTTATATTTAATAATAATCGTGAATTAAATATACCCCTTCTGTTGAAAAAATTCTTAATATAATTCTCCTAGGTTAACATATTTTAGCGAATTGTTAAATATTCTTAATACGGTATAAATGTCTTTGAAGAAATCTGTTCCATTAATTCTGTTCCTCATCATGTTATGGCTATTCAATCGTGAGAAAAGTATATTGAATACTGTAATGCTGAAAATTTCGAGGCAGCAAATTTTATTAAGAGCAAATGAAATTATTAAATTTGAATAAACATGGCCGTAAATATAGCAGTAATTTAATGGTTTTTTCTTTCTGCATGTACACATTAAATCTACCACATGCTATTCCTATGCAAGAGATAAGGGGAATATAATTCTTCCAAGTGTGAGACAATTACAGAGAGTTGCATCTGGATTAAATATTACTCCAGGTTTGTCAACTCTGGCTAATGAAAATTATCTACGAGGTAGGTGTAAAGAACTGAAAGACCATGAGAAGCAGCTAATATTACAAATTGATGAAATTTTCATCAAATCAGCGATTACATATAAATGTAATAAAATCATTGGATTTACTGAGAAAGGAGAAGCAGCTACTACGATTCAATGTTTTCTATACCCTTCTTTATTGAGTAAAAATAAAGAAATAGTATCATTGAACCCTGTAAAGAACATGAATGCTGAAGACTTGCATTCTATGACTTTAGAAATTTTGTCACTAATGGAAAAAGTAGGTTTTTCAGTTGTTTGCATTGTAAGTGATAATAACAGAGTAAATAGAAATGGTTTTTCTAAATTGTGTAATGGTACCATAAAGAGTGTTATTCAGAATCCAGCGCTAATAATGCAAAAAAAATTTCATCTTATTTTTGATTCAGTACATCTTATCAAATCTATACGAAATAATTGGTTAAATCACAGGAAGATGCTGATTCTTCTTTAATGTATCCTGATCCTTCAGAATTTTCTCAAATCCGAAAAGCATCTTTTTCTTCATTATTTAAAATTTATAACGAAAAAATGAACATTATTGTTAAATTAGCTCCTAAATTATGTTTAAAAGCTTTAAAACCAACAAATTTTGAGAAACAAAATGTTAAATTAGTTTTAAAAATGTTTGAAGAAAGCAATGTGACTGCACTTAATATATTAAAAGATACATTAGGCTACCCAGAAATGTTTAGGGACACTGCAATATTCATCAAACATATTTTAGATTTCTGGCAAATAATGAATATTAAACTAAGGGTCAAAATCTTAAATTGAAAAATAGTGTTCCTTTTTCATCAATGGATCATCATAAATTCACTTTTTTTTTCAAAATTTGTTCAGTGGCTGGACTGTTGGAAAAATTTAAAACAAAATAAACGAGAAGGTTGTTTAAGCGAGGAAACATTTTTTGCTTTGAGGCATACGGTAAATACCATCCCAGAGCTAATAAAGTATCTTTTGACGGAGCAGAATTTCAAATATGTTTTAACTGGAAAGAGCTCCGAACTGATAATTTAGAAGACAGATTTGGGCAATACAGACAAATGTCTGGGGAAAATTATCATGTCACTGTGCAGGAAATTTTGCAAGCTGAAAAAAAATAGCGTATTAAAAGTGTGTTAACTTTGCACTCGGATAAATATGGTACTCTCATTAAAAAATTTAATTTCAAATCATTCAGGTGAGATATTTCATGTTAAAGTAGATATTACAGATTTCAACGAAATATTAAACATTAGAAATAAATCAGATGATATTTCAATAAAAGAGTATCAAGCTCTAATGCATATAGCGGGATATTGTATGCATAATATAAAATTCGAATGCTCTGATTGCAAGCATACATTTGTTTTAGATAAGCAGATTAATTTCGCCTCGGAAAATATCGAAGGAACAAAATATTTGAGACTTCTGGATAGAAGAGGTTTAAAAATGCCCACAGATATTGTTATGAAAGTCATTTCAACGCAATATTTCATTTTTAATTTGTTAATATCGAAAACATTCAAATCGAAGTTTCTTAAAGTTGATTGTCAATTATCTTGCTTTACAAGCATAACAGAAGCGTATCTGGAATTACACGAGTTGTGGAATGTCTTGCATTCGTTTCATTCACCTTGTGTAAATTGTAACATTCCTGCATTTTCATATTTTAAAAAAGTATTCGTTACATCTGGGAATATATGCTTAAATAATTATTCAAAAAAGCGCAGTGAAGAAATTTTAACCATGAAGGATAACCGAAAAATGAAGAAATTCAAGGCCAATTAAATTAATATTTGCTTTTTATATTTTTCTGTTTTATTTATTTAAATATTCAATTATCGATTCGCATGTTATTCATTGTGCATGTATATCCTTGTAATTTTTTTATACTACATACATTTTATGAACATGTTTAATTGTTCATATAACTATTATTTGAAGAAAAATTATTTATTTATTTACGTTATTCGTTTAAATTATTTTCATAAAGATTTTAGCATTCAAAGTATGTAAAATGCTATTTTTTCTAATTTCAAAACTTTTGTTTGATTTTTAAATCTTTTTACCATAGCATAATATTGAATTTTAATGCATATGCATAAAAATAATGTAGTTAATAGTTTAAATAATATCATCACAAATGCAAATGATTCAAAATTTGAAACTAATCAGTACGTTGCCTCATTAATGATATATTCCATGAAAAATTTTTTTTTGATTATTTATAGGTAAGTGTATTTACTAATGTATATATATTTTTAACGTCCTATATTTGCTACATAATTATTATGGTGTCTAAACTGTTCATGTCATATGCATTTTTTGTGTAATAATATGCCTCAAATACTTTACTTTTCCTATTTTCTTTACACACAAGTACATGTTTCTTTTTTATTTTATTGGATTGAAATTATTTTATATTTTTGAATATTGAATGAATGAATTATTTTAATTGAATATTTTTAACATATAATCTAGAATCTATTTTTACTATATAATTACTGTGGTGTCTAAAACTGTTTGTCACTTCTATATTTGTATATATTTTTGCATGCATTTATTATTTTTTTTTATAATTCTTTCTTTTGTTATGAATCATTGATTCTATGAGCATAAAAAAATATCATTTGACAGGAAAAAGGAACTTCAGCAAAATGTTTTTAAATTCACATGATTTTTTATTAATATGCCTCTAATGCTCTACTTTTCAAATTTTCTTAGCAAGTAAATGTTTTTTTTTAGTTTTTATTTTTTTTATTTTATCTGATTGAAGTTTTTTACATTGAGTCAGTTTTTTCTTATAATGTTAGGAGCCTTTCATGAATAATTTTGTCCCTTTTTCCGGGAAAATATTATGCATCATTCTAGCGTGTTAATACATAACTTTCATCAGAAAATATTCTATAAGTGAGAAGTTAAAAAAAATAATCAATATAAATGCGGAAATTATAAATGACAAGAAAAGAAATAAATGTTCAAAGCTTTATATTCCTCACAGAGCGAATGCGCGTAGAAAAGCTTTCCCTCCTTTCGTGACGTCTTCAAAACTCTGTCGCGGCCTGATCCTTTCAAGATGGCCTTGCATGAACTCTCCAAAGAGTTCACTTATTAATCACATAATTCAATAAATGCAAACATATAATAAATTATACAACAAAGAATTCGAAAATACAATAAAATGCTATACTAAGTACAAAAACACTATAAAAATACAAAATTCTTTTTCAAAGTGAAATTAATTAACAATTAAAAATTATGATAATAAATGAGTTTAAATGATAGGTTAAATAAATGATAATTAGACTAAATGAAACAGTAAATAAGAAAGGAATAAAAAATTTTAAGTTCTAAAAGTTTTTTCAATTTGTAAAAACACAGTTTATAGTTCAAGTGGGTAAAGACGTTGAAAAGTTCGTTTTAACAGTCCACCACTAGTCTTTAGTTCGTAACAGCGTGTTTTGTTATCACGTCCTGGGTAAGGTTCTTTCAAGCTTGTTTTTAGTGTTCTCTTCAATCAATACAACATCACCAACCTTTAGTTCAGGATGTGTTTCCGGATTTTTTACTGAATGAGCAGTTCGCAAATCTAACAAGTATTGTTTTTTCCATCTATGCCACAGTTGTTTTAGGAGTAATTGTTGGTATTTCTTTCTTTTTAAAAGAGATGATTTTGTAGAAGCATTTTCTAGGATCTCCGCAAACGTAACAGGATATGTTGGTTGATTTTGTCCAAAGTTTAAAAAATGCATAGGAGTGAGAGGTCTTGGTTCATCATTTTCTTCATACACGTAGCTCAGTGGTCTTAGATTGAGAACAGATTCTATTTCATTAAGTATAGTTGTCATTTCTTCAAAACTTAATAGGGCCTTCCCAAGAATTTTATGCAGGCTTTCTTTGACGGATCTCACCAAACGTTCATAAAATCCTCCCCACGATGGGGATCTTTCGATGATATTTTTCCAAATAATCCTTTCCTTGGCGATGAAGTTCTGAACCATGCTTTGGGATAAAATTCTGGATAAATTTTCAATTTCTTTTTTGCTTTTCAAAAATGTTTTGGCATTATCACTGTATATTACTTTACAACATCCTCTTCTTACGAGGAATCTTCGGAAGGCAAGTAGAAACGAGTTAGTAGTCATATCAGACACCAGTTCCAAGTGAAGTGCTCTGGTAACTCCACAAGTAAATAAAACGATATAGGAGTTTTGCAGCTCTCCGAAGTTGACGCAGAGAGGTCCAGCGAAATCCAAGCCGCTGACTGAAAAGGCTGGTGTTTGGTTAATACGATCACTAGGTAATGGTGACGTGAGCTGATCAATAGGTTTGGCTAAATATTTTCTACAAATGAAGCAATTTCTTATAACCTTTTTAACTAATTGGCGTCCTTTGAGGATCCAGTAATTTGATCTAACTTGTGCTAAAGTACTGGCTGTTCCTCCATGCATTACTTTATTATGTTCTCTGCATACTATTAATGTAGTCAACCAGGAATTTTGGGGTAATATCAAAGGATGCTTTTCATCCATGGACAAATTACAAAATTCTAGCCTTCCTCCCAATCTTATTCCATTTTCATCTAAATAAGGCATATCTTTCAGCTTCTGATTACTCTTCACTTGTTAGGAGACCATGTAATACATTGGATTTTTTCAACATCTTAATAAATCGTTTCTGCCACGCGGTAATTCTTAATACTTTTTCTAAGTTGCTATATTTAGAGATGTCAAATAGACTTTTTCATTCTTCTATAATACATTCATGCTGAAAAATATCGTTAGATTTTCTATATTCTAAATCAGGTGAATTAGGGCTATCTTCGTTCTTAGATTCGGGTCAAAATTCTGGAGGAAGTCTTAGCCATTCTGGACCTTGTAACCAAGAGGTGTCATTTATTAATCTGGAAATTTTCACTTTTCTAGATACTATGTCAGCCGGATTTTGAATTCCAGGGCAATGATGCCAATTTGATGGGGAGGTCAATTTAGTTAAACTTAATTAATGAATAAATAGTAATAAACAAAAATAATAGTCTAACACCATACATAAAAAGGAAAATCGTTTGTTGTGTCCCAGTATGGCATTGAACTTCTAATCCAAAGGTCGTGGGTTTGAATCCTACCTGGGATGGCCTAATTTCTGTGAATGTGATTTATGAATGAATGAATAAATAGTAAACAAAAATAATAGTCCAACACCATATATAGAAAGGAAAATCGCTTTCTATTTTGCTACTTAATATTGTGATTCTGTCATATGTATATAAATATTTATATTAATTGTAATTATTTAATAAAAAGTAACTAAAATGAAATTATTCTTTGTTGATCGAAGTAGGAATTGACTTAAAATTTTTTTATATTGCTTGTTATATTAAATTAATTAAAACAATTTCTAATGCATATTTTGAAGATTCCTTGAGTAAGACCATGGGAAAATTTTAATATTGCCTTATCAGGGGG
>BMAV01017140.1:192790-222526 GCA_019973955.1 Trichonephila inaurata madagascariensis | reverse complement strand
CTTCATCACTTTCTGGCACTTTTTTATTAACTGTGACAGCAGCAATAATTTCTATAATAGACATAATGTCTTGCTTGGCATTATTCAGGTATGTGTATGCATGTAGCGTTTTTTTTATTCGCAAGGATGTGGTCAAGTTATCTGGATTGCTAAGTTTTGGGGACTCATAACATTTAAAATATAGCTAAAAATATGTCTTTTTTTATTTTGGTTTTTCCCCCTAAGGTATTGAAAGAACATTACAATATACAAATGTTTTTTAAAATATTATTACCAGCAAGAGATTAAATTATATATATAAAAAAAAGTAAATAAATTTTTAAAATCTAAAATTTTAAAAACTTTACAATTTAACTAACTTTAAAAATTATCAGTAATATATGTATGTGTACTGTGTGTGAAAAAATTTTAAAAATTTGTTTATGGGGTTCAGGATTAGGGGATTTTTCCAGTTAAGTCTAACTCCATCTAAAAACTGATATAAAATCATTACTGTAATAAAGTACACCAAAATGTAGTTGATAATCATTCCAAATTTTATAAGATACAAATCCAGATCATATCTGTGTGATTTTATGGGCCTTAGAACAGGGAAAATGCAATCTCACACATGATACTTTATCCCCTGAAGTGATCAAATATATGTGATCAGGGTCCAAAATGGGTTAATCTGTATTTTTAAGAGATCATCCATAAACAAAGTAACATGTACTGTGATAAGAAAAAAACTTTTACTTTCTCATTTTGATTCCAGCGTTTTCAAGAGTTCAGTAAATAACATTTGATATAAGACAGTGAAACTAATCTCACAAGGTACTAAATTTAGATTAAAAATTATAAAATTTCTTCTGTTATTTTAATATTTCATTGTAAAAACCCCAGTATCAATTTTATGCTATAAAGATGTAGTCAATGAGAAATATATTATACAGTAAAGATATCTTGGAATCAAATAACTTTAAACAAAGTTTAGAATTTTAATTAATGCTCCTTCCTCAATATAGATTAATATTTCTTAAAATAAAAAACATAACTAACATAAAAACATATTGGTCTTTAAACAATTATAAATTCTTAAGCATTTTTAATAGATGATTTTTCCATTCAGAAATGATTATCTTCTCCACTATATATTTGTTGTTTATATTATATTAAAACGGTAATATAGACAATTTTATTTTCTAAAATTTGAATAATGAAATATTCTAATTAATAATTTGTCTAAAATTTTAAATTTAATTCACATGAACTGTTTCAATTAATTAAAAATTTTACAAGTATTTAATGAAATTACTTTAGCTCTTTAAAAGCAGATACTTGTTTCTACAGTTTCTATGCAATATATTACAGTAAATATAAGTTTTGAAATATAACGCAGAACTATATAATTATGAAATGAAAAAGGGTAGCTATTTTATAAATCAAAACATTCTTCAAAACTTTAGCGCAAATTACCTTTCCATTCCTGTAAGTTTTCTTTCCAAAGCCAGGACAAAAAGAAGTGCAGTATGGTAATCCTTCCATTGTTCTAGGAGGAATTAATTCCTGTAACATACTCCAAAACCTAAAAAAAGCCAATTAAATATTTTATTTTAAAAAATTCTGACTTCTATTCTGTTGATCATCAAAATCATTCAAATCAAATAATATATAACAAAAGTATACTAGTATGATGCATCTTCCCTCAAAATTAGTCATGCAATAAAACATCAAATGTTATATTTAAATTATTAACATTCAGCTTAAACATAGTATTTTATATAAATAATCTTATATTTTTGGGATTTGATTGATAGAATTTCGATTTTATATTTATGCATAAAATATGAGTTAACATAAACTTTGAAAATTTGATGCAAAAAAATGTTAAATAAATTTATTAATATTTCATAGAAGATACTAAATAGAGCATTATTACTTAAGAAAAACACTAGTAATAATTAATTTAATAATTTAATTTACTTTTAATTTACCTACTGGTAATAATTTAATTTACTTTTATTCGCACTACATTTTTAATCATTTACAATATTTTAATCATGGTACAACGTTTTCAGCAAATAATTCTTACTTGAACTGATTCTCTTTAATTTCTTTAGGTTCTAGACATTCCAAAACCCAGCCAGGAGCAAATATCCCAACAGATAAACCATAATTTAGAACTTCTTTCACCCACTAAAAAGGTAAATGTAGAGTATAATGTCATTCTTTTGACATTTAATGTGTGTGTGTGATCTAATGAATTTTAACAGCTAATTAGATTATACATTAGACTTGAAACAGTTCTCAAGCATAATTTGCATAGATGTATATGCGTACAACAAACATGTGCAAAAATGAAAGTATACTTTTAAAATTTCCTGGTTTATTAATTTTTTTCAAATAATGTTTATAAAAATCTTACGCAGTTTAGGAAAAATTGTACACTTATTAAAATCCAATTTAAGGGTTTTGTATTTTTTTAAAAAATAAGCATAATTATTCAAAGTATCGATCAACAAATACAACTGATTAAATGAATATTAGATCAATACTTTATTTTTCATAGTAGGTTTGGAAATTCATATGTTACATATTATTTATATAATAAATTATAGGAATGAATAACAACTAATAATCATAAAAGCTAGCTTTGAATATAGGACCTCTATTTTGACAAAATTCTGCACAGAGTTATCAGAAAAGACTACAAAAAAAAAACAAAAAAAAAAAAAAAAATCTAGATTTACAATGATACTTTTCAAGGAACAACTATAAAGTAACTCAGTACCACAGTAATATATTAGTAAACTCTTATGGATACACACACATTAAAAATTATGAAATGTCATTCTCACTGCAAACAGGATAACTTGTTTTAATGCAACACTCACAAAACTGTAAGTAAAATTCCCATATGCCTTAACAGTCTCAATTCAGTGGTTCTGCAAAATCTAATGCTAAACAACTTCTTTTCCTAAGCTGTTGATGTTGTACTACCTGTTCTCCAAAATATATAAAATACAAATTCTATCACTTTTACTGGAGGCAATTTAGAATTATGTCGAAAAACATGTTTGCAATCTTAATTTTGGGCATAAGTGTGCATTGGGTACTTGAGAAACTTGAACCCACAATTCACTGATCACTAGACTAGATTAAAATGTGATTCATTGGACTTTAAACTTAACATTGTACATGGAATGGCTTATTTGCATATCAGATTATAGGCACATAATTTTTGCATTGAAAATATTTGACAAAATGTCTTTTCCATGTACTCAGTTTTATAAAAAAGAATTCTGAATAATATCACTTGAAGATTAAGTTTCAAATAAGATGAAAAAAATCGCCACTGAAAGTTGGATAACATGTTTTAACATTAAAATAAATAACTTTCAGCAATTCCAATAACTGTTTAAATAAACAGAAATATTGTTGAAAATATCTTTTGAAACATTTATTTTTTAAGTAAATAAACTTCTAGTACACCCTTGAATATGAATGGATTAATTCTAAACTAACTTTTGATTCCTTTTAAATATACAAAAGTAAAATGCAACTTTGTACGAACTTTTGCAGTATCAAATCCTCCTTTAAATAAGCAATCTCCTCTTCCAAAAACGTCAACACCTACAAATACATCTTTTTTCCTACCAGCAGCATGAGTTACAGTTTCTAGCATTTGCTTTTCTTTCCAGTGGTAGTCCAAGAATATAGCATCAGCATTTAGAAAAAATAATCTAAAACAGAATTTTCAATTAAATTATGCAGAAAAAACTCAGAGAATAATCTTGCATTTAAAACTGTCTAAATAATATGTATATATAATTTTAATACAAAATATTCTGAATTAAAGATTTAAAAAAATTAATGTCATTAAAAATTTAGTGAATAATCAATAAGTCGTTTTAAATATAAAATAATAAATCAGAACTTTTTAAAAATAAATTATGAAATAAAGAAATACTTATACAATATTTACATGCAATGCAGGTAGCAGAATATTGTTGATTTTGAAATTGATTGATTTTGATTACAAAAATTCTACAAAATGGATTACAAAGGTAAGAGACATAACAACTTTGAGTTATGACGAAGTGATGAATCTAACATGATATTGAATTTAGCGTGTATATGATTACATTAAAGTTACATAACACTTTTTATGACAGGGTTTGAGCATACAACTCAGTAAATGAGAAGAAAATAGTAAATTTTACTATAAAATTTACATTTATGAATTTGTTTTGAATCACAAAAATTATATAATTAGTTTAATTATAATCGGATTTTCAAAAATTTTCTTTGATTTCAACAATGTGAGAAACAACACATTTTATTGCATATTTGATGCATAACTCAAAGCTTCAGTGTCTTAAAAAATAAAAGACAGAAGATAGATAATTATACACAAAATTTTAATTCATTATTAAATAACATATCTACTTGCAAACTTTTTTAACATAAAATCACAATAAAAAAAAACGTTTGTGATTTATTGCAATTTCAAACAATTTTATATACAGAAAAGAAAAGTCAAAGAAAAAAATTAAAAAGCACAATTTTTTTCCTATTATTCCAATATAGGTACTGGCCAGAATCTTGTAAAATAAAGTCATCTCATTATGTGTAGGGAAGAATAAAAGAACAAATTAGTTCTTTTGAACCTGTTCATTAAAAACAGTGAGAATAATCTCCTTAATGTGTTATTCCCCAAAATGTGCTGTTGGGAGTTTTGAATAAGTTTCCCTATGTGTTAAAAGCAAAGCATGGCAGATAGCTTTTTGTATCTTCTCTTCTTGAACTCCATAAGGAGCCTACTTGTGATTAGGTTACTTTAAAAATATAAATCACGTTCAAATACAAAGGATGATATCATAGCTCTTATATTTAATATTTTAAATTGATGTATTCTGGCAAATGAAGATTAGAAATCCAAATTTAATGAATAATATAATTAGAACCAAGATATTTTTAAAAAATCTTTATTTGCAACATTCAAGCTGAAAATTACATGAAGTGAAAAAATTAAAGAACCATGATTTGATTACAATTTGATTGGTTAAGGTAGGTGTAATTGGTTTATTTTAAAATAAAAACATTAAACACATAGCATTTTATTTTACTTTTTAAAACTATTTATTGTACAGCACTAATTCAACAATGACTTTAATATAAAAGTTCGAAAATAAAAGCAATTAAGACACAAAAATCTACATTAAGTAACTTTACCCACCTATTTAAATCATTTAAAGAATTCTGCCAAATAAGATCTCCATTTTTAAGAACACTATCATACCAAATCACTTCAGAACCTGGTTTGTATGCATGCATTTTTGACGTTAAGCATTTCACAAAATATCTTAAAAATGGGACTTGGCATGGCTGTAAACACAAACAAAAAACATATTTTAAAAATTAAATACCGTTTAAATATTGTTGAAGAGAAGATTACCTCTTTTAATGGTTGTTACACATTATACATTGACTTTCCTATTAATTCAAAGATATTGTAATCTCATTTATATAAAAAATTAAAAGTATTGGAGAAAAATTTGAATCTTTTGTCTGCTATTAATTCAAAACAAATTTTTACTGTTCTGAAATAAAACTTTAAGCACAGAGGAAAATATTATATATTTGTAATTTCATTCGAGTAAAATGAGCAACTTCTTAAAAAATATTATCAATATTATTTTAGAACAGGAATATTTTATGTGTGTTTTAGTTTGCTGGAAAAAAATTCATGAGATTACAAGAAATCTTTTCATCAATGGCTCAGGGATTTTCTGAAACATGCTGCATCAGACAATACATAAGATTCATTTAAAAATTGAGTAAAAAAAAATTTTAATTACAATGAAAAAAGTTAGAGAATTATATTACAGAAAATAAATATTTTCAGTTTAAAAAAAGCACTCTTCTATTTCATTTAATTTTAACAGAGAAGAATGGCACAATAACTTTTTGAAAAAGAACATTTTAATCCTGTAAAATAAATAATGCAAGAAACAAAATTTAAAATTGGCAAAATATTAACTACATAATAGTAAGAAAGCTTCACAACTCTGACATTTTTAGTCTACCTTACTATTCAATATGATAATTTATATTCTGATCCGAAAAGCCACACTTGTAATTCCTTACTTTCAATTTTTTTAAATCTGATCATTTTACTGTGGTTCTAACAATATTTCTATCATGCCCCCCACGTTTAAGACTCCTATATTAAAATAATCACAAAATATAAATATAATTTGTGATTAATTATTGGAAAGTAAAAAAAAAAAAATTTAATTATTTCCTCCCTTTTAATGAATAAAGTACTTAATTTTTTTTTAATTGAAAACATAGATCCTGAATCTAAGGCTGAAATTTCAGAAACAGATGAAGTTTCCAATTTTCTTCTGAGTAAATCCTTGGTTATAATCCTTTACTTGATATGTATCCATTGACATCACTAAAAGTCCTAATGTATCCTCAAATATGATGCTTTTCAACAGTGAATTTTACATTTTTCCCCCAATTGCTCTGTTTACATACATTGTTCAGATGTGGAAAGACTAGCGATTAATGTGGAATAGCTGTTGGTTAATTTTATAACTGGATGATCTTGAAACTGAATCTTAGGAATGACTATTTTAAGCAAAGCTTGAACCCTCTCCCCTTTCCTACCTTTGATTGCAACATCAAAAAGAAGCATGAATATGTGTCTTCTTAGAATTGACATTATTTCATTCTTTTAATTTGAGAGTAAATATTGTTGTTAATTATGCCACCTGATAGACAGTAACATCAAATCAAGGCCCACAAAATTCTTGGTGGCAAAGGGCTAGTTGTATGCCTGTCGTTAGCTGTAGCTTTGAGTACCATTCGGTTCCAATCCCATTTTTGAGGGAGAATACCCTGGGGATAGTCAGGGTCTCCCACTTCTCTTCCTCTTTCACTTGAGAGCTTGAGAGTAAATGAATTTATGAGACTGTTTTCTTCAAAATTATTCAATTGCTGTTGCCTGGACATGATATATATATATATAATAAACATCATGCTGTCTCAAGTATTTTAAATACAGAAATACAACTATTTTAGAATTGACCTTTTTGATATTACTTAAAATGGAACTCGTAACAGGATGGCCACCAATTATTGTATTTATGAAGTTAGATATAGATTCATATAAATAAATTTATGAATCTAATTCCTCTGTTAAGCAAACATTTTTAAGCAATGTTGTCTATTCACGCTGTTAATCCCAAAATAATTTTCATCATGATTGCTTGCTCACCTCTTAAGACTCATTTGCACAGTCCTTTGGGGCATGTGTATCATATTTCAAGAACTACTGCTACAAAGCTACAGGCAACAGACATTGTAATTTTGAACTAGTTAAGTGATTATCACATCTGAGAGTTACTAACTCAACTCTCTCAATTTAAACACCAAGAAATGCAAAAAATATTGAGATCCAGTTCAATTTAACATGCTTATTGTTTTCAATATAATTTGTTTTAGTTGGAATCAAGACTTTTGCTTACTTTTGCTGTTGGAATCAAGCTTACATTTTGATTTGGGTATCACCAATCCTATTATTCTTTCAATCTTAATTGTTTTATAAACATATTCAAAAAGAGGAAAGTAATTTAATAATTAAAAAACTAATGATTTAATCTTTTAAACATTTTTATTGATATTGAACAATAATTTGACATGAATTCTAATATTTTTTAACACATTCAAACTGAAATCATTTTTTAATTGCTAAAATAAATTCAGTATTAAAGATTTAGATATTTAATAAATCTGATAACTTACTTTCAACTCATTTTCTATATTAATTAACCATCCGTCAAATTCGTAAAAAATTGCAATATGGATAAGCTGCATACATAATTGATGAACAGATGCTTTATCAGTAAAAATCTGCTCAAAAACTTCTACACCTTCATCCCATTCAGTTATAAAAGTACCTACAAAAGACTCATTTTCTGTAGAACATTCTGTTATAAATTCTGACTATGTAAATTTTTAATGTCTTAGTGAAAAAAAAAGTGCACATTGTACTTGAAAAATCTTTGAAGAACAGGAACATTTGTAAAAGGTAGCAAAGTTGGCCTGGATAATAATAGGAAATGGGTAATTCAATCAACAAGTTGATTATATCTAGTAATTTTATCAATAGTAAAATGTTCCTTTTTGCATTCATTTCATTTTTCAAAATTCACAGGCGATTATGTCATTGTAAAAATAAACAATGATCAGCCAATTTAATTTAATTTTAAAGTTAATGTATACTGAATTTTTTAACAAATATTACACAAAAGGTTTTAAGTAATAAATTTAGTTATCAAGTAACTAGACTTTTTCTAAAATATCTGTTAGTTAAGAGTAATTAACATTTTTAATTTTCTTTTCAAAAAACTAAAAAATGCTGATAAAAAAAATCAAAGGTTTAAAATTTATAACATAATAATGGATTTCATTGGTTTATCATATTTCCAAACAAATATTGGACTCTGAATGAAAATAAACACCCACCGCACTAAGACAAGCCTTCTCATCTTTAGAGAAAGAGGCCTCCAGATGGAACTGAAAATCAATGAGAATAAGACCAAATACATGCCTTGCACTAAATCATGTTTTAACAATTCTCACTTTAAGATTGAAGAGTATAATTTTGAAGTTGTTAACAGTTTCACTTATTTAGGTTCGGACTATATAAAGGAATTTATTTTTAGAGAAATTCAGGAAAATAGAATGTGACGAAGCAGATCAAATTTCGAGCTCTATCACTCATACAAAGAATCTGACATCGTTAACTTCATAAAATTACAACGAATTAAATGGGCAGATCAGGTTGTCAGAATGGACAAAAACCACACCACTAAAAAAGTCTTCATTGCCCAACCAATTGGCATTGGAGAACACTAGCAAGAAGAAGGCTGACCTGGAAAAGGCTTCTTGAGAAGGTCAAGGCCCACCCTGGGCTGTTGAGCTACTGAGGAAGGAAGGAAGGAATGAAAATAATGAATCAATATAATCAATTTGAATGAGTATTAAAAAATTACTGTATCACAACATACAATAAAGTGATATAGTAAAAGAGAGATTTTGAAATTGTGGATTTATAAAATATATTTTATTAACTTTAAAAATGAATTATTTATATTTGCTCACTAATTTGAATTACTATAATCAAATTAACTGCTATTACTATTGCACTATGAAGAAAAAGCTATTTGTGACAAATTTTGTAATTTTGAGCCTTGCTCAAGTGATAAGGACAACTGAGTCAGCACCTTACTCTTTAAACTCCTGCCCCATGCCAATGTAAAGACTTTGAACCTCAACAAATTTAACATGTATCAGCCCTTTTAACACTTTGGATCTTAAGTGGCACCAGGGCTTGAACTTAAGACTCAGCAGAAATAACACCAGCCATACATTTGTGGCCATTATTACTCAGCAACCATGGCCACACTAATAAGTAAATGCGCAACTCTTCCATGTGTGAGTGTTACTACACAACATTCAACAGTTTTTTTAAATACAAATTGCTGATTCATTCATCGAATACATAAAAATTATCATATGTTTATATTTCTAAAGACATTTCAAAAACTGCATCAAGAATTCTATTTCTACATAAATTATCGATGCCAGCTGGGTGGCGTGGTTGGTTTGTCGCTAGTCTTCAGCACCCAAGGTTGTGGATTTGACCCCAGCTCAAGCCGGTGGATTTTCATGGTGCAGAAAATCGACAGAGGCCATGTCATATGATTATAAGGCATAGAAAAAATCCCTTGAGTGCCTCAGTAAAATTAAAATTCTAAGTATGGTTTTGCATTGTCAGAGCTCTCTCAGATCCCTCTGGGAAGGCATCTGACTGGCGTCTAAGTGAGCCTCAAAATTACTTGCGATAATTCGTATCACCTATATGGTACCACTAAAAAATGATACCAGCTACTGGGGAATGTATTAGGTCTGCAAAGATTAAAAACCAATCTGCAGCCCCATTAGAGAAGAAGGAGAAGAAGAAGACATAAATGATTGAAAAGGGATTTGTGATTAGGTAATAAGAGCAGCAAAAATAATTCTAAAAGATTCTTTTAGAACTGAATTTTGAATTGCATTCTTATTAATGAAAACAAATTCAATAGAAAAATACTCAAGGAAATTTAAATTCAAGAGCTGTGTAAACAAGCAAAAGTCATCTTTTTAGAACTGACTTTTATTTTTACTTAAAAAAATTGATTGCATTCTAAGAAATGCATCAATTTAAGAAGTCTGATACAGAGATATTTTCAACATCTTGTAGTTCATTCATATTTGGATTCTTTCTCCAATTTTTATAATAAACAGTTTTCATTTGAATAAAAATTCTAGTAAAGGTTAAGATAATAATATATTTTTTGAATAAATGGGTTACTGCCAAGCAATAGCGCAAAACAAGGGGAGGTCTCCAAGTGTAGAGCCCCCCTCCCAAGTCCTTGATTTTTTTCGACTGATTATAATCCTATGTATATAGTATATAAAGTTTAATTAAGAGTATTTCCGATTAATAATTAATTTCTTTAATTAAAGTTAATTATCTATTAAATGATTAATTTTTTACTGTTTTTTCATTCCCCAAAATCGACAAAATCAAAAGAATATATTGGGCAGCATATTGGGGCATGATACAAGAATGGTGGACTTCCGATCCTGAACTCCCCACCCCTCTTGAAAAATTCTTATGTGCGCCACTGCTGTCAAGTCATTATTTTCATCATTAATTTTTATACATAAAAAATATATGTATGTATAAAATATATCATAAAATAAATTTTTTCAATAACTGATTCCTTCAGTTTCTTCCTTCCTTGCATTTTAGTAATATGCAAATTATCAAAAAAACTAATATTTTGCAGCATCTTTAATGAAATTTAAAAATATTTTACTACTATATTTTACGAGATAAATATAAAATGACCTAAAAATTTTACCCTAATAAAGGTATAAATTTTTATAAAAGATGTTCCTTCAATTCTAGATTCAAAGTTCCTTTTTTTATGTGGGAGTGTTTCTTTATGCACTATTATTGCAAACTATGCGTAGAATACATTTTGAAAAACTTTCAAGAAATATCTGCAATTTATAAAAATACTTTCAATAATAATTTAAGGCTTTGCTACTGATTGTGCCAACTCAAAATAAAAAATTTTGCTGAATTTTATATTGCGATATTTGTTAATTAACACAGTATTAAGTGAGTGATATACTTACAATATATCATATTATGATGTTATATGTTTGAAGAAAATCACCAAGTTTTATTTTTGAAACAAATATTTGACGAATAAAACAAATTCTTACCTAAAGCTTGCACACCATTCCTATGAGCAGCAGAAATCCAACTACATGGTGGAACAGATACTAAATGATGACTGAAATACGTAAAAATGTCAACAGCAGACCAATGGACAAAAAAGAAGCAATCTTCTTCCTTTGCACCATTTATAAATCTGTAATTAGATTCTGTGTAAAAACAGATAGGATACAATGTATGTAATGTGTGCATATAAACATATCAAAAGACTCACAAAAATTATCTACGAGAATTTTATTGTAATTGTAATGTACGTATTTGTATAATGAAGAAATATTTTTTCAATTAAAGTTAGGCAAATGTCAGCTAATACTTTTAAAAATATAACAATATTACAGGAAAAAAAAATATATTACTCCATTGGTCTCTGAAAATCAGTGATATTAATAAAAAATCATATTAATAAATAATTTGATTTCTTAATAGAACTATAAACAGAATTACAATGTTCTTTTTAAAAATTTTATGATAATATGCATAATTTTTTGACATCTAAGCTGATAGTGAGGACAGATGTGCAAAAACTGGAAAAAATGACAGTATTCTGACTATATACACAAAAACATTTCAATAAATAGAAAATACATTTTGATATAAAATACTTTTTTAATAGCTTCTTTCAGAGCAATAGATGAATTCTCTTATGCAGAAATTTGTTTAATATGTACTATGAAGTATCAGGATTCCAGTAATTAATACATGTATTTTTATAGGTAGGTGGAAAATCCAAAAAAATCTGCCTTTTGTTCACTAAATAAAATTTTATTCTTTTTATAAGGCAACATACTGTTCCTTAAAAATATTCACATTCTTTTTTAAAAAATAAAAAAAAAACTATTTATGGTTTTAATCCTACAGATTTATAGGATTAAACAACAGAAACAAAATATAATAATGAAATCAAATTACTGAAAAATTCAAGCTGTCTACTCTTTCAGCAACATTTCACACTGGTCACTAGAGCAACATTTCTGCTGCTTGGAACCATTACTATTATTATCATAAGAGCAGTTACAATAGTTAAATTAGAACATAATTTAGTACAAGGACCTGGTTAGATATAATAATATACAAATATTAATAAAACTATATTTTTGTGATAGATTTTTCATCTAAAAATTTTTTAAACTTTAAACTGAATGAAAAGTAGCATTTAAATGAATATGCTTGAATAACCATATATAAAAAAAAATGCTACTAATTACTGATTTATCAAGTAGTGACAGAATAAATTGCAAAAATTGACCTCCAAATGTACTGAAGGACTTGGGAAAAAAACAATAACATCCTACATAAATAGATTTACAACAGCTAAGCATTAAGTTATCATTTAACCTCAGTAGACCAAAATATTTTCAAAGACAGACAAAGTAAATATTGATTAACAGATTAATTGGTATCACAGAAGAAATACAAAGGCTATATATATTAGCATCAGACCTCATAATTTTTTTTAAGCATGGTTAAATTATGAGGGTGACTTCTGAGTTGGCAATTCATTTTCTTCAATTCCATAGCCCACCAACATTAAAACTTTGTGCCATGACACATTAAATATACCACAGCTGTGCTATATGATGAGCATTTAATTTGAATCAATGACCTGACAGAAAAAAGTCTAGCTTCGAGTTTACATTCATATGTCCACTCAACAACCATGGTTGCATGTAAGGCAAAGAAAAATTTTTTAACCTTAAAAATGCTACTAAATTATAGGAAAATAACATAAGAATAAAAGATAGTGGAAGTAATTGTAAAAAAATAAGGTACTTTTCCGTTAGCCAGGCACAAGTGAAAAATCACCAAATAATGTAGAATTCTGCCAAATTTCTTACAACCATAAGGGGAATGTTCATTTGGGGCCATGTGCTCTATTCTCTGAATTCATTCAAAACAAGCACATTTTCCTTTCTTTCTTTCCGTCTTAATTTTTGTTTTAAAATATGATGAAAATGCCTTTCTGAATTTATGTGAAGACGAGGAGCAAATGATCCACTTGAGAAAATTCTCAAGGACATCCCCATATTCAGGAAAAACCAATAATTATAAGCATTCTTTTTGGGTTAAACTGTTATTTTTACAATTCATTAATATTTGTTTATAATTCAACATTTTCGATTTTTATTCCATTGACTATTTCATCATTTGCTTCATTTGCCATCTTAGCTTGCATTTGGTGCACAATTGGTGACATTTGTGCTCGGCTAACAGAAAAGTACCAAAAATAGTAAATGTGCATTCCTTAATTTGGAATCCAAGATCACAACTTACATGCAAGTCTATTAATGACTATAACTTATCAAATAAAATTTAACAACTCATTAAAACATGAATTTTCCTTATTAATTCAATGTAGTATTCCTTTATATTCATGAATAATAATTACATACATGCACATAGATATAAGTATTCAGGAAAATATTTGTTTTTTATTCTATTATAACAAGACAATCACTGAAATAGAACAAAATGTATGCATTTATAATTTGTAAGCAATTTATAAATCCATTTCTTTAAAAAGATGAAAGCAAAATAAATACCTGTCTTCTAAGTAACCACCTTTCATATCATGACAGATTAAAATTTTGTTGTGAGTATCATCTAGCTTTCTTTTTCGTAATTGAGCTGTAGCATGTTTGAATGCAGGAGGTTCCCAGTTCATAAGGTCTTTTATGCACTTTATAGGTAAACATTCATCCTACACAATGGAACCAATAAAAATATCAGTACATTCATATTCAATTTTAATTAAAAAAATTATCAGACAAACATGTATGGACGTTTTTTCATGCATAATTAATAATTGAACCTAAAAATGTATTATTAAATATCTAAATAATTTTATCACAGAGTTAGATTGTTATTAAGATTTGATTTTTTATCAATTTTGCACAATGAAGTTTTACAAGGTTTACTGGGAATGGACCTCACAATTCTGAACAGAGGTGAGAACCAAGATGACTGAGCACCTACTCTCCAAATTTCTACACCACATATATCTGAAGGCTTTGAGCATCATTACATTTAACACATGCTCCAGTTAACATGCTCTCTACAAAGCAGTTATTCAATGGCATTAGGACTCAAATCCACAATTCAAAAGAAGGAACACTGGCCATGAATTCTCGACCATGACCACTTGGCTATAGTGGCGACTGTTATTAAGGTGAGATAGAAAATTTGATACTTACATATTATCACAACTGGATTGGCGATATTATATGAAACAAAGCACATGGTTGTCAATGCAAGGTGTACGACACATGTGAAATCGGAACTGCCAACTTGGCAAGTTATCTTCAACATTGGCATTTTGCAATAATATGTAAGTAACGAAAATTTATAATTGGTTAAAATGCATATTTAAAATGATAGAGATTGAGAACATTCAAAAAATGCAAACTAGTGCCTCTTTGCACCAGTAGACACACAATAAGAGGACTTTCAGCCTTGTGATAGATTTAACATGTATTAACCCCTTTACATGGGAAGCCTACAGGCAGTAGATTTTAAGCCTGTGACTCAACAATTCTGGTCATGAGTTCGCTATCATGACCAATCAGCTACATTGAACAAAACATGAAAATATAAATAAATATGATTCCTGAACATGAATGAAATATAAATTAAAATACATAAGAAACAAAATGTCCCTTGAAAATAAGCTCTAATGTACCTTTTGCAGCAAAAATTAATGTTTGACTCTGGGTCTCATTCTCAGAAGAAGAAAAAAATACAAATACAATTTTTTTAAAAAAGTTTTTATACATATTTATTACCATTCTTTACAAATTTTATTGCATTTAAAACTACTTATATCTATTTTTTGAGAAAATTAATAAGGTTTTAAATACAAGAATCTTAATAATTCATTTAGTAGAAAGAATTTAATTTCAGGGAGCACACAATTTACAGAACAAATAAAATAAACTACAGATACTATAACAGGATTGATTGGACAAAACTTTACATGAGAAGATCTTTGAAAAAATTGAAGATTCATCCTCACTAGCTTTATAATGTTAGTTTTAAGTAAATTACTTACTAATAAATAATTGGAAATTTTTTACAAATTTTTTCACTTTTTAAATTGGAAAAAAAAAAAGACATGTTCTATTTATTAAACTTCAAATTTTCTCAGCTAAAATCTATAGCGAAAGATTTATATATGTATATAGCTTATAGCTTTCCCAATATAAGATGAGCCTTGACTAACCACTTAACTGCAGTGGGTGTATGTATGTGCCTCACTCTGTCATTGCATTAATTGCCCCAAGGATATATATGGAATGCAATACAATGACCTTGACAGTGTTTAAAAGAAGTATTTATCTTATTTCAGTGAAGGATTTATCTATTCATGCCCTTTCTTTCCCCAATACACCAAATAAATATTTGTGCCTGTGTGAAAATCAGCAGCACTAGATAACGAATTGTGCTTTTCCAGGGCAGTTAAAGGGTTAATAACAAAAGAATAAATTTCAGATTTATACATGTTCCACCAGTTTTACTTAAAATGGCGAGTCACATTTTAAAAGCTTAGACAAATATATAAAATTTCTCTTGCGTTTAGTTTTTTAAATAATTTTTAGGAGATCTAGTATGGCTTACTTGCAGGTCTTTAGATTCTTCAGGTTCATCCTCCTCAAAATATTTTCTTAAAACTTTGGATAGAGTGTTTCCCTTAATTAAAATTGAATCATCATTTATCAAGTCCAATATTATTTTTGGATTATGTAATATGCCATTAATTTTCAGTTCCACATGGATAATTTCACCAGATGTTATATCAACCAATATGGAATAAACTTTTTTTTCAATTAATCTATTAACAGTTAATTGGCAAGAGCTATCAGGTGTGAATGAATAATTTCTCTGGTGACAATTTTTATCAATAACCACAGACTTACAACCATAATCATATAATATGACTCTTTGTAATCTATCTTTAATATCTGTCACTCTTTTGCTTTCGACATCAAAAATAGTACTAACATCTAAACAATTTGAATTCTCGGTAAAATTAATATTCAGATTTTCATGAGCAGGTATGTCTTTTCCACAATAATTACAACTTAGAAAAGCACCAGTAAAATCATTTTTTACGTACTTTTTGGCTTCGATTTCCCCCTGCCCTATTCTTCTTAAATATCTAGCAATCCTGTCAATAAATTTTTCCTTAGCAAAATTATCACACTCTTCTTCTATCACATCACATATTTTCTCAGAGGATTCATCATTTTTCAACAAAGAATTAAAGAGGAAAATGCTTCCCTTTGATTCAAAATATTCAGAAATTTTATCAAATAAATCATCTTTATCCTCACTGTAGTCAAAAGCATCTAAATTAATCTTAACATCGCTTGAGCATAAAAAAATTTTCAAATGTGATAATATGAATTTTACACCTTCATCAATTTTCTCTTTATTTTTCTTTTTAATGAATAATTTTATTTTTTCGCCATTTTGAACAGGATTATCTTCCATTTCTTTTTCTTAACAGTTCAATTAAACCTTCTCAGATATCTTTATCGCGAAGTTTTTAATCCAACATTTATAAGTACTTTTCCATAACACGTCACAAAATTGAAAACAAAAAGCAAATGCGCAGCCGACGCAAAAGGTAAACAGTGTTATGAATTCACTTCTATCTGTCTAGAATTTAAATGGATTGTATTTGAGAACAGAAACCCGCAGCTATTTGAGCCATGAAATGTAGCACTCCAAATAAATTTATATTTTTACAGAAATTTTATTGTTTTATCGAATAATTTTTTTTCCTTCATGCAATCACATTACATTAAATTATTTATTTTTCTTAAATTGTAAACTTTAAATTCAAAGTTATTCATATTTCTCTTGTTATGTTAAAAACCTAATTGGCAGGTTTAATTGACGCAAGAGCTGTCCCCAAACATTAAAATATTTTGAATTAAAAAAAACCATGTACCTATGAGAGTTAGATGAAACCCTGCAATTGAAAGAAAGAGGAGATAAGAGTACTGAAAGAAAAAGTAGAGCAATGACAGAAAAAAAGATAACTTACATCATGGGAGCGGATTCCCTGTATTTGACAAAGGCATTAGTGAGTCGCTCTAAAAAGCAGCGTGAGGGCTGTTGACAACTGAACTCGTAATGCTGAATCTTGATCAAGTAACGAGGACGATATTTGAGCTACCACAACATTTTCGAACTACCTCACCATGCCTACGGTAGGACCTTGAGCCTCAACAGATTCAACATACATCAGCCCCTCTACAAAGAGGGCTTTCAGTGGCACTAAGATTGAACTCATGACACATCATCCAAAAGTCCGCGTGATTATAATCACTAGGTTATCCCGCCCATACTTGAGTTCTCAAAGTGAGTGAGAGAGTGAGTAAATATTAATATCGCACTGTTCAGTTACATGAGGGCTTTCGGCGACGGACCTCGTAATTTTGAATCATGATCAAGTGAACCTGAACTGGCACCACTTCTCCTGTCCACCATACCTCACCAACGGGAGGACGTTTGAGCTCTCGACAGATTTAACGTGCATCGGCCTCTTTCTCACTGCGGGTCTTCCGTGGTATTGGGCTCGAACTCATGACTCTCCAGCCACGAGGCCGTTACCCTGACCACTAAGCTACCGCGGCCACTTGAGTTCTCAAAGAGAAATCAGATTGTAAGGTCACTTCAAAGAGTAAGGCTTAAAACACTAAGGTAAAAAAAATGAGCTAATTTTTAAACATTTTAATAAATATATTTCATATAATCTTAAAGATTTCATTTATTCAGCTGCTTGGGAAGTATCTTAATCATGAAAAATATAAAATAAATATAAATCAAATTCGTTACATTTTAAAGTTGACGAAGACTGTTAAAATGTTACATTTTGCAGAGTCAAATTTAAGGGAATAGTACGATTGGAAAATGTTCTCTAAACAGAGAAATATTTTTTTTCTTATATAGCAATGTCCGTTGCAGCTTTTACACTAAAAAAGTACGGGGTCACTGAAAATTCTACCTTTTTTCCAAAATATTTACGAATATATTATTAGATTTGTAAATCAGTTTTTTAAATTTAAATAAATCAAAAGTAAAAAAACTTTTTTAAAAACAAGCTTTTATTTAAATGCTCTAAAAAGAATAAAATAAAATTTTCTTTTAAAACTTTTTTTGCTATCAACTCTTATAACGTCATTACACAATTTATAATATAAAAGCTTGTCGTGAGATTTAAGTAATCGTATTTACTTAGTTTGAAAATTGTAAAAATTAAAACCAATCAGATCAAGTTATTTAATTTGCATGTTTATCTACACAGGTAAATCTCGCGACAAGCTTTTATTTTATAAATTGTCTAATGACGTTATAAGTTGATAGCAAAAAAAGTTTTAAAAGAAAATTTTATTTTATTCTTTTTAGAGCATTTAAAAATAAAAGCTTGTTTTTAAAAAAGTTTTTTTACTTTTAAGGTATCCGACTACGTTCGGAACCGTGATTTTAAAATAGCGCAAAAATGGATAATTTTCATGATATTTAGTGTCACTTAGATTAGAATACACGTATAAAATTGTTTCAAGGACATTTTCACAAGAAAATTTATTTAAATACAATATTTTGACAAAAAATTAACTTAGAATAACCTTTTTTTCAAAATGTTCTCCTTTTATGAAAAATGCTTCTAAAATAATATTTCGCGCGCGCGCTTATGTAAAGTAAAGACTTCTCCAGAGAGTCTGAACTATATTTTTTTAAAAATTCACATTATTTTGAGAGTTACAACCAATTGAAATAATTATCTGCGTTTTTTTCTTATAATTTCTCCCCTCTGTTGTCGTAAAAAATGGATAAATCCACTTCTAAGTTCTATATTTCAAAAATTCTAGTTGAGCCTCTGTACAAAGGTCTGAGCTATATACAGGCAAAATATTATTATAATAGAAGCATTTTTCATAATAGGAGAATATTTTGAAAATTGGTCATTGTATGTTCATTTTTTGTCAAAATATTTTACTTAAATAATGTTTTATTGTAATACTATTCTTAAAACAATTTTACATACATTTTTAAATATAAGTGACACTAAATATCATAAATGTTATCCATTTATACGCTTTTGCAAAATCACGGTTCCGAACGTAGTCGCGGATACCTTATTTTATTTTTTTACTTTTTAGTTATCGCTGGACAGGTTTCTCAGTCTGTTTATCTCATTCAACGCATCATTGTTGCAAGTTCGTTTGCCGGTTAACTTTGAACAGGCTAGCTCAGGGGTACTCAATCTTTTTTCCCGCCAGGCCACAAACATATGATAGACATTTCACTCGGGCCGCAACAAGAGGATAATAACTGGACAGAGGATAATAACAAGGAGATAAACACTGTAAGACCAAAACAACATTGGACAAAGCAAAATTAATCGAAATATTGAAACTCATTTGTTTTTCCTTTTGCTATAATACTATATTAAAAACGAAAAATAAAAATAAAAAATCCGTAATTTTAAACCAAATTTCCGTAAAAAATCAAAAATCCGTAATTTTAAACCAAATTTTTCAGTCTTTGTGCGTTATTAGGATAATACTATTCTACAAACGAAAAAAAAGTTTTGTGCGATTATCTTTAAAAATGGCGAAGTTTTTTTTATGTTTTATTAAAAATGTGAGTATTTTTTGAAAAAATCGTAAAAAAAAAAAAAGTTTTCGGCATTTTATTTTTTAAATGACTGATTCTAAAAGAGAAAAGCCTGAACTTTCTTAGTGCAGAATATCGATTCATTAACATGAAAAAAAAATTTATACGGAATGATTTAGAAATCCTTTTCATGAAAACGCATCGATTTTTACTCATTTTAGAAAATAAATCGTAAAAAATAGAAAATATCATTATTTTTTTTTAAAAAAATTATACCGTACAGTGGCGAAATAAATGATCTTTCCGATTATGTAATTATTTTTTTTTGTCTCAGTGTGATAGAAAGAATAAGATGGTTTTTTGAAAAAGGTCGAAAAATTGGAACTTCTTTAAGCTCAATCCGATAAGCTGCTCGGCAGAATAAAAAGCTAACAGAGGGAAAACGTTTTTAATTAATATCTTTTAACTAATTGCAATATCGGAATATAAATGGTGAAAACATGCATTGTAACTTAAACTAACGGTGTATACAAAATTTCAGCTCATTCGGTTAAAGACATCAGCTTCAAAATTGAGTTGCAAGATTTTACCCGAACAATTTACATTACAAGTTAAATAAAAGCTTGTAATATGCGTTATTGGTGACTTTTCTGCGTAACAGAAACTTGAAAATGTACATTGGTAATCAAAATTAAAGGATAATGAAAGAAATATAAAACATAATTGATACTTAATGAAGAATTATATTAATATAAAATTGTATAAAAGCATTAGTTAACATAAATTATTATGTTTGGTAACTGATTATTAGCAAAATATTGAAATTAAAACCAAATGTATGGAAATTGTGGAAACTGATGAAAAAATTAAGCCAGACGTTTTCAGCGTGAGTCCATATGTAGTTCACCAGCCTCGGCTAAAAGCGACTGCATTGGAGACGTATAGAACGCATCCAGGCATATGAGGATAGTTTGATGATGAACAGAGTATAGAAATAGCAAAAATGATAAACACGTAGAGCGTACACTTCTGAATTATGATTCAGTTTAGAGCAGACTAATGACCGAAAAAACCATAGCACCTCATTGGTTTATTTTATTTATTGATGTTTGAAGCCGACGCTGAACATCTTGCGAAATGATATTTCTTTATATATCGTCAATAGCATGCATGAAATACTTTTATGGGTAGGGATTGTTTTTAAGCAAACAATCATGCAGACAAAAGCGCAGAGACGTAATCTTTATGCTAAAAATTAAAGAAAGAAGAGAGAGTTGAGCCCCAAATTCCGATCATTATGTATGCCACTGTATGTCATCTATGTATAAAGAACATTGGAGGCCATGACTGGTGCGGTGAGGGATTCCATTAAGTTTGATTTGAACAGAAAACCACTTAAGGCTGTTTTCGGTTAATGTTAAAGAATAGGACCCGAATTTGAAACATTTATTCAGATATAAAAGAAATGAAAAAATAATGATATTCTGGCTTCACTGTCCTCTAGAGAGCTGCACTTTTTTTTTTAAATCATACTTCCCATTTTTAACCGAGTTGATTCATTTTTTCTGGTATAAAATGTGTTTCGCATTTTTTATCCTATTCCGTAATGTTAAATGGGCTTTGCCTTCACGTATTAAAACAAAAAAAAAAAGTATTCACGGAAAATTTTTAAAAACACTGTATTTTTAACAGAGGTACGAGTTATAATATTGCAAATTTCTAAGGAAATGGGGTCATTTTTCTGTTTGAAAATGTGCTTCGCGTTTAGTTAGAACTCTCGTACTTTACCGAAGACAGCCTTAAAACGGAACCTTCTGGAAAACCTTGCTCCTGGATAAATGTAAAAGAGTAAGATGAGCGAAGGTGAACCTATAAAATAGGATTATTGGAAAAGTTTTTGGATAAAAATAGGCTAATTGCTTCTTCATTTTATATTATACAAGCTCTGAAAAATACACAATGTCTCTAAATCATATCCTAAGCTTTTCTAATATCGAAAAACACCGACATAGGTATGTTGTCAAAAGGCTTCTTAGCGAGAAATGAAAATCCTCTGAAATGGTGAAAGGAGACTATTAGATTTAACACAAAACAATAGTATTGTGTAATCATAATGCTGAAAGAGCTTGCAAAGGCAGCTCGCAACATGAGGTAGTTTTCCAGGTGGAGAAAAGAAGCGCGTTGCTCAGATGGATATGCATGAATGTTCCAAATACAGTTCAAGAGTGCAAGAATCGAAAAACCTAACTTTTTGAAAGATAGTGAAGCATAACATATGGTAGGCCATCCAATCCTGCAGCTGATTCACACGAATAATTAAAGTCTGAGTTTCAAGTAGGTTGAGTGAAGAGTTGGAGTTCGTTTGAAAAGCCTAAGTCCAACAAAAGGTATTGTCTACCCTACACTTCAATACCTGAATCGCTGGTAGATAATTATCATTATTAGAAGTCTCAGCAAGCGATTCGGTTAACATATTGGCGATGGACGAAATATCCCTAACTATTCGACCACTAGCCACCAATATGGAAATTTGTTGTAAGATTAATTTTCTTAATCTTAGTTCCTATTTTTTTGGTGTGGAAAATGTTATACCGCTAACGTATTTTTGTCGCGCTTCCATTTGGTTTTGTAACTGAACAGTGCGACGTTAATATTTACTCACTCCTTTTGATTTTGCCTTCTGACTTTCTTAACAAATGACTGTCCAATGGGTCCTCCAGGACGTTTCAAGACAAATCCAAAAGCAATGCAGGTAAGCAGAGAGATTTAACGATATGAAGGTATGCCGGGTGGGCTATCATTCAGAAAGGCGAAATCTAGATCGGATTCCCTACACGATCACTTACTAGAATTATCATGTTATCCCCCCTTGCTTGTGATAGGCATTAAAATCGCCAGTTAAAATAAATAGTGTAGACCAGAGGTCAGCAACCTTGTAGCTGTGTGGTGTGCCAAAAGTCTACCTATATGATATTAAACTATTCTGAAACAAACAAATGTGTTCTAGAAAAGATTAAGTATTTAAAAATATCCGCAATATAAAAGTTTTCCTTGGATTTCAGGGGAACTGACGTCTGTCTATAGCTTTAAGAAGGATACTGGCAATTACCCTCACAGTTCTGAATCATTGTCGAGATCAGGGATCGGCCACCCAGTAGTTGTGGCGTGCGAAGCCAATCCACCAATTTGCTTCAGGTGCTAGGCAGTAGGAAGTATTTAAAATAATTGGATTCCTGCGGAAATGCATGTAGAGATATGGAAGAAAGATCAATAATACAGGATTAAGAGTTTTATTACATATTAATTTTGCATTATTTAAAGATATTTATTAACATAAAAATAAACAGCATAAAATATAACTATTCTTTCAACATAAATAAAAAATTAAAATTATACATATGTACTGGGTATTATGTATCTTTAAACAAATTTATTAAAATAGAAATAAATTTTAAATATAAGTTAATTCTTCAATATAATAGTAAAAACAAAAATTTCCCTTCGCTATTCTACTTCATATTGGAATATCAGGGGCATAATTTGTGACTGTTTGAGTGAGTGAGTAAATATTAACGTCGCACTATTCAGCTACTCGAGGATTTTTGGCTGTTTGAAACAATTCTGAATGTTCAGTTGTTAAGCACACACACAGGTCTTCTATGAGGAATCTCAAAACATAGTTCATATAAAAGATTTTTTCTCTTAGATATGTAGAACCAAAAGCGCGGAAAGCAGAATACATGCAATTTTCTTCAAACGATTTAATCTCTCTAGCAATGGCATTTAAAATAGCTATCGATTTATCGTTAGTTATCTTCCAGACTTTTTCATTATACAGCAAATTTTGCTTTCCGTAATTCTGAAGATGTTATTTCAGTAAGTTCTATTTCAAAATTATTAACCTCTGTCCACTCAAAAATTGACAAATTTGTAGAGTGCCATTTAGAATTATACAGCTTGCCAGATCTGGCACGTGTGCCATAGGTTGCCAACCCCTGATGTAGACAGTTGATGCACCAGATTCCGAAAATGGATGCTTTCGTTTGGTGGTAGACAGATACTACAGATAGTGACTGCTTAGACAAATGACATTTGAGCTGTAGTTGCTTATAAAGACGTAAAGAGCTGTACGGGAGGGGGACGTAGTGTCAGCAGCAAGGAGCGCCACACAGAAGAGAGCCTTTGTAAATAAGCTATATCTGATAACTTTAAAAATGTTCCCGGTAGTGTGATATAAAGTAATTTCTTATCGTTTATTAAGCTTTTTATATCCTCAAAGTTTCCACGTCAACTCCAATGGATGATTATAGTTCTGTTGGCCGTATCAACTTTGATTTAGGACCACTCTCATCAGTTTATTCTTTGGTAAGTTGGGTGTTCTTTTCCAGGTAAATGTACTTTGCTACAGGTCTCTACAACCTCCATCTCTTTCGAAAGAGAATGTGAATTATGAGAAATTTTTTAAGATTCTTTGCTTATATTTGGATTTGCTCTCTGTAAATGATAATTATCTCCTTAATTGCACTATATTTTATGTAAATATTGGAAAAGGTATAATAGTTTTTGTTAAAAAAAAATATATTACTTTGTGGTAGAATGGTGACAATCTGTTTTGATTTGCCCTAAACAAGTATTATTTGTGATGGAGCTGCAAGAGACTTTGGTTGCAGGAGGTAGAAATTTTTCAGTTTTCTTACGGTCTTTTGGATAACTGAGATTATTAACCCCCTTGAGATGCCGAATCTCTTTCTCTAGTTGTGATTTAGAACATAACTTCGAATTTTCCGGTTGCCCAACATTACAGTTAACACAATAAAACTTTTGCGTACATTGTTTGTGAGTATGACTTTCGTCATTGCATTTCACACATGCGGGGAAATCTCGGTATGCTGTTTTACTGCGCCCAAATCGCTGGCAATGAAATGGATTCGGAATGTGAACCCATTTCATTGGTTATAATAGATATTCACATTTAATCTATTACTACCATCGTTTACACATTGCTGGTCATTAAAATTCAAACACCAGGAAGGATAGATCTAACGAACGTCAAAATCACGTAAAAGGAAGAAAAGGTTTGGATATACAAAGGATTATTATTTCAGGCATTTAGATGACGCTGTAGAAATACTACATAAAAGGAAAGTTGTGTAGTTGGTTTCTCATTCGGAGAGCACTTTGCAAGGTCGCAGTTTGCTCAGAATATCGTTTCATGCCTCGAATAAGAAGAAATGCTTACCAGCAAGCGTAGGAATTTGATACAAGGAGAATCGTTGCCTGTGGAGAATGTGAATTATCGTTCCGTGATATCGCCCGTCACACTGATCGAAATCCAACCCTGTCATGCGAATATGGAATCAATGGGTTGCTGAAAGTCATACTGATTCAGGATTTCCAAGCCCTCCCATGATTGACGCCTGCGAGGACAGACATATTGGGAGGTCTTCCGAACAACCACATCACAGACCATTAATAAGGAAATGGGCATGCTTACAGCACGCCCAGTATCCGTTTGCACTGTACAACGACATGAACTGTCAACACAGCAGTCATTATTTGGGCTTCCCTTGACAATGCAGCATAGAGAGAGACGGCGATTTTGGTGCACCGAATGACAAAACTGGAAACAGGAGTGGCACAACGACGTCTTTTCAGACGAGTTCCGGTTCTGAGTGCAATTTTCTGATGTCTGTATACATGTCTGGAGGCTCCGAGGAAATCGCTCGTCACCTGTTTGCATTCGATATAGGCATAGGGGTTTTGCACCCGGTGTAATGGTTTAGACAACAATTGGGGTAACGACATGCACATCTCTAGTTCGAATCGAGGTGAATTTAAATGCAGACCGGTACATTTTTTTCATCTTACGTCCAGTGGTTGTGACTTATCGTCGAGACCTGCCAAACGCCCTCTACCAACAAGATAAAGCAAGACAACGTCGTGTTCTGACCTTCCTCGAAACATACCTTCGATTATTACCCTCTCCTTCACGATCTGTCATCTATTGAAGAAAACATCTGGTTTTAGGTTGCTGAGAGATTGGCCCGCCACCCCTCTCCAGTTAATATGGTTGATAAAGTGAGGCATTGATTTGAAGCAGCATTGCATGAGTAGACGATTTTTGTCATCCAAGCCTAGGTCGATTCCATGCCTAACCGGTTAGGGGTCGTTTCTACTAATTTCGCATTCCCTGTAAACTCCCAAACTGCTCGAACGTTTAAGCATATTGCCTTCGTGCCACACTATTTATGTACAACTTTTCTGTATTTGCTCCCTTCATGGTGTTGCAATTTTAATATAACCACCAGTGTATTTTAGGTAGTAGAAAATGTCAAAGTGAATACAGATGATTTAATTAAGTTGACATCTTTTTTAATAATTATTTTTTTAAATAGATATTATTCTTTAGTCATGCAGTCCTTTCAATATTTTGGCCTCTGACTGATTAGAAAGGTTAGAAGGTAAATTACATTTCTGGAGGTGTTCATGGGGAGGTTGTGTGTAGCTGATATTGCGATGTGAGCACGTTTAGTTGCTTTTAATAAATTCTTGGATTAAACGTGTCTCAGTACAGAAGGTCACCAAATGGCAATTTCTTTACTGCCGTGACAGATTCGGCGATCCGAAACATTGTTTCTGACTTTAAAAAAGATGATACAGAAGAAAGTTTTTGTTCATGTAAATGCAAAATAAGAACATTTTTGATGGAAGTGGTAGATGTAAATGTTTTTGAGTAGACTGAACACCATGAAAGCTTTTGGTTCCATAAAGTTGAGCCTAGGTTCTTTTCAATTAAAATGAGCAGAGATAATTGGGAACCCATAGAAGAAAACCTCCAGCTTCCCTTAATGGTTTCAAAGCCCGATTTCTGCTACTACGAGCGCTGCAGCATGTCCTCCAATGGGGATAAATGACTGGATAGTTCCCACAAACTGCCCAGCAAGCAAGGGAAGGTATCTAGTATTTCAACAGAACATCGGTTCGTTGACTAAACAAAACAGGATGTCCAAGACAACGAATATAGAAATGGAGAATAGATATCTGCAGAGAGAAAAGAAGAAAAAGATCACTTAGAAGCCCAGGGAATGCGACCTCCTATTGCTCACCAAAGAAAATGAGCCTCGAAAAAAAAATCACTAGGGTAGTGTAGGTTCAATACTCTGAAAGAAAGTATGCCCCTGTGGACTCTATTGAAATGAATTAAAAGGCTACCATGTTAAATAAATGTACCAAAATTAGCTAATATAGTCTATTTCAGAGCATTTTAATTAACATTTTTTAAAAATTTTATACAAAAAAAACAACAACTTATATTTAAACCATTAGCTGATTGCTGATAAGGGACAAACATTTTTCCATGCATTTTAAACTGAATTACTATTCCAAAATTTCATTATTCCACTCTTCTAATAATATTTAATTACTAACTTTCAAGATGTTTTATTCAAATAATAAGAAAAACTACACAATACATAAGAAACATTAACAGAAGAAATATATAAAACCACATTATCAGATCATTTTTTTTTAAACAGTTTATTTATACTAGATCTCAAGCAACATTCTAGTACATATGACATATCAATATATAATTATATATCATTTCATTAAATATTGCTCTTTTAAATGCTCAGCAGATACATATAATACCAATATAATATTTGAAGGAAGTTTTTTCCATAGTTATATTTGTGTGTGTATATATATATGTTTGTAGTATATGTATCACATTCCATTCTTCATACTAATTTATATACACTATGTATTAGATTAAATAAAGAATTTTTAAAAATCAGTTTGCACTAATATGAAAATAGGTATTTTAATGAAAGAAAACACTATTTCAAAAAATAAATGCTAATATTAAATTATCAATGAAGAACATGCTGGCAAGGGCTTTTGATTTTAAAGTGTATATATGCAGATATACATAAATTCAAACAAGATGCATATGTAAAAGTACTTTTAAATAATAAAATTTTCAGAAACAACAGTTAACTTTTTTTTGCATGTAAATGTATATATAAAAAAAATCTATTACACAATACAATGCTTTTTTTTTTAAGGACTGTTATTTTTACTTGAGAGTTTAAGAAAATATACTTTTCTTTGTTAAAAGTAGAAGAAAAAGAGTCAATAATAACATGCATAAAAAATGTTTTTCGAGTTCAGGTAATACTAGTAAAAATCTTTTTGATTCATACATAAAATCGAAATAAGAAATTAAATATATCAACAAATTTTTACTTTCAGAAAATAATTCAAAATAAAATTAAAACCATTTTTGTAACAGATATAAAAATAACATTAGATCCTCAAATACTTACAAATTATTATATTTATTTGAAAATCAAACTGATATACTTATTTGTAAAAAATTTACTATATATATAGCAACTTATTTTATATGCATTTTTTTTTTTTTTAAAAATTACAATGCAACTCTAAAAAAAAGTTTTTGTTTATTTTCTACAATAAAATTATTTGACAAATTTTGTCACATATTTATTTGCAAAAGCTATTTTCCATCTTCATTAAAAAAAAGTAATTGTCCTTACACTAACTTCCTCGAGTATGTGTCAAATATATGCTACACATAGGTATCAAAAATCAAATCTGTTTTTTTTTAAAGGGCAGTGTCAGATCCAAGGACAGGGATAATATACATTTTAATAGTAAGAATCCCACATATTACAGAATATTAAAAAACTTGCCATCCACAGCCCATTTTTTTGAAGAATAAAAGATTATACTTAATAATTCATATCGGCTCCAGTTAAAATACTTCATGCTCATGCTCCTTACCCTGATGACAACTGAGGCAATGCTTATTTTCTCACCATAAAATTTTCTTATAATCTCCGACAGTCCTTGGATTGCTTTTGTAAAGCTTCATGAGCTGAAGTATCTGGGGACTTCTGCAACACATCCGCATAAATTACTTGTCCCTTCATGCATATTATAGTCTGTCAGTATTTCCTGTGAGCTCTGCTTCTTTCGCAACCACAAAAATAGAAGATTTTCCATCTTCTCATGGACAGAATTGGATAGATTAAAAAAAATTGTAATACTCTTAGCTAGGAGTTAAGCTTTTACAGAGAGTTTCTCTATTTTAAAATAAAAGTCACAAAATAAGAGAGATCATATTATGTAGTCAAGTCTGTTATTCTTATGCCTGTTCATATTCGTCTGTCATCTTAATACAAAATTCAACATGACAGAAATGCTTCTGAAGTAAATATGTTCGTTGAACAGTGTATAAAATTTGGGAATCTGAATAAAGTAGAGGTTGTAATGTCATCGAAGAAAGCTCACAATGCAAGGAGGGAAAAAAAGATTTAGTAATGACAAGTGTATCCAATAACTCTTGTATCTTTAAAATAACTGCTAATGTTGATAAAGGAAGAAATTAATTATAAAAAAAGAAAAGCCCCCCCTCTCCCCAAAGATTTATACAAGTATTCAACAAGCTTAAAAAGAAAATCTCTATATATATTCATTAAATGAAATATGTACTATTGACAAAACAGATCTTCAAATTTATTTAATACATATTATTTGATTCATATGTAGAATATAAATATTGTCTACAAATATATTGGAATATTTTTATACAACATGAAAACTTAAACTATATTTTAATACTATTAAAAATATTATTATATATATGTTATATTCAATACAAACAAAATTTATAATGCTCATCGAAAAAAAAATCTAGTAATATTTATAAAATCAAAAATTTTTAAATTAAAAAAAAAAAAAAA
>BMAV01017140.1:111992-192690 GCA_019973955.1 Trichonephila inaurata madagascariensis | reverse complement strand
AAAAAAAAAAAAAAAGAATTCAAGGTGGTCTTGTTTAAAAGGAGGTTATGCAGTCATTTTTCAGTAAAACAAATTAATCTTGCATTTGGTTCACATAATAATATAAGTACAAAAGCAGCAACCTTTACAATACCTTTGATTAATATAACTTTTTTACTTAACTACATTTTGTACAATAATTTATATTCAATATAAATTTATTTATTAATAGATATTTCATAAATTCTTTAGAATTGATACTTAATACATTTAAAACTTTATGTATGAATATAAACCCAACATTTCTATATACTCTCAGTGACTTTATACATATAATTCTTTTATTTAATTCAAAAATTTAAATAATTTCATGAATGTACATGAACAAAATTAAGATTTATTTTATTGATAATAAATATTTTTTCTGTTTTAAACAGATAATTAAACTAAAAATACTCATTGATAAAAATTACAGTAAAATTCAGAGTATAATGCACGCTTTTAACACAAAAAATAATATTGAAATTTAGGGGGCAGGGGGGGGGGGTTTATACACGGGGTACAAAAATGAGAGTTTTTAAAATTAAAAAAAGATGAGCATAGAACAAAATTAGACTTCTAAATATATTGAAATACTATTTACTTCAAAGAAACAACATTCTGTATGAACTTAAAAAGGGTTGTAGTTCTAGAAATATACTATTTTTTTTCTAAAGCTTAGAAAAATACTTCAAATAAATGGCTTCAAAACGTAAGAGCATTGTGCACGTACATTTCAGATTTCTTTGTAAAAAAGAGAGTTCATTTTATATGAGAATATACCTAAAAATTAAAAATTGCAGCTTTAAAGTATAGGTGTGCGTTATATGCCGGATTTTACGGTATATGAAAATAATTTTGATCAATAGTATTCATAGAAATAATTCACAACTAAGAATAAGTCAGGAACTAGTACCTAATAAATGCAGGAGGAAGGACAAGTTTTATCTACTTACTTTCTGATCATTGTGCACATAAAACAATAAGAACTATTGGAGACAAAAATAATCGGTAAATAATAGAAATCTTGCAAAAATGCAAAAAACAGATGATCTAGGCATAAAAGCATAAATTTTATGCACAAAAGTCGGTAATTATAATATTTAGGCGTAAAAAAATAAGCAGAAAAAAGTCTTATTTCCGAATTCCATATACTGATACAGATGATGCAATACTATAAATTTTCTTGCAGTCATTTACTAACGTGGCTTTTAATTATTTAGGTGAGTAAATGTTGTAAGTTAACAGAACATATAGAGTGAGTATTGGTGTGGCCCTACTTCAAAGAAGCGGAGCATACATTATTAAATTCTTAAATTAACAAGTAAAAAGCAATTACAATAAAAGAGTAAGAAACCTATTTTTTAAAATTTCAGAGTAAAATTATGCTTTTTTAATGTTACTTACATTAAAAATAATACAAATAAATACCAATAAAAGATTCTTTTGTTATACAACATACATGAAAAGATACATATATGTACATTTAATTTGATAGAACAGGACTCAGAATTTAACATAAAATGAAATTAAAAACAAAAATCCTTATTTCACACACACAAATTATTCAACTTTAACTATGTGTGATTAATGTATAAGAATGGAAATATTTTTAAAGTAACTCAGGAATTTTGACACAAAATAAATGGGTTTAATGAGAAAAAATATTTTCATACATGCAACACAATCCATTCCTTTTTAGAAATTCAAACATGATGATTGCCCAGTCTAGTATTATTAGATATATACATACAGTGAAATTCATTTAACACAAAAACGCTTAAGACGAAATATCAGTTAAAACGAAATAATACAACAGTCCCAAAAATCTACTAAGTATTTCCACGCATTTATTTTCTCTTAACACAAAAAGATTCTCCATCTGGGAATAAACAAAATACGGAAAACACCGGAAGTGCAGGCGAGATTCAAGACTGGTGTAAAATGAAAGAGGTGATTTTCACGCTTTGTGGAAAGGAGGGTAACTTGGCTTTGAAATACCCTGTAACATGAGCCAATTTTGTTTATTTAAGCTGCTTTCACCCTCCCACCCCTACAAACACCACACAAAAACATCTACAATGGGCAACATCACGGAAAAAAAGTATGCACAGTTATTTAGTTGCACATTCCAATGGCGAAATGAATAACAAAATGGATGACATCAAACAATTTGTGGACAATTTGGTACTAAAAAAGACAATGCAATGAAAAATATCAGATTATTTTACAAAAACTCATTAAATGTTTCCTTTTTCAAAAAACTTGAGAAAATTCTGTATTAAATTTCATTAAGTTCTTGTTAATGTTTTTGTTTCATTGATTTTTATTAAAGACATGAATATAATCACATCTATGTAAATGTGCTCTTATAAACTTAATTTTGTTGAATAATCCTTTTTTTTTGCAATATCCTTTAACACAAAAAATATTTTAGTCTCCTCAGTTTCGTGTTAAACAATTTTCACTGTATATATTTATAATTAGTTAATGAATACAACCAATCCCCCATTGTATTTGAAACAAATATATACAACTAAAAACTGTTGTTCATAGCAATAATTAAATCATATTTCCCAATACATTCTTAGGCTTTAAAAGCGAAAGTCTTTACACAATCGAACAAATGTTCAGTTAGTGCACTTATCATGCACTGAATGTGATGTAAATATGGCAAAATGATTAAAAAAAATATGATTATGTAAACCTACATGAAATTTACTGGACTTGGCATGATTTTTAGAAAGTTTACCTATAATATACTATTTAAGAACAACTTAAGATATTTTTTTAGTAAATAATGGACATAAGTTAGAATGTGAGTTAAGAGTACACTACTACCATTGCTAGCATGTCTTTATGTACAATACAAGATTAAGCTTCAAAACGTATAAGAAACCACAAACACAACATTTATTCTACGAGTTTCCATAGCACACAATTACATATTGTGCTTTTTATGCAAAAAAAAAAAATAAAAGCTAGAATCAAAAAGTTAGCTTTTCATATGACTAGCAACAGATCATTAGAATATATATCAAGAAACAAAAATAAAAAAAGCTAAAAACGGGAATGATTTAGGAATACACAAAAAGCGAAATAATAATTTAAAAAATATTCTTAATGACTAGAAACATGACAACAAACAATAACAATACATAAAAATAGAGCACACAAAATTTAACATTTTTTTTACTAAGAAATTTGAAATAAATAATAAAATTTTCAAGCAAGTAATGTGTGTTAAAATATGCACATTTCTTATAGATGAAATAACAATTTCATATACTATTCCTAAAATGTAAAGGGAAAATATCCCTTCTAAAACAAGAAAATAAATCAATAAATTCATCATAAAATTTACAAGGAATAGGAATACAATTCCATAACAACATTTTCCCTTAAAATTTTTAACAGTAAATTTAAAAGGTTAAATCAAAAAGTCATCAATATGTAAAATGTTTTTTTAAGATTTAACACTTTTAATGACAGTTTGATATACACTTGACAGACAATTCAGATGAAAAAAAAAAAAAGAATCTTATTCATTTAAATTTTGCAATTATAATTAGTTTCAAACATAATTTCATATTATTGTACATTTAGAAATTATACAATAAATGTACATAAAATAAACAGATGAATTTTTTGCAATATTAAAAATATCTCTAGATTAAAAATACATAAAAATATGCTTCTTGATCTAAATGTTGATTTTAAATTTCTACAACAGCTACCATTTTTTCACATATATCCAAAAATTGAAAAATATCCAATAAGTGCACATTTTAGCATACACTAATGCATGCTTTTGAACAATAAAACAACAGACTAAATAAACAAGAATTGTATAAATATATATAATTTATAGAACAAAATAACTCATTTTAAAGAATCAATAAATATAAAAATAAATAACAGACCAATAGAAATATAATTCTAAGAAGTAAATTATAAAAATAGTTAAAAAGGAGAACTTTTTTTAAAAGCAAACATTGTTCTTAAAAATATAAAATAATTATTGGCACATTGTTTATGAAACATATGGCCTATTCAGTACCCTATGGTATATTAAGGCAAGTGTGTTACAACTAATAAATATATTATACTTTAAACCAAAATTTCCGAAGTTTAAAATTTTCATTATGAAATATCAACAACATTTTTAAACATGCTTCAACTGATAAAGGATAAGAAATAAAGACTAACCAATATTAAAAACTGTACAATTTGAATCATTTGACATTAATGTGAACACTTGCCTCAATTTATCATTCAATCAAATTACTCCCAAGAGTAGTTTTTAGGCCGTCAGACAAACTTTGAAATGGCAAAAATGTACGTATTTCCTTTATTTCCATTTAAAAATTAATTCAATTTTTTCACATTCTATTAATAAATAGTGGTTATGGAAAATTCCCAGAACTATTCACCAACTGCTTCAGAGCATTATGAACAGCATGTGGCATATGATCAGACACCATTCTGGGGCTAATTATTATTTGGTTAAAGTAATCAACAGTGACCCATCGTCCATTGAAACTGAAAAAGATAATATATATGATTTATTCATAAATTATAAAACATAAGTATACAAATGAAAGAAATTTACCTTGAAAAAAAATTTGTATAATTAAAAAGATTCACATTTATATAATGCTACTTTTGGATGCTATAAAACAGGCATCAGCAACCTGTGGCACTCTACTACTCAGCAAATTTCTCAATTTTTGAGTGGATGGAAACTAACAATTTTGAAATAAAGTTAACTGGACACTAATATCTTCAAAATTATAGAAAAGCAAAATTTATAAAATTACAAAACCCCCCCTTTTTTTCTGCTGGGCCACATACATATATTAGCTATTTCACATGGGCCGCAACATGAGGATTAATGGGGGGGGGGGGAGAAATGCTTTAAGACCAAGATATAATGAAGAAAATTTATGTGGAAAATTATTGATCAAAATATTAAAACTTCTATTTTGCCTTTTTAATTATTATTTTTTCTATTTTTTATTTTTGTCACTGAACTTTTCTACACTGGAAGTATTTAAGAATCACTCCTTCCCAATTTCTGCATCAGTAAATGGTTTCATATGATTACCAATAATATAATAAATTTCACAGGGTATCTTTGTTACCACTGTGGCATTACCAATAACAAAACCCTTTTTTTGCTGTTGTAAATATTATTCAAGAAAGCCTATTTATCCACTTTTGAAAGAAATCTTCAAGGAAAAGTGTCATTGAACAATTCACTATTGGTAATTACTTTAATTCAATTATTGGTATTTTTTAAATACATTTTTGTGACAAATCAAACAATTACTGATCCATCTTTGTTTTTCACTACAAAATAGTCAACTTCCCAATCGTCTTGAAACAATCTATTTTCTTCTAATATTTTTCGCTTGCTAGTTATGAAAGATAATTAAAAATTAGCTCCACTCATAAAATGGTCGCTACTCCTCTGTTGTCTATTGTCACTAATCAGAAAAAAAATATCAATCTGCACCTATACGACATCGACAGCAAAAAGCAAAATTGATATACTTGATTTCTTAACAAAGAATTTTCCACCAAATTTTCATAAATAAATGAATTTCACAGAGCAATGGGCCATGACCAGGTCACTTAAAAAGGCCTGCGGGCCACAGGTTGAGTATCGCTGCTCTAATGATAAAACAACAGCTATTTTAAATTATTGGATGTCATTGATGAAGGGATTTAATTGATTGAAGAGAAAATTACATGTACTCTGCTTTCCGCTTGTTATTCTACATAACTTTGTGAACAAATCTTTCCTCAGATGAAAAGTATTTTGAGTTCGTAAAGAAGCTGTTAACAACTGAATGCTTAGATTCATGTGTCAAACATGTCATCATGAATTATAGCTCTGATATTGCAATATGAAATAGAGCGATGCAGGGACAAGGTTTGCATTAATTAATTAATTTTTTTTTATTTAACTGTATTGAAGGCGAATTCTAATTTATGTTGTTTATTTCTAATTTTGTATTCATTTTGAAGAAAAAGTTATATTTTATGTTATTTATTTTTATGTTAATAAATAACTTTTAAATGATGCAAAATTAATAAAACTATATCTATATTCTTGACTTCTACTCCCTAACTCACTAACTCAGCATGCATAATTTTGGGAATCGGACTGTTTCAAATATTTTTTAAGGTGTGGTATCCTGAATCATACTGGTAGATTGATTTGGCATATCACAGCTACAATGTTGTTGACCCTTGCTATAAAGATTCAGTTTAACTTTCAATTGTGCAGTGTTATGCATGTCATACACAGCAATATTTTCTATATGGCTAAATAATAAAGATAGGGGTTTAAACTCTTTATGACTATTAATTTAGCCAATTTAATTCAATAATTAATGACATTTTAAATAAGCTAAGTTTAATAGATTGATTTTAGAATTGAAAAAGTATATTAGTAAAAAGAAAATGATAAAAATATCATTTTCTATTATTAGCTTATCAGTAAAATCAAGAAATTTTTTTTTAAAAAAAAAAGGAAATTGATTTTCACATAGTTAAAAATAAAATAGGGTATTTGAAAAAAACAGTTAAATATTCTTAAAAATAGGAGCAAAGCATTTCTTAAAAATTACTTCATTACTATAAAGATTTAATTAATTACATATTCTATTGCATAAAGCATATTTCATGCCAACTTTCTTTTTAATATTCATGTAAGTTTTATATCTGATAATTACTTGTCCCTTAAAATTGCTACCATCTTTATCTGAAAAGACTTTACTATTTTAATGTAGAAAAAAAGTAACCCATGAAACAGAACATTTCAAATAAATTGAGAAAATAAGGGATTTTTTCTTTTACAAAATGTAAGTTTTCCAATAATTTATTTTTATGTGCTTTGGAAAAAAATTCACACAAAGGTAACATTGTATAAAAATAAGTTACAATCTTAAATCATTTAAATAAAAAAGTAAAAACTTAAAAAAAATAATAATTCTTTTAGGAAATTGAAGAAATAAACAATCAAGTTAGGATAGTAAAAGAAAAAGGTGGGAAACGCATACTCAGTCTCTTGTTATCAATATAGATACTATCAATTATATTTAAAAAATTCAATAAAATTTACCCAGAATCAATACGTGACACATGCAGTATCCGGCCAGGAATATATAGTGGTACTGGAGCTGAATGCCGAGAATGAGGCGCAGTTTGTCCACTACTTACACTGCCCTCAGATGAGCCCTCCTGAGGGAGAAAATACAATTCAAAACTGACCAACAATATTTTCTCAAATTTTAAATAATTACAGGGCATTAAATAAAAGAAATATAACCTATCTGCATTTACATAGGAAAAGTTAATTTTTCAAAAAATATTATACATAAATAAAAGTACAAGGTATTTTTTTTTGTATATCTTTTTTAAAATGAAATATACTCTCTTTTCCAATTATTTTCTGTTTTTAGAATGAATAAGCCTCTTTTTGTGTGTGAGCAGGTATGTATATATATGTAACAATAATAAATATTTTTAGATTATGTGCTTACAAGTTCATAATGAATATATAAAAACTTTCAAAACATAAATGTATAACTAATTTTTACAAACATGCCCAAACATACATTTACAGAGGTGGCAAAAAGTCCAGAACACTCCTCTTTTCGTCCAATGAGTTTGACCTAATTTTTCTTTATGAAATTATTGTACTACCTTAAATGTTGTAATTTATTCTAATGTATTTTTTAATGTTGATTTCAAATCTGTCTCTAGTTTTTTAATCTCAAGTATTTTTTTACAGTACAGCAGCCTGAATACGAGATTGTAGATTGTACAAAATAACACAATATAGAAAAACATAATATACATAGTAGAATAACACAAAACTTTACAAACATGGTACTTTTAACAAGGCTGTTGAAAATAATATGATTGTTACATATTTTAACATCAATATTTAATGGACATCCATTTACTTTAATTACAGCTCAATATCTTTTGGGTATGGGTTCATTCATGACATTCTTTTGGTTCATTCATGACATCATGGTTGAAAGAAACATTAAAACTGCAATTAACCTGCATTTGTTTGAAGATTTTTTTTCTCTCTCCAAATATGATAACCTATGTTATGCCATAGGCTCTCTATCAGATTAAGACCCAAAGACTGTCCTGATCAGTTCATACGATTCACAGTACTGCCTTTGAACAATTTCTGGAGAACATTTGCACAATATTATAGAGTATTATTGCCCTAAAAAACCTGTGAATGATCTCCAAAAAGATTTCCCCCTATTAGTAGTGATTTATTTATTATTCTTCATTATTTTTCAGAATTCCCTGTTTTTCACTGTTCCTCTTCTGGTGTGAAGTTTTCTAAAAATACAAGACATGCAGTTCCATATCATAACTTCTGCCAGGCACTTTATTGTGGGCTACAGATAGTGAGGGCTGAATTCTTTAAGAGTGTGTCATCTTACATAGGCACTATTTTTGTTAACTGAACTGAAAAACTGACTTTCTTCACCAAATATTACCTTTCTAAATCTTTAACAGTCTATAATGAATGATCCTTTGCCCATGCCAATTAGTGAGTAATGGTTTTAGGCGAGTTTTGAAGCCTTGTAATCTAATTTCCAGCAGCCTTCATTTCACAATTTGTGGGCACACATTCATATTTGATGCAAAAATCTATTACTTCAAAATTTGTTGTGAATTAAGCCATTATTTAAAGCGAAATCATGTGCAATACCTTGTATTCACGTAAAGTTGCTTTTCTCGGATCGTATAAAGATCATTTCCTGTTCATAGTAGAATTTGTGTTTCAGAATATTTCTTCAACATTCCTACGTCAGCAGAAAGACCACATGGTACTTCGGCAACAATTTTGCACATAGAATAACTTTTACCTATAACCCAATATTATCCACCTGCACACTTCAAATTGCACCACAGAATTGCTTTCAATGCACTAAAACATGTTGCACATTCTGCTTTCAGCCCTTTATCACAAATGCTCTCTAACAGGTTGGAATAATTTAGTATTTCAATGGCTAAAAAAACATTGCCCTTATCAATTTTCTAAAATATCAATAAAACTTACATAAAATCTACAAATAGATTTGAAATCAGCATGAAAAAATCCACTAGAATCAATATAAATAGTGAAGAAAGTGCGATAATTACAAAACGAAAAATTAAAACAAACTCAAAAAGTAGGCAAAAAAAAAAAAAAAAAAAAAAGTGTTTTCAGAACTTTTTGCCACCACTATATTATATATATAATTTTTAGATTAGAATGGAGAGCAAAGCAATTCTACCTGTGAACTATTTGTAGTGTAATTTCCACTAGAATTTGTCTGACCAAAATGCTCTAGTAAAGGACGAGATAATGGAGCTGTGCTGGTATCTGTTTGAGAAGGTTGCTTTTTTCCAAAACAATCAAACAGTTTATGAAGAAATATTTTATACTGAAAGGAAAATAAAACAGAAAAATTTAGAGCATATAAAAGATTCAATTCTGCAATAGAAACAAAAATTCTTTTAAAACATTTAAAATGCCTGTTTTAAAATAATATATTACTAATATTTTTACTACGCATAATGATGAAGTTTTAATTCAGTTGACCATATACACTCAGCCAAAAAGTTAGGAATGTCTCTTAATGAATCACTTCATCTTATCCATGCAGCATATGAACTGACATAATAAATCAAATTTTCTGATAGAAGAACCTTTCTTCTGGTCAAAAAAACTAATTAATATTGCAATTTGCCCATTCTTTAGGGAAATAAGAGATTTGCGAGACTCTGATCCTGGCATAATTGTAGATGCCAGAAAGAGTGGTTCTAGTACGGTGAAGTCACCAACCATCTCGACTTTTTTCTCCAGCATTTTCTAAGAATGGCAGCTAAGCCAAAAAAAATTTAAGTAGAATAGAAGACGAAAACCAATTTTGAGTGAAACAGATGCCAAGTGACTGAGATGCACTGTATTCAGCAATCGCAGAGCTACTACTACTAGAATTGCAGCAAACTGCAGCACAACATAATTCAGGACCATTGCAAAATATATCCAAACATACTAAAAAACAGTCTAATTTGCCAGCAAACAGCAAGAGTCTCTTTGACTTGTGCAACACAGAACAAAATGGCTGTGGCAATTAATAGCTATCATTTAATTAATATGAGTTTATATTCTTCCCAAATAATATTAGCAACCTTTTGAGTCTTTGCCCAATAGAATACCTGCTGTCATTAAAGCCAGAGAGAATTTCACAAGATATTAGTGGTGAGTGTCAGAGTTCTTAAATTTTTGGTCACTGACTATACAATACAAAAAAAAAAGCAATTAAATTAAAAGAATTACAATGGTAGTGTATTAAGGCATATATGCAATAATTACAAATTTATTTTTAAAAAGTTCAGACAGTTAAAACAAAATATGATTCATAAATTTTTGAAGCCCAAAAATTAATGAAATTATTTTTCGAAAAAGCACTGTAACATCATTATTCCAACAGGTTTTGTAACAAAAACATAAATCAAAACTTATAATTCAAATAATTAAAGTAAGTATAAGTTATTTGTTAACAAGTTCAAAATATATTTAAACTTCAAATTTTATTTTTGCATTTAAAATAAAATATTAAAGTCAGGATAATTTACTAAGTAACTTCTTATAACTTACTAGTTTTATAAAACTCTATATCAGGAAAACTTTTATCTCTTCCCTTAAAATTCTTTCTAAGAATTAAATTTTTCTTTCACACACAAATCAAGAATAAAATAATTAACTAAGTACTCATCATTTAGATGGTACACATCTTAATTTAAAAGAAATATATGTAAAATTTTCCTGAATTAAAAAAAATGAATTGGAAAATTCATATGAACTATATCTATAAAGTTGCCCCTTTCAATAAATCATTCCACATTTAAATAAATAATCATACAGAGACAAAATTTTAAAAAGTAAAACAACAATATTAAATAAAGTAAAATTACTTTTGGTATTTCAGAGTCTAAAATACAGTTCAAAAGCTTTCTTTTCATATCTTCAACATTTGGCACACTCAATCTTGGCACTAGGTCATCTCCAAGAGTCACAGACATAATAAAATCTTCAGAATACTTCACTCCTTCAAGACTCATCAGTCCTCCAGGTGGACTAAAGGAATAACAACGTAGATTTGGATATATGGGGCGTAAAAGCACAGAAAGGAGGGATGCAGTGCCAGCACCCAGACTGTGGCCTGTTATGGCAAGAGAGTAACTCTGATGAAGAGCAAATGCATCACTCAATGCATGACTTTCTTCAAGCTTATTCTTCACAAAAAATGCAGCTCGTAACATTCCCCTATGGCAAAATATTCCTTGAGGACAGCCATCCGTAAACAGTTTGTCACAATCCACGGTCAAATCTGTCAGTGTATCAGAAAGAGAAAGGGTACCTCGAATGGCAACAACGACAGAACATGTTTGGTGATCAATAGCAACATAGAAAGGAATTTCATACACTCTATTGTGGAAAGACACAAAGATGAGATCTTCATCAGAAAGACCTGTGACATGTTTTAAAGCAGCAGTATGGCATTCACAACAGTTATCATCAACAATATAGCTTGGAGGTTTACAACAACACGCACAGCATCTATGGATGAAAAATGTCAAGAAACAATTATGCAATGTTACAAAATTTAGTAAAAGTTTCTAATTAAATAATATTTTAATATACAGGCAACATCCATTTAAAATATACCAATGCCATTACTTTTGATGGAAAAAAAACTAATCAATTTTATTAATGCTCATGTGTTCTGTTAATTTAGAATTAATGCAATGAATACTATCTAGCACTGAGCATTGAAAAGAGGCCACATGGCAAGTAGGAGGATGGTTACAACACAGATCATAGTAACAAGATCAAGCCAATAGCAACCAAAGGCAACCTGAAGTTTTCCATTGGTTGTACACAATATGCCTTTTCTCAGTAGTACTAGGTCTTTGAACATTCTCATTCAAATCACCCTTGTGAGCAAATACTCTCTTAAGAAATTCTGTTTTTAGAATGAGAACTATTTATTAGTTTTAAAAGTGTTACAAGTAAAACTTATTTGAATATTGCTTCAACCATATGTTCTTGTAGCCAAATTTATTTATTTTTATTATAAACTACACTCCACTCTTGATTATCCAATTAAACTCCAAACCTTGACATTTTTAAATGTACTAAATAAAGTCTTTAAAATTCAAATTAGAATAATAAGCATCAGAAAAGGAAGAATGAATTTTATAAAGGAAAACTTGTAAAAGAGAGAAATTTTTGTTCATTTGATAAATTTGAAGAAAAAGGAGAAGACATAGATTTTTTTGTCAAAAATTATATATATGTAAAATGTATCTAATAGTCTTTATAAATAGTAAAAACATAAATAAATATAAACACAATAACACTGGATTTTACAGAAAAATTCAAGCATGAAAACAAAAACAGATTTGAGTTAAATCTGTAATAATAAAAAATAAGGTTTGTTTTGCATTTACAGGCAATGAGAGGATGATGATGGTTAAAGGCAATAATATCATAGCTTATTTCTAAGGACTTTCAAGTGATCATTATTCTGTACAATGAGCTTTAGATGGAATCAGGGTAAAAATTTGCATTTGTCTAACAAATTGCTGGCTATGAAGTTTGCAGCATTAACTATTACTGAGCTACTGTGGCTGATTAAGAGGAATGATTCATTTTGCACACCCAGAACACACTAAAAAAATTTCAAATAAGTGAAAAATTTTTGCATTATAAAATCTTAACTATGCAAAAAAAATAAATTTAATTCAAAATTATATGAATAAAATTATCAATAATATTCAATATTCATATCCAACTGACCTCATATCTTTCCAAATTTGGCACATGCCAGTAAAAAAATTTGAATAGAGGAACAAAGGCCATCCGTAACTTCCTTCTGCAAATTTCATAAAATGGCAAGCAAGTTCTGGAGTCATCCAAAACTGGTTGGCAGGCGGAGTAAAAACACCTGGGCTTGAAATAATACTTCCTTGAACAGCTCCTATTTCAACAGAAATGTGTTATTTTCTTTCTTTTAATTTTTTTAATACTTTTCATAAAATAGACTTAAAATAAGTAACCCAACTAAATACTTTAAAAAGTAGAAAATTCAATTAAATTTTCTCAATAAAAAAAGCTATAGAGTTAAAAGAGAAGGACCCTCTTAAAAATTACCAAAATATGCACTAATGGGAAATTACATTAATAAAGAAATAAATGGCATACTTGCTATAAATCAAATAATTTAAGAGAATTTATTTGATCAATTTTTTATTACTATTTACGTACTTTCCAAGAAATTAAAACAAAATAAATGAAGATGCTACATTTTTTAAAAAATCGTTATTAAAATGAAACATTTATTTTTAAAAATTAAATTTTCTGACCAAAAATGTTTTAAATAAAAACTAGAAAAGTATGAATATTCAAGATAAGCAACAAAAAATATGGATGAAATACACACACATGGCTAGCAGTATTTAAGAGTTAAGTAAATAAAAGTAGAGGCAAATATTAAGAGTTTTTATAAAACCAATTTTCAAAAAGAATGATTTAACACTAGAACTATTATAATCATTTTGACTAGCGTATTTTTGAAAGAAAAACAATATACATAGTGTAAAAAAGTAAGTGTACTAGAACATTTAAATTTATATTTAAGATTCATAATTTTTTTTACAAATACTAAAAAATATTTAAAAGTACAATTTTGAGAGTTCGGAAGAAAGTATTCTGCAAATATATATAGAATATTTTCAAATTCATTTTCTGAGATTTAGATTTCATAAGTGTAGTCAGTCTTGGCTAAGCACTCTCCACGAGCAATTACTTCTCACATTATGTGATTCTTGAATGTTACCCTGCCTTTATAAAATTTTATTTTGCTCATTTCTTTTTTTCATTCCAGTTTTAAATGGTGGTTTTTGTTTTGTTTCATTTTTGACAGATATATAACATTGACATACACTCCATTTGTTAATAGTTGAATAAATGTTGGCTTGTTTACCTTTGTTTTTCAGTAATCTCTTCATGAATGATTTAGACAATTACTGCAGCTAAATCCAATATATTGTAAAAAGTATGTATAAACGATCTTTTTGAAGGTGCCTTCACTGAATAATTCCTATCTATTTTATCAATGATGTCCTATCACATTTAGTTTGATTGTGGAATCTAATGGTTTCAAAGCTCTTTTCATTATTTTCAACACTAATAGATATATTTAGCATGTTCCCAGTTAAAACATTTTTTATTCCTTCCCCTGTTATTATTTATACTATAGAAGAGTAGTTTTGTACATTTGCTCCATTACAATTTTGAAATATTTTAGAATGTCTTTCTTGACTTATCTTACAGTCCCTACCAAATTATTTTTATGTTTTTGCTATTTTTCAGCAAATTATACTGATGTAAAAAAATTATCAACTGCAACATGTATACTTTTGCATCAATCACAAACCAAGTTATGCATTTGTCACAAATCATAACGTATTCAGATACACTTTGATCCATTCTTTCTTAACTTTTTATTAAATAAGGGAAAGAATTCAATATATACTTCATTTTAAGCCCTACAGCAAAGCAAAACTTTTGCACATATCTGATTTTACTCATACAAACAAATTTTATTTGGTAATAATTGCTCATGTAATAAAAAAAATATTAATTTCTTTTAAATGACAACCAGGATTTAGTTTCTTGTTGAAACCATTTACAGTGCATGACAAATAATAATAAAAATACAACACTTGAACATAAATTGTCCTCAAGGATATAAAATTCTAATAGAATTTTTTTAATCATAAGTATTAAATGTGTGATCAGTTTAAAATTGTCTCTGTTTCAGCACCATTCTTTATTTACAGCAAAATTTTGTCATCTACAAATAACAATCATGCATTCAAAATACTTATATATGTTGCACTCAACATAAGTAGTTGAACCAGTGGCTTGACATGACATCTTTGGAATCATCATCTTTCTCTCAACCTTTTTTATTTACACATATTTCCCCCCTGGAGCAAGATGGGTTTCGTTCTTATCAAATACAGCATCCCTTATTTTGTATCACAATTCAATGAAGATTTCTATTCCCCACCCCCCTTCATTTTTAGATAATTCACTATAATCATTCATTTTCCAAAAGGGTACATAAAAGAGCAGCTATTTCATCTGGTACTAGACCTTTTTTTAAAAAAAAAAAAAAAAAAAAAAAAAAAAAAACTGACAAACCCTCAAGAGTCATAATAACATAAAAAATTTTGCAGGCAATTTTTTCAGCAGGTTAATGGTATTGATCCTTTTTCTTGAAAAAGAAGTTGGTGATTTGATTTGATTTTTTATTAATGTTGCACTCTAAAGCAACATAAGGGATACTGTGTGGTAACAGATCTTATAATTTTGAACTTTCGTGAAATGATAAGGATGACATCTAAGCTGGCACCACCTTCTCCAAACTTTCGCACCATGCCAATGTGAGGACTTTGAACCTTGATAAATGTAATGCGCATCAGCACCTCTATATGATGGGTCTTCAATAATACCAGACTTGAATGCATAATTTTACATTGCTAGCTACAAGTTAGAAAATAAGGTGGAAAAGGGGACAGGAGTTTTCCACAATAACAGAGGAAATGATAATGAATCTCAAAGCCATGAAAAGTGAAAAATATGAGAGAATGTCTCACATAGCTTACTATGGAATCTACTCAACTCAGGCATTCTACACATGTTACATTATAATTAATTCACAAGATTAAAAAAAAAAACAATTTTCAGTTTAAATAGACAATAAGATAATAATAAAAGTCACTAAAATCTATTTTGAGGGAGATTCAGGTATATTAGCAACATTTGTACTTAAAAGAACTTTATTAGGTTTTCTAGAATTAAAGATTGATATTCTTAACAAAAAGTGATAAATTCAACAACAAAATATGACCAAAAATAAAAGTAAAAGAAATAAGATTCAAATAATTTTTTTTATTACCAGTACTAGTTAATGAGTCAGGTGACTGCACAGAAAAATTTTCAGAATGCTGTGAGGTAGAAACTCTATTTCCATTTTCTGCAGACTGCTTCTGCTGAAGGAGAATCAAACCAGCAGCTATGTCAGATGGTACCAGATCCACATCCTTTCGAGAAGAAATATTGAAATATCAACAAAAACTTGTAGATCATTCTAATTTAGAATGCATTTCATTAAGAATAAATTTCATTAGTAATTAATAATAATTCTAATATGTAATAATGAGAGTATATAAATTAAAGAGAATAATCTTTACTTCAAATTGACTAGTAAATAATTTTGAAATTTCAGAGTAGGCACTCCTGCTTTGTTCATCTTGATTACCGCAACAACAACAAAATAATCGAATCCTATAAAAAAAATCGTTAGTTATTATGTACAAGATTTTTGTTATTTTGCACATATAAATTAAAAATATTCAGCATTTTCAATGATAATTTATGTAATGAAATGGTTTATTAAAAATAAAATTTATAACGGCACATAATCTAAATCAGGCAGGAAAAAAATCCTTTAAATTAGAAAGAAATGAAATTAATTTCATATTCACATGCTTAACATTTTCAAAAGCTATAACTGTTCTCCAAATTATATATAATAATTCCCAAATTAATTATCTGTTTTCTACTATTGTATACATTTATTATAACGAGTTATTTACTATAATACATTTTGCTTCACTATTAAGTAAAAATATATATTTTAACTATAATGCTTTATCTAAAATCATGTTTCAGTTTTACTTATTAATAGCATTTTACTGTTATAAATATTAATAAATTTGTTATGTTGGTATACTTTATTTTGAACTAATTTCAAAAATATGCCAAGTAAAAAACTGTCTAAAGTAAGAATTCAGTTTCTGCTTTCAAATGTTATAAATGCAGCCAAGAAAAAGAAATGAATCATAAAGCTTTGCAAGCAATGGTACCTAATAAGAAAGATTTTTGGACAAAACAAGAAAAAGAACATAAATGTAATAAAATATGAGTGAAAAGCATATTTAATTTACTTACTGCCATTCCCAGACTTTTCTCGCTTTTTCCGCATTAGCAGCATTTAAATTAATATATAATGCCTGTGGTTCACCACGTTCTACATCAGCAACTCTATGTCCACTTCCATTATTCCTATAAGAGCCAACTGGATCAAACACTAGTATTATACCAAAGATCATGATTCCAAGAAGAATCCAACTACAGGCTGCTATAATCTAAAATGCATTAACAAAAATGAATAATATTATCCTTACAAAATTTCAACAACAAAAATTGAAAATATTGTTCAAGTAGATATATTTTTTTGTTTTAAATTTCAAACAAAGATGGGAAAAAAAAGAAACCATCAAACATTTTCAGGGTCAAAATTCAAAAAAATTTGAATGTTCATTTTTTTAAATTATAAACTCAGTTATATATATATATATTACATAATCAATTAGCCATGCAAATTTTTAAATTTTTCAATAGTTATAAGCATTTATTTTCAACAAATATTAATTAAAAAATGTATACAATACAAAATATGTATACAATATACAAAAAATTACACATTAATTACAGTGATTTTAACTGTTCATACGTAACAAAGTAAAAATCCTAACGAAGTTCACTATCCATTAAAAAAATTCAATGCTGATACAAGTTACAACCTTATCTAATTAAATTGAGAACAGTATCTTGAACTTTATTTATGTTATTTTCAATAATCGATATATTAATAACATTCACACAAAACTATTATGCTACTTGACTTTAAATCAAATTCAAATAATTGCTAAGAACAATATCTTACAGTACGTAAATATCATATTGATTCTTTAATTTTATTACTATCATTGATAATGCCATAATGTTGATATTTGAATAAGTGGACTGTGTACAAGCTTTTCTTCTATTTTCACATAGGTATATATGACCATGTACAATCTTGATAACACAAAGTTTTCAATCATGGCAAATTAATACAAAAAAGACCATATATATTCTTTGTGAAATATCCACTGATGTGGACAACAAAACAAAAATCCAATTAACTTCATTAAAGACAATGAAACCTTAAGCAAAGATAAAGGGTTAAATTTTATTTAAGTTGCCAGAAAGACTCCTTTAAAAACATTAACATATTCTGCCCAACCTTGCAATGTCTCTACTAGAAGACAAGCAAACAATTTTGTCATAATATTATTTAAACAAAATACTGAATGCAGTGGTGGATAAAAGGGTGAGATATGGGGGTTCAACTCCCCCAACCCCTAGACCATAGATTCTTTACAATAAAGGTTACACCTCCGTACTTTTGTCTATGTGTTTTTTAGAATATATCCCCCTTCTATAAGAGAGGTATGTGTACACTATTGACTGGATGAATACATACATAAGTATTAAATATAAAACTACACTACAAACAAATTAGAAATTCAAACTACATAAAATTGAAATAAGAGCTAAATGAAACTGAATGTATAAGAATATTAACCATTGAGTAATGCAACATGTTCATCAGTTGTTCATTCGTTAGTCCCTAATTTAGTATAGGTCACCAAAACTCTTAACTTATGTTATCTTTTCCATAAAACTTGCAATTCTTCCCAAGAAAAGCATTTATTAGTATATTTTCTTAATTCCAACCATAGTTCCTACTTCATTGTTGTCCTTAAAATATCATTGATTCTTAGATTGTAAGCATCCAAACGTGAATGATCTTAGTCACACATTACTATTTTTGTAAAGCTTTGTCTGAATAGTTCACAGATTTGGCTTGATAATAATCAAAAAATTGGTCTACTTATTAAGAAATGAGGGGGTCAGAAGTCTGAAATTTAAAATTTATCCTACTTGATTACTTATTGTAAGAAATTCCTCTAATATTAATTTTAAGTTTACAACAGCTTGATGAAAATAAAAGATAAAATTTAAAAGATTCAGAAATTTAAATAATTTCGTCCCAGCAAAATGGGAGATCTAGAAAGAATAAAATTCCATCTAATGCCTTCTGAATTGTAGTAGTAGACAAAGTAATAATTAGCTTATCAACCAATTTAAACAAGCCTTTTAATTCCTTGTTTGCACCTACATAATTAAGATCATTGTAAATGAAAATAACTATACATCTGCCTTGGTGAAATATAAAATACTTCAGCGTAGCAATGAAAGAGTCTTAAACTAGGTCTGATACCATTTTGAAGTGAAATGCTACTTTACACTGTAACAGAATACACACAATAGAATAGACCACAAAAGCCAACAGCTGTAGAAATGAAAGTCTGCACCTTTCTTCTGGTAAATCTTTTTAAAATGAGAATTTTGAATTAAATCTAATATGGATAGCAATCATTAATAATATTTCTGACAAGATTTCTGCCATTAATAGGCCAAATTTTGTTTTGTCAGATTGAAGAAAGTTTGAGCATCTAAAAGGTCAACTGCAACTATAAATATTTAACTTAATTTTGAAATGAAATTACTTCTAGGCACGAAAACTGTGAGCTTGGTATTGAGAGACAAAGAATTCTTCAACCATCTTCTTACTTTGATGACCTCCAAACAAAAAATGAGAGTGCACAACAAGCTTTTTACGATTAAATTGACAATTGAGGTAGAATTCACAACTAAAATTGAAATTATACTAATTATCTTTAATTAACAAGATAACTAATCAAATTTTGCTCCCTCTAATGTTTTTTTCTAAAACTTGAATTCAGTTGAATACCACACAAGAGTCATTTACAATTGATATATTTTCTCAAAGCACAAATATATATATATATATATGAGGATGGTCTGAGAAGTTTCCAACCTAATAAAGATACAAGACATTTTTTCTGAAATTTTTTTATTTTATTTTTCAACATAGTCTCCTTGTAACTCTACACACTTCTCCCAACGATACTCCCATGTCTGTAACCTCTCCAAATAGTACTTGGCGTTTTTCTCTGCAAAATAATTGTTCATGAAGGTGATAGCCTCTTCATTTGACAAAAATCTCTGTCCTACGAACACAATTTTTAGATGAGGGAACAAAAAGAAGTTGCCTGGAGCTAGATCTGGTGAGTAAGGTGGATGGTCAAGCAGTTCAAACTGTAATTCATGGGTTTTCACCATGACAACCGCTGAGGTGTGAGATGGTGTGTTGTCTTGGTGAAACAGGATTTTCTTTTTCTGCAAATGTGGCTGTTTTTCTGCAAGTTCTGCCTTCAGCTTGTCAATTAATGGTGCATAGTATGCTCCTGTAATGATTTTTCCTTTTTGAAGATAATCTATTAAAATAACTCCATGATTACCTTAAGAAACAGTCGCCATCACTTTCCCAGCCAAAAAAACAGTTTTTCGTTTTTTGGAGCTGGTTTCCCCTTTGCAGTCCACTGACTGTATTTTTGTTTTGGGTGTATAATGGTGTATCCAAGTTTCATCTACAGTAATTAATCGGCTCCAAAACACAGATTTATTGCGCCTAAACTGCGCCAATAGAGCGTTAGAAATGTTCATTCGAACAGGTTTTTGGTTTAACATGAGCAAACGTGGCACTCAACGTGTGGACAGCTTTCTCATACCTAAATGTTGATTTAATATGTGACAAACACGTTCTTTTGACATGTTCATAACCTCTGCTATCTTTCTCACTTTAATTTGGCAGTTGCCTGGCACCATTTGGTGAACTTTGGCGATGTTTTCGTTGGTAATTGCAGTATTTGGACGTCTTGAACATTTATCGTCTCCCAAGCTCCAACGGCCACGTTTTAATTCAACTGCCCAAAATTTATCTGTGGTAAATGATGATGCAGAGTCCCCATACATAGAATCCAACTCATCTATGATTTGTGTAGGCGTATTGCTTTTCAAAAACAAATATTTAATGATAACTCGATACTTGATTTTGTCCATTTTCATAAAAACACTCACAAACTCACTCAAATGACTGTCATATAACAACTGTAAGTCCAAAATGGCTGAAAATTTGGTGAGTAACTGTCAACAGATGAACAACAAAATTCACTAGCTTTTAATTGACAAGTGCTGCCATCTTCACGTTCAGGTCGGAAACTTTTCACATTCCTCTCGTATATATAACTCTTAAACTCCACTAAAAAAAGTATTAGCTTTGAAAACTAAAAATATTAAAACTTACTTGAACTAAAAGAATAACTTCTAGTGGCTCGCAGTGATGATCTTCAGCTGTAAAAGCCCATTTGGTACCTATTCCATTCCATACAGCTTCCATTATCATCACCAATAAACGGAGATATAAAATTTTACACAGATGCCTCCTTGGCCTGGTCTAAAATAAAATTTAAAAACATATATGCATGAATTTTAAAAAATTTAAATTTCTATGTTTCCAGTTTAACTTTTAAATGGTACTCTCTAAAAATAACACTTCTAAGGGATAATGTTTCAAGGATAATGTATATTAGTTTTTACGTTAAGGATAATATATATAATCATTTATAAAAATATAAGGTTCAGTGAGAGGATTACAATAATTCACTAAGTATGCACAAATCTAGATAATGTATTCAAGCTTAATACAGTACAGTCCTAAAAATGCAGCATAATGAGGACTGAAGGGTTGCCGAGCTTATAAAAACGCTGAGTTATTGAGAATGGGATTAAAAAAGAATAAGTATGAGTGTTTCCTCAAAAGATATTGTGTTACACTAGTATGCATTGTTTGAGAATACAACAGAAAATAAACTGCCCAAATACCCTTAAGCAAAGAAAAAGTACATAATTTATGAAGGCATAGAGTATTTACTACATGAAAATGAAATTTACAAATACATAGTATACAGTAATTTACTTGATCAGAAACACCTCAGAAAAATACTGAATGAATTCATACAGCTGTCTATAATGAAAATTAAGTAGCAGACTTTGTAAGAAATGGCTTTATTTTTTAAAGAAATGCATGATATCCTTTAGTCTTCTGTACTTCACTCAGCTTTCTGCTGCTTCATCAAAAAAGACAAAGGAACAGTACATCCATTATCGATGTACCTTGTTTTTCAAAATACTGAAAGATGGTTTTGACAGTGTTTAGTCCTTTGCTGTGAGATATTTTAGGAATTAGTATGGTGTCCTTAACATTAACCTGTACCGATGATTAACACATGGTGGAGAAAAAGGAGTGCGACACCAGACAAATGTAGGACCTCTGAACAGGTCTGCAAGTGGGTTTTTTTTTCAAGGGTGAGAGGTCAAGTTATCTGAACTGCTGGGCTATTAAAACTCTACTATATAAGTATTAATATTACTCTAAGCTAACATTACAGATTGTTACCTATGAAGTGTAAGCCTTTCTTTTTTATTTCTAAAGAAAATATTTAAAAAAAATTTTTCATCATAAGATGTATCATAGAATTTAATATGTAAGAATAAAAATATAGATTAAAAAGAAAAAAATAATAATTAAGAGTTTAACAAACTAAGAGAATGGAATAATCTAACTTCATGATAATATTTCATGACAGAAAAAAATAAATGATTTTATAAAATTTATAATCACTAAAAGCAAAAAGTCTGAATCACTCTCAAAGCACATGATGCACATCAGAGGTTTCCAAGGTTGGCTTAGTGGCACTCTCCACACCTCTTTACAAATTAGTCAATTTTTGAGTAAAGTTGATAATTTTGAAATGGAGATTGTTGAACATCTTCAAAATAATAGAAAAGAAAATTTATGGAATTATTCAAAAATCTGGAAGATGTCTAATGATTAATAAACAGCTATTTTAAATTGCAGTACGTCATTTCAGGAGAAATGTAATTCTTAGCTGGGAAAATTACAGGTGCGCTCTGTTTCCTGTTTTTGGTTCTACATATATATGAGAAAAAAATCTTTTCTCACATGAAAAGTATTTTGTACCTGCAAAGAAGTTGTTTTAACAATTTCTTTGCAGACTCAACTAAACATTCAGAATTGTGTGAAATATAAATTCAAACGTTATACCCCTGATGTTGCAATATAAAATAAGAGAGGTGCAGGGACAAAAGGTTTGCATTTAAATATTTAACTATATTGAAGGAATACTTATATTTTGTGTGTATGTGATGTTCATTTCTTATTTTAATAATTAAGTTTAAAAGATGCATAATACAAAATATATGTATAATTTAAATTTTTTATTCATGTTGAAGGAATCGGTATATTTTATGTTAATAAATATCTTTAAATAAAGCATAATTAATACATAATAAAACTATAAATACATATTCTTGATTTCTATCCTCTAACTCTGCCACAGGAATTGAATTGTTTCAAATATTTCCTACTGTGTGGCACTTAGAATCATACTGATAGATTGGTTTGGCACACTGCAGCAACCAGGTTACTGACCCCTGATATACATTATTTGTAAAACTTTTATTTCAGTCATATAGTACAGGTGTAATTTATTATGATATATTTATCAATTTAATAAATTTAATATCTAGGACAAATACATTATGATGGTTTGGAGTTCCTATAATTTCCAACCTTAAGAATATTATATATGTATTTGTTATCTCAAATTTATCACATCTTTATAAAAAAACAGCAAAAAATATTCTATACCTAAAAATATTTTTTTAAAAAAATAGAACCTTCATAAAATTGAAAATTCTTTTGCTTTTCTTTTAGGAAACTAAGTGTAGTTCATTAAATCCTTTTGCAATAATGTAAAAACTTAATACTATAAATGAATTACAAGCCCAGTAGTTAAAATAAAATTTCAATAATTGATTTTTTAAAATTTACATTACATTATGCAACAACATGAGGGCTAATATGGAGATGCACTTCATAATTTTGTGTTCAAGTCAAGTGATGAGGGCAACAACAAAGCTGGCTCCCTATTTTTCAAACTTCCATATCATACAAACATGAAGACTTAGTGAGCATTGATAGATTTAATGTTCATCAGCATGCAGCGGCACCTCCTTCTGCAAGTTGCAAACAACAAAGAACAGGAAGAAAAACCCCTTAATGACTGACCCAAATAGGAATTCCTTTCATCTCACTTGCTTAAGATGTGCACTTTGGACCTGAAAGAGGTCAATTCAAATACCCTGCGCCCAAGGTCACCATGTGTCTTCCTCCCCTCCTTCACCAACAGCTTACTGCCAAAAAGGTGACCCAGGAATCAAAAATTTGATAGCAGCATAGCCAAAAGATATTGGTTGATTAAGCATTCATTCCATAAAATGTGTGACTTAGACATTCTCAATAAATCATTCCGTGATTCAAAACAGCAACGTTGCACGTGTCAACTCTAGACCCGCCATCTCAACAAGAGATTGCCTGTAACGTCAATGGAAAAACGTTCCAACAACACTCAAATCTACTGGAGATGTATGACAATTCCAGTAATTGGCTTGAAAAACAACCTTCTTTCAAAATCACTCAGAAAGTCAAACAGAAGAAGCAACTTTTTTCTCTAGGAAGGGGTTATGCAGCTGTGCCTTCATCAGCAAGTCACAAACAAGGGACAGGAATAAAAAGCCCTTAACTGGCCTGAACAGGGATTCCTTTCGTCTCAGTCATCAAAGGCATGCAGGGCCTAGCTGTGGACTGGTAGGTCAGTGGATCAAATAAACACCCACACCACAAGGTCAACAGCTTGTCGCCGAAAGCACCTCTACATGATGCACCAGAAATCAAAACCAATTATTTGATAGTAAAGATGCCAGCCATGAGTTCCTGACTTTGACCATTCAGCTAGAACAGCTTTTATAACATCTTACAGAAATTTGCTTAAAAAAAAATTAAAGAATTTATTTAGTCAAAGGAGTTAAAGAGAAAAGTAAATAAAAGAAACTGAATAACACAAACCTGAGTAATAGTTCCTCTTGAACTAATCCAGGCAATTAGGGCATCCAAAAGCAAAATAAATCCCAAACCAGCTAAGGAAAATATTAAGTATGTTTGAAGCAATCGTTCTCCAGGACATCTCAAATGAACCATATGTTGTAGAAACACAACAAGCACCACAATAAACCTGAAATAAATATCAAATATAATCAATTATATATAACACAAAAATACAATTAATAAGAAAAGAATCATAATTTCAATTAATCTATAGCTTGATATAAAAAGACTCAAAGAAAATTTTGACAATTTTATGATGATAGAACACATTTTTGTTAAGGATAAAAATGCAGTCAAACCCTGATTAACCAAATGTCTATACAGCGAATTTTGCAATGTAACAAAATTTTCCCCTTTTTTTATTAAAATGGAGGGGGGGGGGAACCTTTTAACATAAAAAAAATGAATTATTTTAACAATTGAAATTTTTTTATTAGTTTGTATTAGAAAAAATTAGGATTTCTTTTCAAATGACACATACTTTTTATTTGGAACAGAACAAGACCTTTCTTACAAGCAACAAATTTTGGTTGGGAAGGGTGCAAATGAGTCATGAGAGTAACCCATCATGTGAGTTCTAAATAAAACAGGAAATTTCTTTCTTATCTCATCCCACACCATAACACAGGGGATATTTTAAATTTTAACAATTATGCTACATTTGATGATGGACTGTCTATCTGTGTGACTGAAGTTGAGGGAATTATTGGTTTGTTGGAGCCAACGAATAGTGATTCTGATGCAAAAATGAATAATGAAACTCCTATAAAAAAGTTACATTTTCTAACACTTTACATTATTTGAAAATAACGCAGTATTTTCTTCTCTTTATAAAGTTGACAAAGAACTCTTTCGAGTTAGGAATCAAAAAGATTGTCAAGCATATATAAGTCAGTATTTTAAAATTTTCAATTAATTGGTGCATAATAATTTCCTAATAGTATTTTTAGCTGTGTTGAATACAAAGTGTCTAACTTCTAAACTATAGATATTTTTTGTGTCGATGCTTATTGTAGAGTTTCGAAAAGTTAAATGCAAAACTTTGTATTTGTATTTTTTTTAACCCCGATATAATGAATATCCCCAAATCAATTAACAAAATGTTCAATCTCGATGAATTTGTTAAATTGGAGTTCGACCGTACTTGTTTGCTGTTGTTACTTATCAGAAGCATAGCTAGTCCTGAATGGGTCCTGTACGGAACCCCCCCGCGCGCCCCGGGCCCCCGCCCCTTTTTTTGGAAAATAAACAAAAGACACTTATTTGGAAGTGTTAAAATATTACACATGATAGGACCCTTGTAATTTGGGGACTCCGTCCAATCAATAGTAACAACAGATAGAGAGCCATGGAATTAATCATGACAAAGGGGAAGCTAGGTATCTGTTGTTAGCCAACAGTTTTGAGCACAATGCACGCGACAGTACAATTTCTCTCTTTTCCATCCCAATTTTGAGGTAAAACACCTAAGGAGTCTCTCGTCCCTTTTCCTTTACCACCAACCTTTCAAGAGGACTTTGGACAAGCCAAATATTTAGAGTGCCCCCATGTTGCACAGGTATTATATATTTACAAGCATCCTTCTCAAGAATTCGAACCCATGTCTTTTGGCACAGTAGTCAGTGTCACTAACTCTTATCCCATTATGGAGAGAGGCATAAAAATACTTGATAGTGCTTGGTAAGCTGGAAACGAATATTATCAAATAGCATGCAGAATCTATAAAAATAAATGTTATTTACAGTGAGTTGTTCTTAATTTTCTTGCATTTACAGCTGAAAACTGCACAGAAAATGATAGGATATTGTTGCAGCTGGGATTTTTTATATTATTTATCTGAGGCTAATAACAACATTTGGCAATTTATTGGCTGCACTGGAGTAACCTAAAAGTACCAAATATTTATACAAGCATATATATTTAAATAAAAATCTCTACAAAAAATACTCGTGTAACCCCCCCCCCCCCCCCCACATACACAGTAATTTTTTGCACTAATTAAATGGTTTAAAATCAGTGATCAAATATAAGATATAATTTTACATATAAGATTAATAATTTCACTTGCATAAATATGTAAAATACAGTACAGCAAAATGTCTTTTTTCATTAAATTACTTGTAATGAATAACCTAATTGTTAATCAATTTTAGTAAACACAAGCATGTTTTAGAAATACATATTCCAAAAATTTTCATACTATACTGCTCAAATCAATTAGGACAAGCATTTTATTCTTGTCCAAGTTGGTATGTGATTATCAGTGATGTCTCGAACCCCTTCAAATCAGTTATATTTGCCTAAAGGTAATGTGATTAATTGTCCTTGACTATAATTTACTTGTTTGATTGATTTTGGTGTATCAATTGTCCAACTTTGAGTCTTTCAGTGTGGTAGCTGGTGGTTATAACTTTGAGCATTCCTTGTAACACACATTACTTTTACCTGTTTTGAGATGGATATTACTCTAAGGAAGTGCTCTAAAATAATCTCACTCTTAGTGAAAACACTTATACGACTATGAATGATATAGCTACAGTAGTTAGTGTGAAAAACTCAAGTGTTTCAAGAATTTTAAGAACATTTTAAGATTCCGGAACATTGTCTACAGAAAGAAATGGAGAATGTGGGCTCAAACGGAAAACTACTCCAAGAACTGATAAAATTCTAATATGAAATAGCAAAATAAGTTCAAGAAAGGTAGGAAAAGACCTTTGAAGAGTTAATTGGATTTTGGCATTGAAGTGAGCCCCTCAACGATATGGAAAAGGCTTCTGGAAGTTAGCCGTAAGGCAACAAGACCTAGGAAAAAGCAATTTCCAGTTCAGAATAAGGTGAAAAACGTTTAGCATGGGCCAAAAAAATGTCGATCCTGGACTGTTAACAAAGAAGGTGATTTTTAGTGATGAAACACATTTATTTGTACAGTGATGCAAATTAGATGTAATTAGACAAAGTGAAAATGAAACTCTGCTACCAGATCATATCCAACAGACTGTAAAACATCCTTCTAAGCAATTTTTTTTGGAAGGGGGGGGGGGTTCACAACAAATGGCACTTGAAGCTTAGTTTCACTTTAAGCCATGATGAATTCAGTCAGATACATATAAATATTACACAGTAAAATTAATGCATTCATAGAAACATTTGATGGAACATTTCAACATGACTTGGCTTCTTGTCACAATTTGAAATTGATCCAGACTTTTATGCAAGAAAATAAAATAAAAGTGCTTAATTGGCCTGGTAATTCCCCAGACCTAAATCCTATTGAGAATTTATGGCATTTCTGTCTACTTAAGGTATGCAATGATTAAAAGCTAAGGTTTTAGAAAAGAATCGTTTTCTTACCGTTTGTTCGAACATTATAGTATTTAAAAAATTTATTTCTATACCTCCATATTTGATAACAAAAATAACAATTGAAGATTAAGTACATTCATTTTGAATTATTTTCAAAAAATGGATATAAGTATTATGGAAATGCCCAACAGAAAATATAAACTAAAGTATCAGTTAGGGCAAAATTGTAAAATATGTGCTCTTATAAATGAATTCAACTCTTGTAGAAGAAATATTTTATTCTTTTGTTAATTTCTGATTTCATCAAAAAATATTCTATTCCCGAAACAGTTGAAACTTTATCATGAGTTATCTGTTTTTTAAATTGTATATTTGTAAGTTTTATTTAAAAATGTTTGATCATATCACAAAATACAAGTAAATTGTCTCTTTACTTCACTATATAAATTGCATTTTTTGTCATTTTAAAGTTTGATTAGAAAAAAAAAAATAAGATTTTAATAAATAATACCATTGTTCACACATTTTTTATTTAATTCTTGCTACTCTTTACTTTACTCTTGAGAGGTTTTATTAGATTATATATAATCTAAATGTATACTTCCAATTAAAAAAGTTCCTTTCCATGTTTCATAAAACAATGGACACAGAAGGATCTTGAAATAAAGGAAACTGAAAAAATTTCCATAGGATATATCAATAGAATTTCTGGGGGTAAAAATTAAAAAATTACAGCAACTGACTGGTTAAATATTTTCTTTTTCAATGGCACAATAGCCTTGGCCTTCTCCAGAATTTTCCTCCGTGCCTCTCTTTTTTGGCCATGGTCTTCTAATTAGTCACTCTTAAGGCTGTCTTCAGTTAATGCTAAAGAATAGGACCCAAATTCGGAATATTTGTTCAGATATAAAGAGGTACTCATATATTAATATTATATTCTGCCTTCACTATCCTATAGAAAAACATTTATTTTATCATACTACTCATTTTTTACTGAGTTGACGGATTTTTTCTTTTATAAAATGTGTTTCGCATTTTTTCTACTATACCGTAATGCTAAATGAGCTATCCCCTAACATGTTAAAAGAGAAAACTAATAATTTATGAAATATTATGAAATTTTAAAAACACTATTTTATAAACAAATGCATGAGTTAAAACGTCACAAATTTTTTATAAAAATTGAGTTATTTTTTCTGTTAAAAAATGTGCATGACGTTAAGTTTAAGATCTTATAGATATGGCGAAAACAGCCTTAAGACCCATTTACATGGATGAAAATTGTTAGCAAAATACTAGAATTAATCCGCTCTAGACTGTTTTACACAACAAGCCACAATTTTACTAGTTTGAAAAGGGGGTTAACCTCCCCCCCCCCCTCCCCCCCCCCCCCCGGGGGCCCTCTAAAGCAAGTTCATTTTCTAATTTTCCCATGATGCATCGCGACCGAAATTCATTTGTTCAAGCAGATTTGAAGAATCTGCACCCTGGACAACAGAAGAAATTACAAAACAGATAACAAAAGTGAAATGTAAAGTTAAACATAAGTTAAAAAAAACCCACAAGAATGTGAAAAAATTTTATACTCAAATAACCATTTTTAACATTATAATAAGTAAATCATGCATTTAAAATTTTACCATCAAAAAAGAATATACATAAATAAAAGTAATAATAAAGTAATAATAAATAAAATAAGTACATAAATAAAAAAAAGTAATAAACATGAATGTAGAATAAATGTAGAGTTTTTATTTATTTTTTGACAAAACCTGATAAGTTGAAAAATATTTGTAACCTTAAATAAAAATATTCCAATGAATTAAATCCTCAATGTTACTGTATAATAAGTTTGCGTGTAAGTTCAAGTTATAATTTTTATCTTTAAAACCCAGAATAAAAACATTCCAATGTATTAAATTTTAAATTTACACACAAACTAAATTTTTAAAGGAACATTGAATTTACCATTTTTAGCACCAAAAAAATTATTATATATAAATTAAATTATAATTTTGAAAATTTACTATCAAAATTTTTACATCTCTGAATTTTTTAGCACAATAGAAATAAATACATATATGCGAGTCCAGGATCTGATTGTAAATTATTAATTTTGTCTGGTCATCCATTGCAACAAACAAATAAACAAAAAATGGTGAAGCAATTTGGCATCTGAATAAGGCGACAGCGAAGATTCTGGATAATAATTGCTCTCAATATTCTGTGTGTTTCCCTGGTTATACTGTATAATCATGTGAATCTATCAACCAATCACCAGATTCTCATGTAAACAGGCTGAAAAAGAATTCTGGTAAAAAGCTGCCTTTTCTCCTCAACCCCAATTTGCTTGCTTTTTGTGGATTTGCTTGTAAACAGGGCCTCTGAGTAGCGAAATTCTTTTATAGGCAGTCAACCCACCTCAGGTTGGATCCATCCCTGGTTCTTGTTCCAGTAGGCTTGGACAAGAAGATGCTCTATGTTGAATGCTCTTTGTTTATTCAAATTATGTGGTCAACTGATTTTATTCTTTGAATTTTTATACATTTGATATCTGGTTCCCTAAAGGCTTGGTAGAGTTCAAATTTGAGCATTTGTGCCAAATGCCATCAATTTGAGTTGATTATATATGTGTTATTGTTAGAAAATACAGATGAATAAATCAATAATTTTTTTAATAAAATTTCACTATGCTGCTCATTAATTATGAAATTTATCAAGCACTTTTCCAATAATTTCATCCCACATATTTCTGTGATCAAGTAAGCATATTTTGCCTTATTTCTTTCCTAAACTTTTTAGTATACAATATTGTATTATTTTTTTTCTTAATCTTGTGTTACAAGAATTTCTGCCATTTTTACTGAATTTTAGTGATTTTTAATTTTTGTTTGTAAAGTAACCAGAAACCTCTTTGGCCAAAAGAGTGAACAACAAATAAAGAAAAAGGTAAATATATTTATTTCACTATGTATTGCAATGAAATAAATATATAAAGCTAACCTCTCATTATTAAGTACATATTTTAATGTTAGAGTAAAATAGATTGAAATTGGTGCAAATATCACTAGGAAAGAAACCTGAGTATCAATGCCTAGCATCAAGAAAAAATTTAAAATAAAAATGTTGAAAGGCAAGATTTTAATGAAAAGGAATAGATTTTAATTTTTCACCTGAAGTTCAAATAATATCCGAGAAGACACTTTTAATTTTCACATTAAAGTAGCTTCAAAAAGAAAGAAAAAGAATAAGAAAATAAAACTAACCAATTATAATACTCCTTTGTCTTGCTCTTCTAAATTACAAATACTACTTAACTGATTTTGTCAAGATGAACTTTTCTATCCATGAGTATAATTAACTAAATTATTAGATTAAAAAAAGTGAAATTGAAACAAATTAATTTAAAAAATATTAATTTGAATTAAAAATTTTACTTGAATATAAAAGACTACGATAAAAAAATGTGACTCACCATATTAATCTCAAGACAAATTCAGCCAAGGCAGGAAACACAAAGTCATCACTTCCTATACGCCATCGGCGTTTAAACATAACAATACCAGGCATCTTTATTCTAGAGAATGAAGGGGAAAAAACTCTAAGGAAAAGTGTAACTTACATAGAGGAATTTTATAAATTGCTATATAATATGAAGTATAAACTTCTAAAGGAAGTTAAATGTTTATTTGATTAGATCTTTTAATATAGTAATGATTTAAAAATATAGAAATTAAAGGAAGAACATGATTAAAAAAAATTACCATTGAATCAAAAAATGTTGCCACATGGTACAATATGCAACCAACAATGGAGACCATTCCCATGCATTTTTTAACACAATAATGATAACAATGACGGCATTAGGCAACGTCTTTCGATTTGGTACATTAAGTTTCAACTTGATACATGAAATTATACTTAACATTCCAATTCTTTTGTCATTATACAGCTCAACTGGCAACAAAGATCAAAAGCACTTTCAAGTAGAGTGTTAGAAAATTATACACAGATTTGTTCTTGTTGAATTATTTTTTTGTACATTTCTGAGTTATTCACGTATCTATTAGAATATCTTTCCATACTCCATATACATGCACACCACAATTTAAGAATCAGTTTTCTAGAGCTACACACAAAGTAGATTTGTGTGATAATTCTACAGCTACAACTTGGTGGATCTGATAATTTTGAATCACTGTCAAATAAGAACATCTCAGTAAATACTCTACAAACTTTGACATACCACATATGGATTTTGAGACTCAAATCCATTTAATGTACAACAGCCTGATTATTCCATACTATAGGTATATGAGAAAACCATCATTAGAATTTAGAATTTTATTTTAATACTACAAGCCACAAAGTTCTTAACCTTTAACTAGGTTATTTAAGCCCTTGGACACATTAAATTGAAACAAAGGAAAACTGTTCCTTAAAAAATTAAGTTAATAATATAGAAACTGAATGTTAGAAAAAAGTATTTGATATAAAAAGATTTTGAAAATAAAATAGTTCTTTTTTAATAAATAAGGTAAGAAAAATAAAACTATAAATCAATTATTGCACATAAAAAGATAAAACTATTAAGATTCAAAGAATAAATGAAATCCAGAATAACTAATTAGTAAGATTAAAATTATTATGAGAACAGTTATTTTTCTCAAATAGTTATTTACATAATACATTGATTTATACATTTTAAGAAGATTATTTAATATAATGAGTACATTTTTAAGGGAAATTATTAAGAATATAATTTCATAATGAATATTTCTTGCAATGATTATGATCATATTGAAATAAAAAGAAAGTGAACATTTAAAGGAACACAAAATCAGAAAATCGTACCTCGAATAAATGTTCACTTAATATGAAACAGCTACAATAAGTAAACATACGTATAGTCAGGTGAATTTGATTTATTAACAATAGAAAAATTAAAATTCGTAAGTTCCGAAAAAAATACACACCTAAATTATGTGCTTGTCAATAAAGCACAGAAAAATAATTTTGATTCTTCATCGATAACTAAGAGAAAAATTTGTTCAACGTATCAGAAATACATTTTTTAAATTAGACTAACATTTAGAGAGGCATTAACATGCTTAATTAAACATTAATTCATCATTTAAGTAGTTTAAAACAAAAACAGCTGCCGCTAAACCGCTTAACTTATGACATTTAAGAAAGGTTTCTTATTTTCATTGCAGCATTGTACAAAGTCGAGGTGAGGTGTATGCTACTTCTCAATTTAATTATGAATTGCTTATTAACATAGAATTCATCAGAATAAAGTATTAAACTGAAAAGAGATAAAATTTTGCTGAAATTTCTTAAGTCGATAAACTACATATTTCACATTAAAATTAATTTTTAAGTTTATTTATTTTTTGATTAATATATCAAGGTTTTTTTGAAAAAATAAATTGTTTACTAATCATATGTTTTTCAAAATCAAATTGTTTACTAATCATTTATAATTTAAAATCTATTTATTACTTTATATAATCATGAGTAAAATTTCATTAAGAAGAACACCAGAACGTGACGTCATGTACGCTACCGATTGGCTAATTTAAACAATGTATTTCAGATGTAAGCGAAGTATTTATCAAAAAGGCCTAATCGCGTTTAATCCTATGTTTGTCTGATAAATGCATATTATTTAAGTATACTTTTGCAGAATTTGGAAAATATTTAGCTGTGCATTTATCCTTTTTTAAATTTTAGAGTATAATTTAAGTCAATTTCAGATAAAATATACGTTCTGTGAACGATTTGTTTCTTGTTCTGATGGAAAACAATCGAGTAGTTCCCAAGACTCGACCTCGACCGTATGATTTGAGACGCAAAGTTCTTTTGAAAAACTTCTTGCGAGAGCAAATGTACCATATGTCTGCTGTTCGTCTTTCGGCCCCTGCAACCTTGGAAGTAAATGATTCGACTTTAGATCAGGACTTGCCAAATTCCATCAGCAACGATGAAAAAATCCTAACTCCGAAACAAGTGCAAGACAACATTGTATCATCATTATCTTCTCCTGAACCAACACCGAGTACTTCAACATTTAATGAAAAAGAGAATTCTAATAATTTTGATAATGTCTCATCTGATCAATCTGTAGATAATACTGAAACCGATTCTAGGCCGTCTCCGAAATTTCCTCGACTCTCAAATCTTTTAGGAATGAGAAAGAAACACAAAAATGGCATTAAGAAAGCAAAACACTCTCTTAAAACACTTAAAGGTGCCCATAAACCTGTTGTGAAAGGTATCACAAATAAAATGAAAATCAGTGAAAGACCTAAAGAAAAACGTTCCTTCTTTTCCATGTTTAAATCTCGTCGTGAGAAGAAACGCAACATAATGTCGTCTGTCGAGAAAATCAATACTTTTGGATCTCAGAAATCTGGTAATAATGAATCTCAAGTCTCTAACACGTCAACACAATCTGTTCAAACTGATATAAGTTGGTCACCTGGTGCATATGAATTGCTAGAACAGTCAAATAAGTCTTTGCTTGAAGAAAACAGATTACTCTCAGAGAGTTTGTCAAGCATGATTTCAAATACAGATTTGAAACTAGGCTCTAAAAATAATTCTTATTGTACAGATCTTTACAATAGCAGTAACAATTTAGAATTATATTCCAGTTCAAAAGATAAACATTCTTTTGATGCCCATAGTAATACAAATTATTCTTGGCAATCCCAAAATTCTAAAAGTAGAGTTTTACGTTCCAAATCCATGCAAGAAAGGTGTGAAAGAAAAAGTTTTGCAAGTTCCCGTCTTCGAGCCAGAAGTATGAATCGAGGATATTTTAACAAACCACTTGATACTTCATATTCAACTAAAGAGCCATTTTCTAACAGGTTGAGATTTCCTAACAAATTAGATGATCGCTTAAATTTTCCTCGTGCCAAAAAATTATTACCAGTGCCGAATTCAAGTCGTGTTTTACCAATACGTAAAGCTAATGATTCATCAATTTTGAAAACTTTGCCAAGTAATAATTCAGGTAAGGTAATAGTTAGACGTTCTTCCATGCCAGAAAGAACAACTAATTGGAACAATAAATCCCGTCGTCCCACGAGATCAAATAGTGTAAGAGAAAATCATAATTTACGAGCATCTCAGCGAATTACTTTTCGACCTAAACAGTCTTCGAGTTGCTCTGTATCGAATGGGAAAAGTGAATATTTATGTCCGTTATCTGTTCAAGATTTACCTGCTGAGGCATTTTATTAATTGACTAGTTAATCTTTAAATGTTATGTATGTTTTATATTTTTTGGAATGCATTTCCTATTTATTAAGAAATTGTAGAATTTCGATATTGTTAAACTATATTCATATTTACTGGGAATGTTATTTTTCTCTGAAAATATTTATTTCCCTATTTAAATTTAATATTCTTGTAAATGGTGTGTGTTTTTAAATGATCAGATCATATCTGTCACAGTTATTTTTTGGTCAAAACGAATTTTATTGTTGAGTTAAAGTGCCCACAATGGATGGATATTTATGGAATTCAATTTTTTTATAAGAAAAGTAACTAGTAAAAAATAAATTCGAGTTTGGTAACTTGAATATATAGTAGTACACAAGCCATGTTATGTTATTCATAGTATAGGTATACGTCTTGAATATATACATATATCAAGATATATATACGTATTGGATAGTTAAATCTTCAAAGTAAAGAATTCTGTAAAGTGTATATATGTATGTTATAAAGTGTTTCAGAAAGAAAGCATAATAATGACTGATGAAAAGAAATCACATGTATTTCTTGTTTTGTCATTTTAATATTTTTTTAACAGCTAAATTGCTTACAGGTTATGAAAAAGAATTGTAAACTACATTTTTGGTACTTACTGGTTATAGGAATCATGAAGCTAATCATAGTAACTAGTAGGAAAAATGTCAGGTTATGTACTTACATTGTATAAAAAATGTATATGATTGGATAATATATATTCATAATGTGTTTGTGACAACTTAATGAAAAACAGTCGTCAACCGTTTTTGAGATCGCTGTAACCAATGAGAGTAAGTACCACATTTGTAGGTACTTTTCTGTTAGCTGGTACCACAATACATATGACCCTGGCACTTTTATTTTTGTTACATTTAAAGTTATTAAAATTAATGAACTTCTTAAGTTGGTCTGCTTTTATTTGATACCCAGCCAATGAAAAAGTTCCCATTTTTATGGCTACAACTACATTTAGTTAAACAAGTGAATTGGATCAAAGAATATGCTAAAAAAAAAGTGAATTATACTTATTATTTATCTGAAACAGCTAAAGTATATAAAAATTGCCAAAAATTTTTGGCAATTTTAGTTGTTGAGGAACATGTAGTTATAAATATTCAATGGTAAGTATGTATTATGAACCTCTTCCTTCCTTGTCTTAAATTGTTAATATGAATAAAATATAAATTCAAATAAATATTCAAAAAAAAAAAATTCAACCTATACTCGTGAGCATTGGATGTATTAAACATTCGAAGGTGACTTCTTTATCCAATTGGTTAAAGTAATGAGCAAAAAATAGTGTACTCCAGCAATAGCGTAAATTTTTTTTCTTCATGAAAATTTATTGGTCAAAAGGTCGATTTCTAAAATCTATTTGCCAATATGAAACTGCTGATAACTGTGTTTAAATATTTACTCTTTGCTATTAATGTATATCTATTCTTAAATACTAATATTAGATACTTTTGAATAAGACAGTCCCTTGGTAACTTTCCAACTTTTTTCTCTCATATGTATTGGAAAATTCTTCAGTTTTGCTCTGATATATATCAAAATCCTGAAAATATGTTTACTTGCAATTTTGATATTGTTTGTGAAAATATAAACAAAATAAATCAAAATGCAATCAAGTTTTAAAAATATTTCTATGCTTAATAATTTATTTTTAATACGTTATAGGAAAAGGAAATGAAGTTTGTTATTGAAATTCAATGTGTTGTAAAAAAGTGTTTAGAGTGTAAAAAAATTGTTTAAAATAATCAGAGTGAAGTAAGAAATATATTTAAAAATGAAAGAGATGGTGTATTTTCAGGAAGTAGAAAAACTCAAGCTTCGCTTATAATCAAAAGGGTCCATAATGCTGAGATATTTAGGACATAAATTTTTTATATTGGAGTTGAAAATATATAGGGAGTAAATATAGAAAATACTTATTTTCTTTATATGGGTAAACTTTTAAAATTTCTTTGAGTAAGTTTTTGTAAATTAGAGGAAATTCAGTTTGTGTATTTTCATTGCAAAACAATTTCACAAGAACCTCTTTTTTTGGCATTAACATATCTGTAAAAGAATAACTTTTCTCATTTTAAACATTTATAAACATAATTTTTTTTAATAGTTTTTGCACTTTGGCCTATATTGAAGTGAATTCACACCCTCTCTCCTTTTGAAGTCAAAATGGTACTTTTCCATTTTACTTATACAAATCTCACAAAGATTTTATTGGCGACAACACAATTTTATTTCATGATTATTATTATCACAAATAGCAATTTTATTTATTCTTACATTTGAAGAAAAGTGACAGATTCTTCCTCTGTTCTGGGTAAACCCCAAATTATCATCGATTTTTCATCCATTTTTAATGTATTAAAAAAAAGATGTTACTGAGCTAAAAAAAAGCTGTGACTCGCACATTTTGAAAATGTGACTGCATTAGCAGAAATATTTTGTTTGCCATCCGCTTGTATCATTTTAGCCAACTTTATTGCCAAAAATTTGGGGAAATAAGTAGGTTGTGCTAGAATTCAACCAACTTTTTAAGATGTGGTTTTAAACTAATTTAAAAATCAGATTTGATTAAATTATAAATATATTTGAAGTATATTGATATGATATCTAGAATAAAAAGTTTTCTGTTTCTGGTTTAGATTTGTAACTTATAGAAAAGATTATAAAAGTAACATTATTTGTTGTTATAAAACTCTTAGAAATTTAAATGTTTTAACTTTTGCTATTTATTTTTTATATCCTTCACAAAAGAAATTGAGTTAAGGAGGTTTACTTTTTTGGTAATTTATTGTAATTAAGTTTGTATGTTTTTTTCAGTACTGCATCCTGTTAATTAAGGTGAAAAATAGTTAGCTTACTCTGTAGTATTTTTTCAAAAAACTTTATTCTGCTTGTATTTTTATGTGTTGACTATCACATTTATTTATTTTTACACTGCATCTAATGTATTATTTGATTTATGATATGAAGTATATTACATGTATTTTGTTTTGTGTATATTTATAGTTTTTATGTTTTAATAAAATATTTTTCTATTGAATCCTGCTAGTGTAAATTAAGTTTACCTGTGAAGATTGATATATATCAAAAGATGCATTAGAATCGTAACTAAAAAAATATTGGATTAGATTCTTATAAAAAAAACAATCATTAGAAATCTTGGTTTTTCTTTGTCTGCTTAAAATTTCAAGATAACTCTTATCAAAGAGTTTTTTTTTTTAATGTTTTAATATAATTGTTACATTTTTCAACATTGTACATCAAATTATCCTGGTTTTTTTCTATAAAGAACAATGTCCAAGATCTTAAAACTTAAGAAGAAATATGTAATTGGATTTGAAATACCATCAATCAATTTCGTTGAATGAGAAGACATCACCAGTTTAAGAAATTTTGCCAAATACTGTATTATTATTACTGTGTTTAAACATGTGCGGGAATGGTTTCCATTATTTGGCTGTATATCGCAACATCTTTTGATTTGACATAATTGGTCAATGGTGTAATACATACCTTGGATTTTTATTCCATGTTGTGCATTTTCAGCATTATTCTAGCAGAGAAAAATGAAATGTTTGTTTAAAACTTCATCAGATAGGAAATCATAAATTTGACCATAAAATTAAGTTTTTTGTGCTTATGATTGAATTTTAAATATATTTCTGAATTTTTTTTTTACAATACTTATGTAGTAAAAAAAAGATTCTATAATTATGACATGTTTTTAGTGTTTAGTGGAACTAATTTATTACAAGGCATATATATTTTGTTATTTCATAAAGTGAAAAAACTGTTTGGATCAATAAAATTTGTTTTGCATAATTCTTTATTTTACCCTTTATTACTATATACATGAAAATTTAAATTAGTGAATATTGCTAATGTTTTCATACATGCATGGAGTTTTGGGAGAAATTATTGGTATTATTTTCATATCAATATGTTTAAAAAAATTTGTACTTTTGTATTAACCTTATGCATTTTGTAATGTTCTTAGGATAGCATCAATTGCAGTCTGTTTTCTTCTTGATAATTTTAACTGATGAGCAAATTATTTTGAACTAGTATTTACTCGAATCTAAGGTGCATTTTTTCTTTTAATGTTAATATTACTGAAAATAGGGTATGGCTTAGAATTGAAAGTAAAAAAAATTCTTCAATTGAATGATACTCTAGTGCAAAATTACAGGTTCATATATGTATTTAAAAGTTTTTAATATAGGTACTTATTAGATCTCATTTTAATTTTGTAAGTATTGGATATCAATTAAAAAAGTAAAATGGTTTGTGTTTTCAAAAACATGTTGAGAATTTGGGGTATGGCTTAGAATCGAATAAATACAGTAATTTGTTTCATTGTATTAAAAATAAAAGCTACATATAATTATATTTGATTATTATATTTTACATATATGCTGTAACTATAATTTTATATTTTCACTGATGGGTAGAAAAAAAAAAAATACATGGGAAAGATGAGCAGCAGTTTTTTACATCTTTAATCCTTGAACTTATAAATGCTTTTACAATTGGAACTTATCATTAGGCTGTAAATCTCCGACAAATTGATTGATTTATAAAATTCGATATTCCATTCAAAAAATATTAGATTTTGGAATAAATTGTACATACAGGATTTCCTGCATATATACCTATATGTTTATGTTATGCATAATGTAATTTTATCTAATTTTTGCCATTTATTGATGTTTATTTTTGAATTTTATCAAGTAATCATTTGAATATTTTTGAGAAATGAATAAAAAGATTAATAATGTACTCATAAATTCTGTTTTAATAGTGAATTGAGTCATTGCTTCAGTTTATTAATGAAATAACTAAAAATGTTGAATTATACCACATTTCTTTAGAAGCAGCAGTTATATTGGTAGTTAAATGTCACTTACTATACATATTGGACTATTGGGGGTAGATATATATATAACTTTCTCAACAAAATTAAGTTGTGTTGGTAAGCTGTTCTTAATTTCAACATTTCAGAATTTTCCAGAGCTAATTGGGCTTAATATTCTTTTATTTCATGTGATGATCTTTGGTTATTTATAAACCTACAAACTTAGTGGTAAGTTATCTTTACGAAGAGATTGAATGTACTTTTTGCAGTTTGTTCATTCAGGGGGAAAAAAGATTAATAACTTTTGCAGTTTTCATCACTGTTGGACAAAATTTAAATCTTTTTATCAGGTGAAAGGGAATTATGTTTACAAAAGAATTTGCTCGAAATGTAACTATTATTTGCAAAAAGGAATAATCTTAGGTTGCCAGTTTCAAATCCGATAATTAACTCCTAGGTATCATTACGGGGGTCGGAACCTTGCATTGTTTGTTCAGAAATTATCTAATTTATAATCTTATTTTTTTAATGCTGCATGATAAATGGATTGTAAATTAAGGTCTTTTAAGATCTTATTATCCTGTTGTAAATTAGACCATGAATATTTTACAAATTACTGCAGAATTAAATTTAAAACAATGCAAGGATTTCGTGGTTAAAAATCCAAACATTTTGGAATGTCGCAATTCACTTTTTTTTTGTGACAACATTTAATAATGGTATGTCTTTGATTTTTTTTTTCTTCATGGTTTTAGAAGAATATTTGGTACAAAAAGCTGTTAAAATTATTGAGTAGAAAATTTTTTATTGCCTTGTTTGAAACTCATTTAATAGTAGACAGTACAGTTTTTAAAACTTCACTCGTGAATTTGTTACTTTTAAAACAAGGTGAAAAAATGGCATATATGTTGAGATTTTCATAAGTTTAATAATTAATCTAATAACCAAGTTTATATTCTTTTTGTGAGTCATTAAAATTGGCATCCATTTTGTCAAATTGCAAAAAAAAAGTTACAAAAACATTCTTTTTTCACCTATGTATAATTTAACCAATCTTTAGAACTTCATGGACTCGTAAATGTATAATTTTACGTTTTGGCAGACCACTACAGCTATATTGTCACTTATTTATGACTATTTCTATATAATTGAAAATTAAAACTTCACAAAAAAATCAACAACAAACCTGCAACTCAAAGTGATAAACTAAAGTGCTGTGCCTACTGTCACTTTGAAATGTGATAGATACACCTGCAAAAGTAGCTAAAAATCGCTAGACTTAAAAGCAATTTTTTAAAAAGTTCATATATTCCATGATACATTTTGCTACTCGTCATTTTTAAAACTGAATCTTCATAAAAATAACTATATCCTAATTATTCTGTGGACCATTGAAATTATTCACTGACCACCAGTGGTTGGCAACCTCTGGCTTGGAGAATGAACACAACTATACAATCAAAATAAATCACGCAAATATTTTCAACGTAAGAAGAAGAACCTTTTTTTGTACTCTGGATATACCAAACAAATCTAAAAAAGTAACAGTATTTTTAGACAGAAGATACTCCAATTAAATATGGATTCTTTTCAGTACAAGATAGTATTCAATTAGTCATTTTTAAAATTATATATTTTCATCAACTGTAGTATGAATTCTTTACTTTAAAAAGTATTACGAGTTATTAACAATTGCATGTTAGATTTATTAAGTTCTGTTAGAACAGTTCATAAAAATAAACAATTAAGGAGTAATGTTCCACACCTTCTACTTATATGATAGAGATTGAACTGAAATAATTAAATTGCAAGGAATAAATTAATATTGTGTGTATTAATCTAATAGAACAACTCTTGCAGAGTACATTAACATTAAAAATGTTTTCCACTGAGAATATAGTATGTGATTCAGATGATTGTAAAAAGCAAATTGCTTATGTTACTCAGAGATTCATTTGTATATTAATGAAACAGAAATAATGGGTTAAAAAAAAGTTTTGCAAGTTTCCCAAAATTGTGCAGCTTTTATTTATAGCACATTTTTGTTCAAATATACCTAAATTCTAATTCTAAACAAATGTCTGCTGTAAATTTTAATAAAAAAAAACAGTACAAAAATATAAAATACACAAAGAATGAAATGTTAAATAAAAAATCACTAAAAAATAATATATTTTATTACTTATAGCTATAACAAGTATGTTACAGAAAAGTAAAATCAGTGGAAAATGTTATCTATAATACATTTTTAGACATGAACAGGAGTGTTAACAACATACACTTTTAATGTACTTAAGGAGAAATTAAAATAACTTCTCCCCTTTATATAAAAAGTCACATTCACATTGTGTTTATTGTTTTTCATTGCAGTTAAAGATAAAATCAGATGTTCGTTGGCAAGTGTTCTGCATTACACACAACTTATGTATTGTCTTCAAAGTATAATAAAATGAGTTTTTAGGTCAGTTAATTTTTAAAAGGTTAAATAAACAGCAGCTAGACCTAAGAGAAGCAGAAAAACATACTTTTAGGAACATAGACAATTATTGAAGTAAAATAATTCTGTTCATGACTATTAACACTACAAAATACATGTTCCATAAGACTGTTAAAATATAGCCATTTATATGTTTTTACATTTTTCTTAAATGTAAATTAATAAAATTTTTATATGGTGCCTAAAGAAACAGATTGGAAGATATTGCAAGACATTAGTAATTTTACTTAATTAGCAACTTCAAAATCCTTTTTAACATTTTTCAATTTAACTTCCAATAGTAGGAGAGATTTATAAAGAAATTGACTCCTCAAATCATAGGTATTTTGGCACACCAAGTCAAGGGTTTCAGTTATTCAGGAGTAGTTTCATTACCATAAAAAATATAACACTTGCACAAATGTGATGATACTTAGTCACACATTTTTTATGGATTTTTAATTTGAAATTTAATGTTTCCAACAGCATTTTTACTGCCAAATTGTATATAAATTGTAGTTCCTTATTTTCCCTTCTAGTTAAAAAAAATCTTTTTTCAAAATATTTTCAACCTAGGCAGTGAATTTCAAATCTTTCCTTCAGTATAACTCTTGATGACGACTAAAAGTCAAATGTACTTTGAAAATATGGTACTAAAAATCATTTCATTAAATTTTTGCAGTGTTAAAATTTTAAATCTAGAATTAAAATATTTTGAATCTGAACCAGCTTTATATTAAAAAAAACAACTTTTAAGTTCTATTCTGGCATCAACCATTTTAATTAAGATTTTTTTTTTTAAATTTTGATAATAGCACACAGAAAATATTCATTAGCAATTCCTTTAACCCGTTTCAGCGAAACAAATTAAGTTTGTTACAACTTAATTCTACCACAAATCAATACTAGCAGTGACAGGAGTAAAAGCCCCTAATAACCGGCTAGAGTGGGAATTCCTTTTCACCCCAATTGACTAAGGTGCATATCTGTGGACTAACAGACTGGTAGGTAATTTTTTTTCAAATAATACCCCCCAAGCCAAGGCTACAGTTTACCCTAAGTTTATATTCAGAAGTATTATATAAGGCAAATAAAAAAATAATCTGTAATCCTTTTTCTCTCTCTACTCTACAAGCTTTTGGTTAAAAATTTTTTTTAGAAGATGCATTTCACTAATACTCACTTTAAGTTTAGAAATATATTGATATATTTCTTCAAGTAATAAAACAAAATACATCTATATAGTAACTTCACTGGATATCTGCCCAATAGTTTACAATACATGCTATTGTCTGGAACAGATTTCTCATTCGGCCAATCAAAAATTAAAATATTTTTCAATTTTGGTATTTAATTCAATATTGGATTTTTTTTGCTAATTAAAAAAAAAAAAAACAATATTTAACTGAACATTATAAATAGACCTCATTGTAGTAGGGAGCAGAACAAAATTATTCCTTTGGCCAAGGATACAGAAATGCATAAATCTCACACTGATAATTTTTATTGCATGGCTAATTGATATTATTCCAGTATAAACAAATCTTGCAACAATATTTTTCAGTAGTTTTATATAAATATTTGTTTAGATATTTTCTTTTAGTAATGATTCTAAAGCAATGGTATTTCTTTTGATATTAGTCAAAAATCCATTTATTTCAGGTCCACTCAGGCGGCTTTTTTTTTAATCAGTCATGAAACTCTTAGGTGCATTTATACCACTATTTGGAAATCATTGACCTATGGTATTCCAAAAATAAAAGATGTAACTGCAGTCTTTCTACAACTATACAAAGAGTGTTATATGTAAAAAAAACTACAACTTTATCAAATATTTTCTACTTTAATAGATTTAGCTGAATTACATTATCTATACATAATAGTAAAATATATATTTTGTATAAAAATAACTGTACAAATTTTGTGCATGCTGTCTTTTATAAATATATGACAAGGATTCTCTTAATGCAATATGATTCACCTAAAATTTTGTTAAAAAACATTTTAAAAAATATCTCAAGATATACAAGTCAGAATGTCTTCTAGAAAACAATATAGAAGTTAGAAGATCACTTAAACATATAGGTGTCAGACAATAAATTTCTTGCCAAATCAAAATGCTTTGTATTCAGTAATATTTGACATATTTTTGAATGTAAAACATCTTAAGACAACTTAAAAAAAGTAATGAAATAATATTTTTTTTATTATTAGCCAGTTAATAATACCACATTTTTCAAATGTTTATGAGGCTCCTTTATATAAGATGAACAATTAAACTTAATATAAATATCTGGGAAAACATTTAAAGCTTTTAAACAATGTTCTAAATGTTTTCCAGCTTTCCCTTTCCTGTGCTCTTTTACACATTTACCAATATGCAGTTATAAGATGTGTAAAAGACAAGATCTGTAAGTTGCTAGATATGAGTGTTGCCTGCTTTTCCCCCCATCTTTAGATCCCAGCACACAGTTGAAAAGATCAACTAGTATAAATATCTCAACTCCATTAAGTAACGGCAGTAACTGATAAATGATATAATGAAGATTTCCCTTTTAGCAGCCACATGAAAGTTCACTTCAATGTTTCAATTCATTTGGCTTGCACAAAAACCTTGGAGTGAGTGAGAAAGTTTTAATAATGTCATACTATAAAGTAACATGAGGGCTATTGACAACAAACTTCATAATTTTTAACCTTTGTCAAGTGACGAGGACAAACCCTGAGCTGACCTAACCTAACTACCACACCACACTAATGGGAGGACTTTGAGCTTCGATAGACATAACATGCATCGGCTCCCTTTACTTTACAACAGCAGTCTTCAGTGGCACCAGGACTCGAACCCAACAAAGATCTTGGAAGAAAAAGGGAGTGTGTGTGTGACAATGAAAAACAGCATGTAAACTTTTTTGTTCATAACATGACATCTTATTTTCAAGGTTAAAAGTACGTCTTATACATAGGAAAATATGGTAAATTGAAACGATTTAATCAAAACAAATGAAAGTTACCGCTTATACAAAACAGTCATAGATAAAAATTTATTCAGAAATTCCCAACAGAATTATATATTAATGTTATATTAAAAGATTAATTTATCACAAATGTGCTTATTCTGATTTCCCCCATTGCTATATAATATATATATATATATATATATATATATAAAACATACAAAAATCCACACATAAACACAACTTTCTTTACAAAATACTGACCACAATCAGTTGGAACACATCAAAAAAACCATATAAAAATTTTAAACATGTTAAAATACATCAATTTAATCCACACTTATACACTCAACATTCAAAACAAATACTTTATATAAATAAAAAAAACTAAAGAGTATCTTGTGTTAAGACATTACACAAAACATTTACAAATTATTTATAACATCAAATTCTAAAAAATGATTGAAAATGTAAAAATAAATTATTTTTCATTCTCTTTTTAAAACTATGCATGTAAAGAAAAGATAAAGAAATTCAATGTATTACAAAAATTTGGAAACATTGAATATTTTAGCGCAATAAATCTCAAACAAAATATTTAAATAGATTTCCAAAACAAAAAAATTACAACACATGATCTCTTTATTTTTATTTTTAAGTAATGTGTACTTCAATATGTAAAAGAAAGTATTTTAAATTCATTAAAAAATTGATTTTAAGATTTTAAAACATAGAACCAAACATTCATCTGAATTAAAACTTTAAGCAAAAATTTCAATTTGTCACTAGTTTTAAATCTAATACTTATTTGTACTTTAATTGCAATGAAATTTGTTGGTCATCTGATTTTATTTTCTAGAAAAATAATTACTTAGAAAAGCATCAGTCTTTTTGAACTACAAAATAAATTTAAGAACATATTCTATTTGTCATATACATAAAAAGATTTCAGCATAAAAAGAGATGCTAATAATTGTCAAAAATACCTTTCTATTTTGTACATAAATTTCATTAAATTTTCAATATGTACAAAATAACAGTAAAAATTTTTGAAAGATTTATTTTATATCTCTCCCAAATTAGTAAAAAGTCAAAATTTTGAATGAATTCAAATATCTAAACTCTACAAACAGCTCTTAAATTAGCTAATACTGGTACACATTTTTTAAAAAAGTTTCTTGATTAGATCCTTATAAATGTTTCAACAGTCCAAGCCTTTTCACAAGTTCCAATTATTCTTCTCTCTAATACAGAAAGGCAGCAAGAAACATAATAAGGCTTTAGCTCATACGGTAGTGTGAAAGCATATTTATATGTAACTATACACAGTTTATCATTCCACTGCAAAGCCACATGTTTCTTCAATTGCCTGAGTCAGCTTTTCATATAATTTCTCATAAGATTCATATGGAGGGATGTCTATGCGATTGAAACTAGATAAAAAAAAGGGTTAAAATTAGAAATGAATACATTCTGTAAGATTCTTATGTAAAAGTTAAAAGTATTTTCAGTGTCCATTCACTCAATTAAATTTTATACACAAGCATTCCTTTAAAAATTCGTCTGCATTTTTAAAAAATAATAGATAATTCTATTTTCTTTCCTCAAGACATAAATCTTGACTAATTTGTAAAGAATAAACATATTCCTGTAATGACATTTTAGTCTTATGCGAAATTTGATCCTTTAAGTCCATATTCAAACAGTAAATAAGAATATATTTCCCAATAAAATTTTAATATTTTTATTTAAAAAAGATATTTTATTCATACAATTTACATTATAAATTTGTAAATAAATTAATTATAATTCTGCAAGAGTATATTATTCTAAAAGTTTCATCATGTTGTTGCTCCTTATTTGACATAATACTTAATCCTCATTGAAATACACATAAGATGATGCATTTTCTCTGTCAGTTCTATATAAAGGAATTGGTACACTAAATATATTTATTTTGTTATCATAATAGAAATTAAATAACAATTTCAAATGGATTACTTTGAAAGCACAAAACTGATTCACATTAATATAGCAAGTCTGTATCAGATCATGGAACATGTAAGGTGTGTACAGACAAATTTTAAAATAAGATAATCTCATTAGTTTTTAATATATAGTATAGAGTGAACCAAAAGTCTAGCCCTAATTATATGTGCGCTTTGGTTTAACGGATCAAAATCGCCCAATAATGTTCATCTTAAATTTCAACATTATGGACATTGACAAATATGTACTTTTTAAAACAAAGTTTCTGCAGAAAGAAATGTTGGCAGCAGCTAAGTGCATGAATTTATAGGATGGAAACACATGACGATGTATCGCGTGACTATGACAACACATGAACTTAGCCCATTACAGGTTCATGTTTGGGATGCAGCTTAGAATCAAACAAATACAGTATTTTGGACATGCTAATGAACAATGCCAATGCAACTTGTCCAGACGCCAATTTTTTTAAAAAAAAGATTACTTCAATGGCATTATTTTAATAACTATATATTTTAGTGCATAATTTATTGATGACAAAGCTTTAAATATAATAAAACAGTTAATATTGATTAAAGAACTTGTAATAGAGCTGCAACCTTGAATCATAGTGTAGAATGCCCAATAATATACCAATTTCAAAAAATGAGGGTCAAGATCTTAATATAATATTCCCCTCAAATTTTTTACTTTCGTGGTCTTATATAATTGATACCAGAGCCCAATGACAAGCACATTTAGTAATGGAAAACATGATAATTTACTTTTATTAGAAAAATAACAGTTTAACATTTCATATTTTTAACCATTGAACTTCAAATACAAGGTGTGGCTATTAAACAATGAGATTGACGATGCTGCAAAAGAAGTATGCATGCACCAAATGCAAGCAACTGTTAGCTGTTTAGGATGAAATCTTTTCTTTTGAATGTAAAGCCACTTGCTTCTGTAAATATATTGCTCTGTAGCAGCAAATATTAGAGCTAATTTTTCGTTCTGCTGGAAAAATAATAAGTGTAACACAAAAGAGCAACAAATTGTCATGAAATTTTACATGAAATTAGAAAAAACCACCACTGAAACTGATAATTTATTGAAATACCTAGACATTCATTGCTATATATCACATGCCCATGTTTTTCAGTGGTTCTAAGATGGTCGAAAAGACATTGAAGATGATTTAAGCCCAAATCGCCTTTGCATGTCAAAATCTGATGATAATATCGAAAAAAATCAACAATTTGGTTTAGAAAGTTTCAGTTGGTTAATTATTCCTATAATTGCAGAAACTGCAGGAATCGACAAAGAATCTTTATGGCAAATTTTACATTGAATTAAAGAAGGATGTCATGGGTTCTCTACCAAGACAATGTGCCCTTTCATTTCGCATTGTCTTTCAAGAGGTTTCTAGCCAAGTACAGCATTCCATTGTTAGACTATCCACTTTATTTACTGGATCTTGCCCCATGCAACTTCTATCTGTTTCCTAAGGTGAAATCTGCATTCAAAGGGACAAGGTTTGAATCCATTCAGGCTGTGAGAGAGAAACCAGCATGCTGACAGAAGACTTCCAGCACTGTTCCGAATAATGGAAAATTCATATGGAGCAGTGTAGGGATAGAGAAGGGATGTATATTGAAGGTAATAAGATGAGAATATGTATGAAATCAAAATAAAATGTTTTACAGCATCAGTCTCCTTATTTAATAGCTATACCTTGTATATATATTTCAATAATTCATAAAAAATTCTTCACTCTTCTTGGATGGTATAAACCAGAGGTTCCCAAACTTTTTTGTCTCATAGACCCCTTGCCAATTGTCAAAAAATATGCTTTTATAATACTTTTAGACGATATGCTTTTATAATACAACCTAATGCACTTATATATATTCATAAACATAAAAGAAAAAATTACCATGTATGAGCTTTAGGAAGGTTGTCAGTATTTGCATCAATTAGATGGATTGTAAATAATCTTGGTCCAGCAGCCCCTGTAGAGCCTGTAAAATCAAATGTTATATTTTAGTTATGTTCTTCACTGGACACATACACAATCTATTCATTATGCTTTATTTCATTAATTGATAAATTTTAAATTATTCCTGATTTAGATTTGATTTTCTTAAAAAAATATAAACCCCATTCCTTAAACTCCAAAATACTTTTATATCCAATACAAAATGTTTTCCTTCTCAAAAAATAATATTAACAAATAATGACATAAATAAGCAAATGTGTTTAGTTTGAAAAATTCAATGCATTATTTTATATTTAAATATATTCAAAACCTTAAAATATATATATATACCCCATGATGAAGTTGCCTAACTATGATGAATAGGATAAATATGTATTGAAAAAGAACTGTTTATAATTTTAGAACAAGATAATTTATTTTATTACAAAGTGATGAAATCAATAAAGTATTAAACCACTACCGGCAAACAATAAAAAGCTGTCACCTGACCCAACAAATATAAATTTGTTAAAAATTTTGCATCCATTTTAGGATGATTGCTGGTGAATTCCCACTCCGAACCAAATGGAGGTAGGAAATTGATAGCCTAGCTGGCCAAAGAAGTGTTTGACAAGTCTAAAGACAATTCATACAAGGTGCAACTTATGCAGCTCAGCATTATTTTGGTGAAAAGTAAATTTGAGGGTACCACAAAAAGAACAGCAATTTTACAGACTGTAGAACTGTGTTGCAAATATGCAATGACCGACTACCAAAAGGGTAGGTCTTTATCTAAGGATAAGGTACCCTAGATCATAATGCTTTGTAATAAATCTATGTGGTAAATTGCAACAAGAGCAGAATCTTAATTGGTGCCCTCGATGTCTCTAGGCATGGGTGATGAAGGGTGTGATCCAGCTTGGTACTGCACTGACTAGGATAAATAGACTTCAATGATGACTATTTGTGTCAGGGTACACAGCCGAGTTTTGAATTCAACTATGCCCTGATGACCAATGCAAATGTGTTAGCTTTTGCTTTTTATGTATGAATAATATAACAATTATATAATTTTAAGCAATAGCCAATATGAATAAATTAACTTTTAGCTTCTACCTCCAAAACTGAGATTCATGATTATAATAGTTTAAAGCTAAAATTCTTTGCGAGTCCCAATTTAAATCCTGTATAGACTACAAAATTTCAATTTATTTTCTGAGAACTCATTAAATACTTCAAACCAAATGACACATAAGCAATGACTTACCTTGCAATGCTTTAAATCCTTGTAGGGGTACTCTTGAACTGCCCGTGACAAATTGAAGAAGCCGGGCTCTTTGTTCTTCACTGTAGCTCTCAACAGCTTTCCAAAACCATTTGACAATGTTTGTATCTGGATTACAGTGTTTCAATCGTGTATTTATTTTCCAATCTTCCAAATCAATCTTTCCCAAACCACCAATTACTAACTATTAAAAAAAATCAAAGAAAAATAATAAATTGTTAAATTAATCTGAATTGTTAATTAAATGATTATAAATTATAGGATAATGATGTATATATATACATAATAACAAAGCTGTGTTTGTAATGCTGAATTTTTTTTTTTTTACCAAGTGAAAAGTTCTACTGAAATTAAATTTCTAAAAAATCCTTAGTAAATTTTTGACTTAAATTCACAAAAGATTTAAAATTCTAAGATAATTCAAAGGGAAATAAAGGGTCTAAAATGGAATATCTTTTACGTACCTCCAGTTCTTTTTCATCAAATGCCTTTAATAAATGTTGTGGTATTAATTCATTAAAACCTTTCATTAAAGCTAGAAACTGTTGCTCTATTCCTCTCATAAATCTATAATTAACATAAAGCCTGGAAAAAAGAAATATAATTCATTTATGCACAAGAAAACATTTTAGCATTATAGTAAACATAAAGCCTGGAAGAAAATATAATTTGCTTACGGATTTGATAATTTTTTTAAGTTAAAAATAGTTACATATAAATAATATAATAAAACTTCAATTACCCAAATCATTTCAGATTGAATCCATATTAATTATTTGAAATTGCATTAATATTGCTGAAAACTAAATGAATTTTTTTCTTTTTTTTTTTGGAAAAGCACTTAAAAATACTGGTCACAAAGTTTTACTTTTGAAAGAATGAATATCAAATTAAAATTTATAAGATAAACTATGCAACATTTTTGTTTTGTAATTGTATCATTCAGTTCCACTGCAATGAAAGGCAAAATATCCCACTGTTATTTCAATTTCAAATGATTCGAGACATTTGATTTCATGGAATACTGGCCAATACAGCCAAAACACTTTTCACACAAATTATAATCACATGGTGATTTTTGCAAATTCAAAAAATATATTTAGAAGAAAAATATAATTATAATAAAGAATTTAATTTTATAACAAAAGCAATGTTTAGCAATTAAAATTAAAAGTATATAATTAGAGATTTTAAAACAGTTTTATATAATTTTTTTTGAAAAAAATAATTCAAAGATAAACTGATGACATTTACAGAATTAATCAAGATTCAAATGATATATATTTTTTAAAATCAGTTTTTATATAAAAGAATTTAGTATTTTTTGACATTTTTAAAAACTTTAAATTGTACTTTTACAGAAAAATTTTAACTATGAAAGCTAAATCAAATCACAGTTTAAAGTTCTCCTTAACTATAAAATCCAATATCATTTAGTCCAGAGATATATAGCAGTAATTACTACATGGTTCCCTTAAAGGTTACAAAATGGTCTTTAGGTTTAAAATTAGAAAATGATCTTTTTAATAAGTACATGCATACTCAGTCTCAAAAAGCCTCAATTTTGAATACTGTAGTAAACAATATTCAAATAGATGCCTGAAAGTTGGATACATATTGCATTAAAAAAAAAATAAACTTTCATTCAACCAAAATTATATGTCATTTTGGACAATTTAAAAAATATAAATAATAAATGAAAAAAATATCCTGTTTCATGCATTTTTTCCTTTCCCTGCTCTTGTACATTTCCTGCATGTACCGATTTGAATTTTATTTTGTGTAATTATCTACTAATTTTTTTTTTTTACATACAGTGTTTAGCTACATATCTTGACATATTATGTTGTTATTTTGTTTAATTCATACAACATCAAGCGCTAATTAGTCTGGATTAAAGTTCTTATGTATTGCTTTTTGTCATTTAAAATAATAAAAAAACATTTACACAGATTTAAAAAAAAGTAAACACCTTACGTAGTTATTAATGAGAAAAGTCAATTTTCAAAAGTGATTAATTAAAAAAAAATATGTAAACTGGAAGAGTCGATCCTAAAAATTACTTGAGAAATTTTAGCTGATGCAGAATATACTTTATCCCTATACTGGTACTATTGTACATAGATACATTAAAAAGGTATCCAAAAATGAAAAATGCCCCCCCCCCTTCCATTTTATCACATATAGTTTGTACAGAGCTATAAATACATCATTGCATTTTTATAAACTTTAAATTAAATCAAATTAAAGATAATGGATGAATAAAAACAAGTGCTTTTATTTTACCTAAAAAAATATAGTCAAGAAAGAAAATAACATATTACCTAACATATTCTCTTTTATTTTCATCAGTCACTGGTATTTCTTTTCCATTTGGTTTTAACTCATGAACTTGAATTTGCCCAAATGCATCATGTTCCACAGAAAAATTAGTATCAATAATAGATGATATATTGTTTTCTCTAATGCAGAATATAAAATAAAATTAGAAACATACAAATTTAAACAAAAGAAATTCCAATGTATCTTTAGCAACCAAAATCATTTCAAGCATAACATACAAGTAGTTTATTATAATAAAAACACCATTTTCTAAAATATTTGTAATAGTTTTGATATGTGTTGAATCAAAAATTCCTTTCAACAATTTTAATAACAAAATAACAGCATTCATAAATATTTCTAGCATGTTAAGGAAAACAAAGAGTTGAAGATTAAGTAAAATTTAAAAAACTTAAAACTTTAAGAATATACATCTAAAAAAAAGCTAGCAGTTTTTTTTTAACCAGGAAAAACCAAATCTTTGTCACATGCATGCACATAAATATTTGATTATTTAAAGCAAACAATGCTTCACTGAAAATTTCAAAAAATACTTACAGCATCCATTTCAAACTTCTCTGTAATTCAGGATCAACGGCTTCAATATCTTCTAGTGTAATAGGTTTATTTAGAAGCATTTTATAAAATGGCAGTGTGAAACCACCATCAATATAATGCCCATGAAATACTGCCAATCCTATAACTCGACCAACAAAGTGGAAATATGATAGATGTTCCTAAAGAGATTAAAAAATGTAATTAAAAAAAAGTGATAAAATGATTTACACTATTTCCTTTATGTATTATTTAATCTTAATGCAAAGTAGTATATTACTATCTAAAGTAATTAGTACTTACAGGATTTACTGAAGAATCATGATTTATTTGTAATGTATAAATATCATCTCTTGTATATTGAAACAAGCCATAATATGGATTGAGCATTTCATGAGATAACAAGTAAAGCCACTCTCTAAAATAATTGAGGGAAGGAGAGAATATAGTTAGAAGATTCCATTCTTTAACGTAATGTGAATTTGAAATTCAAATTATTTCAAAAAATTGATAACATTAAAAGCTTTTCTGAAATTCTTACCTAGCTACCCCACCATAGTCAAGTCCTTCTTCGGATCTAAATTTCACCATCAATCTTTTCCTCAGATCCTTTGGTCTCATTTTCATAATTAATCGGTAAGATTCCTTAACATTAAATAAAAATTTTAAAATACAAAATAAATCATGCATAAGGTAGCTGTAACTTAAAATATTCTGATATTTTATTGATCAATTCTGGTATACTTTTGTACGTATTTACTCCCAAAGCTCTTATATTTTTACATTAAAAATGTTATGATTTAAAATGTCAACACTGATGCGTGACCTCATAATTAGCATGAGAAATTTACATGGATGACAAAACCATTAGTTTATAAATAAACCTTATATTAAAAATATGAATTTAAAATAAATACTAGATGCAACTAAAATACACATGATCCCCACCATGATTTAAAACATAATTCATAGAACTCAATAAAAATGTAACATACATATTTATAAGTGAAGTATATGCAGTAAGAGCATTACCTCAAATATATCTTCTCTAGAAACTTCTAGACGACAATGACCAGATTGGGGTTGCAATGCATGCAATTCTTGCCGAAGAGCAGCAAGTTTTTGAACCAAATCCCGCCTCTGTTTAGAATAAGGCATTTCTGATATTTCTGTCGAGAGGGATATTGGTGGAGGATTAGGAGGAGGCAGTGGTGGTGGCTGATTATTTGAACTATTGGCACTAAGATTGTGGTTGGGTGGAGGAATAACTTGAGGAGGATCTGGAACTCTGCCATTTGGAATCGTAGTACTGCTGTCAGGTCCATTACTTCTCCTTGTACTACAAGCACATATATTCAAATTCTTTTAGTAAATAAAAAGTTTTCGTACTCTATATTCTACAAAAATAATATAGCAACTAAACTTTTAAAATTGTATATGTTTGTGCATATAAGAACTGATGAAAAAAGTTATTACACTAAAAATTTTTTGAAAACATATAATTATAAATCTCTTTATAATTAAAATCACTTAATGATTTATAAATTTTGAGTCTGTTTTCACATTTTTGAATTAAATGCAATTAGCAATAATCATTTTTAAGCTTCAAGGGTAAGAATTGTAACAAAAGAAATTTACAAAACTAAGCCCACAGCAAATTTAAAATAAAGGAATCAAAATATAAAGAAAAAACATTTTCTTTGTAAATATTTTTCTGGCAATTTGTCTGAAACAAAAATGAAGTATAGCAATTCTTTTAAAGATAACATTCTAAAACTTTCTATTGGCAATATATTTTATAGTTTTGATCTAAGCCATACAAGGAATAAGGACAGTACTTAAACCAGAAATTTACTCCTGAACCCCAGCATATAAGAATAACCCATATTTCATTGACAGAAATTTCTCATTCCACAATATTTTCAGAGTAGATTCAACCCTTTGACTTGTGAGCCATGAATGTGATAGGCTAATTTGACTTTAATGGTGAATGCAATTTACTTTCCGATTCCATTTTCATACATAGAAAGGAAAATTATCATTCCAACATTATAACTTACTTGAGCATGTTCTGTACTGCTAGACTACTAGACAAACGAGGATCTGTAAATTGAGTTGTTCTATTGTTGTGATCAACGTAATAAACTCTTCCATTCATAGTATGTCGTTTCTCCCAACCAGATGGAAGAGGTCCCAGATCATCTATATTTATTCCAGCTAGATCCCTAGGAACTCGTGGATCATGCCATGTACTCACACCTGTTGCAACATGATAGAAATATACTTGGCCTTGCTGTGTTGTCCTTATTTCTGGGAACAAAGAATTAAAAATGAAAGGAGGGAAAGTAATAAAACTGGTAATATAACCAAATATATAGTTTAGAAATTTTAGTGATTATTTGTCAGAAGAATATGTGGACTATACAAAAACATAATAAAAGGCATAGTACAAATGCATAAAGTATTGTAATATTCAATATTTAAATACACAGAATATGAAAGATTTTTTTATCTTATAATTTCTGAAAAAAACATTAATGAAAAGAAATTTCAATACTGATCACTCTTTTTGCACTAAAATTAGGAAAAACATAAGTGTTTTTCACAACATGGGTAGAAACTGCTATTTGAATAGCATATTACCTCAAATTTTACTAATTTCATTACATAGCAGAGATTTACCTTAGATATTTTATTTAATAAACAATACATATGAGGTAGGTTACAAAAAATTCAGTCTTTTATCTCTATATGTATTCAAATACAATAATATTACACTAATTGCCTTTACAAATCCCTACCCCTTGAGCTTCTACATACTTCTCCCAAAAATTCTAAAACCCAAATAATCATGCTGAAAGGCTCCTTTTGCACAGTTGATCTGCTGTGCATTCTGCTTGGAAATCTTCTCTAGACTGAAGTCTGACTTTTTTTATGGGTCACTTCAATTCTAAAATTGCCAAGTTTTACACAAGCTTTAATGCAATAATTGTTGTTCCAAGTTTTTCTATTTTGTTGAAAATCAAAATCTGACAAAACTAGTCCTTCCTCACTCATAGATGGTCTGCCAGGAAGAAAAATTCATAATATACACTAGGAACACCTTTATACATGCACCAAACTATAATATACCTTACTCTATTAACTTGTAGAATGGGTAAATTATAGCCGAATATTACGTGAACACACTTAAAATACCAAAATGGTAATTTCCAATTAGCTCTACAAAAAAAAAAAAAAAAAAAGTTTTTTAGTGAAATAAAAGTAATTATAATAATATTACATTCTTAATGAGATTAATGCATTCAATTTACATTCAATTCATTTAGCAATCTTAAAGAAGAGTGATAATCTTAACAAAACAGTATTAGTGAAAGGGGATTTTAAAAAATTATACATAAATAAGTCTGAAGCTTCATGGCATTGAATGCTCATGAGATATTGTGCTTAGACATAGTAAAAAAAAATCTTGTTGCCAAATTCTTAAAAATCTACTACTATTACTATTTAAATGCCTGGTGTTGGAGCACTTTTCTTGGATTTGTAGGGTTCAATATATTTTTGAAAGTCTGTTTCATTTTTGAAATGCTTCTGAGAATTTGTCATACATAACTTTTACACCCACATCAAGTTCAGAAATATTAAACTATAAACAGGATGATTCAAAGAATATATTAGAAGGTTTACATAAAAATTGGATAGAAAGACCTAAACTTGTGTTTCAATTTCGAATCAAATGCAGCAAGAGTAGTAGCTATCAAAATATCTTTAGAATATGATGCAGAACCAATTGCCAAGCTTGCTAGACAATGTGGTTGAAGACATTTAAAAGGCAAACAGATGATTTTTGTATATTTTTATCAGTCTGAGAGGCAATTCAGAAAGTTGAAATTATAGTTTAGACCAGTGGTTCTTAAACTGTAGTTTGCAGACCCCCTGGGGTCATCAGTGCCTTTCTAAGGGGACCACAAAAGTCTCTAATTTAATATTAAGATTTCCATCTTTTACAGACTGTAAAAGATCTTGTAGAAAAATTAAAAGATGTGCCATCCTAGACTAGATCACTAAATAGTCCCCAATAAAAAAAAATTCTACTAGAGCATGTATTTTGATCATGAATATTAATTGTTTATAATTACATAGCCATTACAGCGTAAAATTTTCAAAAAAATGTATTAGAAACACCATGTACACCTGAATATTTCAAATATTACACCTGATGTAACAGCACTTGTAAAAGAAATACAGCACCACCCTTCTCATTACAAATTTTAATTAATGCAGTTAAGTATACATTATTTAAAATAGTATTCTGTAATATTTTTACAAAATTTGACATTGACTATATTCTTAAAAGGAAAAAGGGAGTGTTAGAAAGTATGTATAAGTAACAGTCAATCTTAGGATTATAGAGAAACCTTTAAATCACTGAACCATATGTTGGAAGTTAGGTAGCGATGGTCAGTCAAAATATTGGGGGCACAATGTCAGGCTAATACATAAAGGGGGGTATCAGCGATTGAAAATTTAAGAACCACAGGTTTAGACATTTATTTGTGAAACCAGCATGACTAAGAATTGCCAGCTTTTAGTTTTCCACCCTTGGATCCTCACCCCTCCATTTTGAATGCAATTTAGACTATCGAGGATGTCATTTGTGACAATAAATCCAAAGAAATAAAATCGAACACAAGAAAACAATATTCAAAAAGCAATTGTTATAATTTCAGGTGTTACAATAAAAATTTTCAGTGCTTAATACTTTGTATTTGTAACCTTACCATAGCCATCAGGAAGCTCGACAGCTTGGTGGAGGTGATTTCTAGACAAATAGTTTCGATGCCTAGTAGATCTTCTTCTGGAATGACCACTACTACTAGTAACACCATTGCTAGTATTATTAGTACTCTCAGAATTATTAACAGAGTTGTTATTATTATGATTTGCATTTGAATTAGAGTTCGTATTTGAAGAAGAGTTTGAAGTAGAACTACTGCTAACTGCATTATTACACACTTGACTTACTGGGCGACTGTTATTGTTATTATTGCTATTGCTATTCCCTTGCTCATTCTCATATGCAGTTCTGAAAAAAAAAAAAATAATTAAAATTTAAAATGGACATATCCTATCATAAAAATTGGATTACATTATTAATTTTTATGTTCATATTTTTTTTAATCAAAAAAACAAAATATCAATAAAATTACAAAAAATTTTAGAAAAAGAAAGCAACAACAAAAAAAAAGTAAATATTTGAATACAGACTGAGATGCTTTGTTGGAGATAACATCTTTAGGAAGGCTTCTAACACTATCAATCAATTTTTTTCTGTAATAGATAATATAATTTTTTTCTAAGTAATTTACAATTAAATATAAATCCTAAATGGGTAATTTAATTCTTTGGTGAAGATATCTCCATTATATTTAAGAGTCATAATTGTAATTATATTCATGTTAAAATAGAATTTAAAAAAAATTAACAGTTCTTAATCTAATAAAAAAAAAAGATTTCACATTTTTTCATTAAATTGCATAGTCCAATATGACCTGTGAAACTAATACTACGCAAAAAGAACTTAAAAAGAAAATTTTAATGGTAACTAATAAGAGAATTGTAAATATATAAAATCATAATGAAAAATGCCTTTGTGTAGAGCTCAAAGTATAATTTTATAATTACAATAAAATACCTTTCTTTTCCAGAAACAGAAAATTTCTTTGAAAATTATTAGATATACTTTGTACAATGGAGACAGAGTTTTAAAGAAACTTGAGTACAATTGTAAAATGAATATAGAATTAATAACTTTGTAATCTTATATTTTTAGATATATTTATATTTAAAAACCATAAAAACAACCCTTATTTGACATATGCAAATAACTTCAAGAATAATTGTTAAAGTTTTCACACACAATAAATAATGTATAATGCATTAAATGTAAGGAGAATACATTTTGATAAATATTCTTCATTTTCTTGGAAATAATTCAGAAAAAATAAATAATTCCAGAAATTACCTTGTAGGTTTTTCCCATTGTGTAGATCTAGTAAAATGATTCACATAATACACTCGCCCAGAAGCTGTTCTCCTCTCCTCCCATCTAGTATAATATGGCAAAAATGTTCAAATTGCAATTTCAAAGAAATTTAAAGAATGTTATCCATACTAATTTTTTTTAAACTTTTAAGGAAATGGAGAAAAAATGCTTTTTTTTGTTGCCACAAATACAGAAGCATTACAGTTAATTCCCCATACAGAACAGCTTATACAAATGTTGAAATTACAGTGTAATTTCAGATAAATTTGTAAAAAAACACTCATAACAAAATTAACATTTAGAAAATTTTTGCCAATATTTACAAAGATAATCCTCTAAATGTTTATACTTGCTTAAAATATTCAGCAGCAATATCATATGTTAATGTACCAGTGGTTTTTTAGATTGTGAAAATACTATCATCAAAATTTATTATCAATGATTATACATATAGATTATTTTTAATTTTTTTCTTTAATTAGAATATAATTTATTAGTTAAATGCATTACAAACAGTAAATGATTTTAAAGATATGTTTTTAAAATAAATGATAAAACTTTACTCACTAAAAAATAAAACTTCGAAAAATTAAGAATGCAGCTTTTATTAAAAGAACTCTGAAATTTAAATTATAATCCTTTTAAATTTCTTTTTCTTCAATTAAAATTTTTTTCATCTCACAAATGAAGACAATATTTAATGCTAAATCACATAAAAATGATCTAATACCAATTTAAATCTTATTTATAATAAAAAGTTAAATTTATTAAATATTTCTTTTAAAGTATAAAAATATATATTTCAAAATACTTTTGGTTTTCTTTCCTTTAAATTCCAAAATATAGTGAAATACATTTAACATGAAAACACTTAAGCTGAAATATCCGTCAACACAAAATAATAGAACGGTCCTGACAAACTACTATGTATTTTCACGCACTTTTTCTCTTAACAAGAAACAAAAATCACTTAACACAAAAAGAATTCCCTTCTGGATATTGAAACTGAAGCAACACTTAAGGAAATGTTTGAAAAAATTTCTGTATTACTGGATTGTCCTACTATGTATCAGAAGAATTCATCGCAGTAGATGATGTATCTACAGCTCCAATTATGGCAGACAAACATATTTAGGAGTTTGTTCAAAGTTCAAAATATGTAATAGATGCAGATTAAGATGATGAAAATTAAATAAAAAATGCAGCTCATGTTCCCAAATCATCTAAAATGAGGATCATCATGAAAAGTATGTGCAGTTATTTAGATGCATATTCCAATGTTAAGATGAATAACAAGATGGATGACATGGAACAATTTGTTGACAATTTGATACTTAAAAAGACAATATAATGAAAAATATCAGATTAATTTCTAAAAAAAAATGTTTTGTTTTTCAAAAAACTTGAAAGTTTTGTAGTAAATTTCATTGTGAGTTCTTGTGAATGTCGGGCCCCCCTGAGTTTTATGAAATACATACATATATACTCGAATAAACTAAATTGTGTTGAGTATATGGTGTGTTTTTTTTTGTAATATCCTTTTAACATGAAAAAATATTTCTGTACCCTCAGTTTCGTTCTAAATGATTTTCAACGTAGACTCAAATGTCCTCCACAATATATTTTTTAAGAAAAATTTATATCAAATGTTTTTTCTTATTTTAAAAAAAAATAGTTTATTAATGAAATACTAATAGAATGAACGGAGTATGATTTTTTCAGAATTGTTCTTATTTCTTTGCTATACATCTTTTTATGCTTTCAAAATAAGTGTTCTTTGTTAATAAAGTTCAAAACACAAAACAAATTTTTCAAAATTACAAACTTAAATAAAGATCATATTTATACATGTAACACAATTCTATGATACATATATAGCAAAATTAAAAAATGAAGTCACTAACCCTTCTGGCAATTCATCTGGAGAGAAGCCTAAATTACCCAGACGATCCATTACTACATTTACACTCCCTGAGCCCCGTCCATCACGTGACAACAAACTAATTACAATTTGTCCTTTGACAGGTTCAGGGTCATCAGCATGGCCTTTGGTCAAATCTAACCTTTGATCTAAGAGTGGACAGAAAATATATAAAAAGCACCTCTTCTTGTTAAAAACTAACTTTAAATTCTGAAACCTAAACTTATTCTATAACAATGTGAATAAGTAATACAATAGTTTTAAAAATAATGACAAAAAACCCATAAAAAAACTGGACATAAAGGATACTTTATATATTAAATTAAGTTTATTTTAAAAAATTACTCTAGTTTTTATGTATTTCAATGTTTTAAATGAAACTACATTACCATGCATCATAGATAGCAAATAATGAAAAAATATACATTTATAAATTGAAAAACATATTTAACATTAAAATTATTAAGCAGATATGAAAAGACTTGTCAGTATGAATTTTAAATTAAAAAAACATTTTAAATACATTATAAACAAATTATAAATACCATATTTATTCGAACTTAAGCCACACTTTTTTTCCCGATGCTAATCCTACTAAAAATTGGGTGTGGCTTAAAATGGATGGAAAAAATATTAGTTGGGTGAGGCAATTAGAGCAATAACAGGTTCATATGTGTATTTAAAAGTGTATAGTTCTGGTAAAATAGCTAATTATTCACTTATGAGTTCTCATTTTAAATTTATCTTAATTTTGTAAAACTGGATATTGATTTTACACTATTTTTCATTTTTCACAAAAATATACTGAAAATTTAGGGTGCAGCTTAGATTTGAATAAATACGGTATATTAAAATATTGATTTTTCACATTTGTCATGAATAACTTTAAATCAGTAGAAGAAAATAAAAACATTTCATAATAATTTTTTTTGTTAAAAATTATAATGCTTAGTATTTATTATTATTTTTAACAAACTTAAAATATTTTCTAAAAATTACAACTTTTATAAAACAATGTATAACAGTAATTAAATACATTTAGTATTAAAGTGAACTCTTTCCAAAAAGTAAAAAAAAATTTTAATGAGTTTTATATATAAATAACAGACTTATCCAAACAATTTAAAGCAAAATATTACAATTAAGAGTTTAGTTGACTCTTTCACACACATGGTTTTTTTAATAAAAAGATTAAATAAACAAAAATATTCACTGACAAAATAACAAACATTTTCTCAAATACTTACAACCAGTATCTTTTAACCTTTGAATAGAATTTGTTGCAATGCGGACACATCCTAAAAACCCTGCTCCTTGTTTCTTATGTATTTTCTTATGATTCCATATACTTATTGTTATGGAATCATTATTTCCAATATACCTAAAAAAAAATACACAATATTTTTTAACATCTTATATTACATAAAAAAATTTATAGTTAATTATATTTATATTGCTAAAAGTTTATACTTAGTATAAATTTACTGGTTGATTCAAAAATAATGCGAGCACTTTCAGAGCATCAAATTTTTTTATTGAATTAAGTTATTTACATTAAATTGTCAATGTGGTTTCCTTTAGCGTAGTACACTTTATATAAATGTTTAGGCCAAACCAAATGAGCTTTTTCAACCATTTTTGGGATATTTTTCTAAGTTCCTCTTTGATTACTTTTTGAGGCTTTTTTTAAAAAAAGTTATTATACGTTATGTCTATTTAATTATTTTTCTCAGTATTCCTATAAAAATTAATCATAAGGAACACAGTCAGGGATAATAGTAGCCATTTCTCAGGAGGAAGAAAATTCATTTTTTTTTTAAATGTTTTTGCAGTATGTTTTATGATGTTTTTGCAGTATGACTTAGTGCAGAATATTGGTGAAAAACAAAGTTTCCTTCAGGGTAAAGACATTTACTTTCTCTGATCATGTGCTTTAAAACTTTGTTTCAATAGTATTTAACATCAATTTTAGCCTTTGGTTTCACAAAAAAAATAGCTTTGTTAAGCCTTGAGAGAACATTCTTACCCATACCATATAACACTTGAAAACCAATATGCCTTTTTCAAAACAGCTGCATCTTAGCAATGCTTTTTTGCATGAAATATGTTGTATATTTGTGTTGCCACAGTTGTGAATGGCAGATGAAACAATGCTTCATCCAAAGTTATCCATGTTTTTTATCTACCTTTGGGTAACATTAAATACAGAGACCAATAACTTTTCTTTTGCTTTTCTACAGTCTTTGCAATCATTTGATGACAGACTGGTTTATTTACTTTTTTTATAGCTAATTTTCTTTATCTGACCACAAATTGCCATTCATGATACCTTTAGTTTCTTTGAGGCAGAGAATTTTTTACAGGGATAAGTCTTTTCAGCTTCTATTTTTCTTTTTCACCAAAGACTTCCTTTATTCAGATTTGTTTTCCCCAGAGCTTTTGATTGTAGGTCAAATTTTATTTCTTTTCAAAGTTTAGATAGTGATCCATTAGAAAAACGTTTTTTTCTGATTTTTAAATTTTATAACAGAATTTGAGCAACCATCCTTCAAAAGCCTTAAAATTTCGTTTCAAGCTAAAGGATCTAATTTCGGAGCCATAATTTACTCCCACTAATAAAAACAGAATGGTAATTTAAACATTTCATTTTTAAAATATAACTGGCAGTAAGGTAATTAAAATTTACCAAAAATAGTTATGCTTTTAAAATTGGTCACACTAATTTTGAATCAACCTGTATACATAATAAAAGAAATTCTTTCTAAAATATAAATTCAAAACAAAATTCGCTTCTAATTCTTACAGATCATAGTGCTGGTTCCATTTAGGATCCAATGTGTTTTTGCATGTGTCTGTAGAATGGCACTGACCAGATCCATCAACACTAACTTTACAAAACGGATCGGGTAAACCTACAAAAGCAATAAATAAATAAATAAATAAATAAGAATTAAAAATCACTAATTACTACAAATAAAAATGCTGCATATATGAAATTTCAGAATTAAAATATGTAACAAGATAACTTCATTAACATATTCAATAATAATTTACCATGTTACTAATGTTTTCATTAAACTAGTTCTTCAATTAAACATAAATAATCTCTATATATAATTCCTCTTTAGTCACAAAAAATGCAACAATATTTTTTCAATTACTATAAATAACTTCGTAACTTAAAATTTTTTAAAAATTAAACTGCTTATAGTTATACAATGTAAAAACATTAATAAACGATTTTTATTTTTCAACTCGATGGTCAATTATGAATTAATGACGGTATTGGCAACGGAATCGCAATTTCAAAATATGGCCAAGAGTGAAAGACTACTGTTACGATATATATTTCAATTTAAAGCTTCAATACTACAACCCCATGTAAAGATTTAAAGGCTTAATTTCACTTACCAGGTGTATGCATATCAAATGAGACGATTGCTAACAGATGTCGCCACGCATATATGCAAACAATACGAAACCGTGACACATTATTTTTCTATAGTTTGACCTTTGATACTCATGTTTAGTTTACATTTGGACGAGTTTCAGCGTGCATTGTATTTTTTTACTGTGTTGAAAATGTCGAATTTTATGCCTTCCGACCACAATTTGCGGACAGCATAAATTTATTGTAACCATCTGAAGAACAATGCTGCCGAATCGCATCAAATGCTTGTAGAAGCATACGGTGACAATTCTCTGAGCCGTGCGCAGTGCTACAGGTGGTTTGAAAAGTTTCAAAATGGTGATTTCAATGTGAGAAACGAGGAGCGTGGCAGACCAGCAAAAAAATTTGAAGATGCTGAATTGCAAGCATTAAACGATGAATATGATGGCCAAGCGCAAGAACATCTTGCAGAACAATTGAATGTTGACCAGAGCACTGTTTCCCGTCGTCTCAAAGCAATGAGCAAGATAATAAAGGTCGGTAGATGGGTACCACACGAGCTAACGGATTGTCAGTAGGAAAACCGAAAAATCGTGTGCGAAATGTTGCTTGCCCGCTACAAACGCAAGTCATATCTCCATCGTATTGTGACTGGCGATGAAAAATGGGTTTATTTTGAGAATCCCAAGAGAAATCGATCATGTGTTGACCCCGGACTGCCGTCCAAATCGACCGCAAGGCCGAATCGCTTCGGCCGCAAGACAATGCTGTTAATTTTCTGGGATCAGGAGGGACCAATCTATTATGAGCTTCTCAAACCCGGCGAAACTGTTAATACTGACCACTACAAGCAACAATTACTTAATTTGAAAGGTTCTATACTTGAAAAACGCGAGCAATATAAGAAACGGCAGCACAAAGTGATTTTCCTTGATGACAACGCTCCTAGCCACCGTGCTAAACCGACCAATTAGCGCATGCGGCTTATTCGCTAGACTTGGCTCCTTCCGATTACCACCTATTTGCATTATTGGGACACGCATTGGCTGACCAGCGCTTCACTTCTTACGAAAACGTCAAATCTTGGCTTGATGACTGGCGGGCCTCAAAAGACCGATCACTTTTTTGGCGTGGTATTCACAAATTGCCCGAAAGATGGGGAAAATGTGTAGCTAGCGATGGATATTATTTCGAATAAAGAAATATTAACAGTTTTCGCAAATTTATTGTGTTTTTTTTTTTTAAACAATCGTCTCATTTCATTTGCATATACCTGGTAATGTCACTACTATCCCACACAACGAGTAATAAGTAGAGTCAGGATTCAAATTCATATTTCCAATTGAATACTGGGTATTCTGGGTCGTTGGCGGTGGTAGAATTTTTATTTTGCCAAATTAAATACCAAACACAAAATTAAGTAATTATCTCAGTTCTCAATTCAAATCTTAAATTGTTATTTGATTGAGAAGGCATGAAATTTTTAATTCCTTTCAACAATAGAAAAAAAAGTTTTTACGGTACTTACGTATTATCGCAACCGTATTGGCGACATTATATGAAACAAAGTCTATGATTGCCAATTCAGCACGTAATTCACATGCGAAATCGGGTTTGCCAACTTGGCAAGTTACCTTGAACGTTGGCATTGTTGCGATAATACGTGAAAGTACCGATTTTTCATAGAATCGTCACCCCACAAATTCACACGTTACTGACATTTGGAGAGTTTATTGCATTTTTACAGCCCCCAAAACGTAAAAGTACCGAATATTGCAAGCTATTAAGGTGACCAAACATGGCAACTCAGTTACTGCAGCTTCTCATTTTAAATTCAAAAATTAAAACATTTTTGGTTTACATATGCACCAAAAACACATTACTTTGCAAAAATGGTCATGGATATTCATAAGTTTATTTTAGCATATTAAGTTTGTGTGCTTTTTAATAGAATCTAATGATTACCGAAAAATCGTACAAATTTAACTTTAAACGTTTGTTGAATTTCCCTAAATCACTAAGTTGCCCTTTAATTTTTTTTTAAAAAAATTAAATAATTTAAATACAAAAAATTAAGTTTTCCACCATAGGAATAATTTCTGGAATTAAATAAATCTTCACAAGATATATTAAATTTATACCCAATATTTGTTTTTCTGTTATCTCATGTACAAGTAACATCAAAATCTAAGTTAGATGCTATGAAATATCTATCCCTCAATTTCGTTTTCCATTTTTACTTTATAGGGGCTTATAACATCCTATTACTAAAGCCTGGATTAAAGTAAGTTTCAACAGACACAATCAAATGCAATTTTGTTTCTAAGGGTTCCTTTATTAAAATTGATATCAATGTTCTATATTAAGCAGGATGTCATTAGGATGAATTAATTTAAGATTTATTAGACTGACCTTCACCTCCCAGTGAGTTGCGGTGATTAATAGCTACTCTTAAAAATTAGTGCAGCCGGCTAGGACTTATTTTGTAAAATAAGTTTTCCGAGAAGGATAGCACTGCATCAATTTAAAAACAAGAAAAAATTTACAAAGAAAGTTACGAATTGAATATAGACGTATACTTACGGAACAAGTCTTTTTTTGCAAGGTTTTTAGCACATAGTACTGCAAAGGAAAAAAAGAAATTACGAATTAAAATCGGTTTGTAGCATATTCAATTTGTAACATGTAACGAACTTAAACATGAAAACTTTAAATTAAATAGCAAAACTCAAATAAATACATGAAAGATTATGTAAAAACAAGTTATAGTTAAGTGTTTTTGAGATAAACTGATAAAAATCAAAGTATAAATCTTTTAATATTAAAAAAAGTTTTATACACATAAAAGACACAAATTTCAATTGAAATAGCTGTATGCTAGACATTTTATTACTTTTCAATTCCTACTATTAGCTCGCACTGTCTCTTTCTCTCTCTCTATATATATATTTATTTATTTATATATTTGTATATTTATCTTGGTGGAATTTTCAATCGTTCATAAAATACATTTTAAAGCGCTGAATTGAGCTGAAATTTTATATACAGGATCATTTTGGATGACAATACAATAATTTAATTATAATTAATAAAAATTAATTGATTAAAACTAATTATTTAAAGAATTACAAATACAGCCACGTTGGCGACTTAGCGACCGTTTTGGCGACGTGTCAAAACTTGAAACGGTTTTTTTCTCACGTGTTAAAGCATTCAGTTGGACTGAAATTAAAAGGACACAATACGATACTTTAATGATAATTAAAAAAACTAATTACCACTTAATGTTGCGATTCTGTCCTATGTATATACATATTTATATTAATTTTAACTATTTAATAAAAAGTAACTAAAATAAAATGCTTCGTTGTTGATCTAAGTAGGAATTGACTTAAAAACTATTTTTTTATATTACTTGTTCATATGAACATCACATTTGGTCATATTCCTTCAAACAGAGTATTTTATGTTCATTTTTATTTATTGGCAATTATAATGATATAAACGTGTTTTATAACACACACACAAAAACCCGTATGAATTTTCCAAATCGGACAAAAAAAAAAAGTTATTTAATCAAACTTGATACATACTTAAGTAAAGCTGAATTTAAAAAAAAAAGAGAGAGAGAGAAATTAAAAAGACATAATTGAGAAATAGAATTAGAAAAAAATAAAGCTAATTAAAAAAAGTATTAAAACCTTGCTTTTACAATAAATTAAATGTTTTTAAAAAGTTTGCACTGTTTTGCAAAAAACAATTTTTCTACCAGTATCCTATTTCAATTACTACTTTCGTTACTGTTGAAGGCGTGGCACATCTGTAGTTTCATAAAATAACTGACCAAGCTTTAATTAGTTATTTTTTAGAATAACGATCGCTTAATTGTTAAAATATTAAAAATGACATGTTTTGCGTTTTGGGGTAAAAATTTTGTAAGGTTTTGAATTGGGGCCAGTTTACTCTCGATGAGGAGAATATATAATTGGGATTTTACAATACTTTCAAGCAATGTTCTATTTCATTATTTTTTTTTAATGTAAAACTTCATTAAGCAAGATTTATAATGAAAAAAAAATGATAGTTAACAGCAAAGAAAAAAATTCATTTAAAATTTTATTTTGTTTTCCATAGTTATTGTAATAGATATATAGTTATTTTTGTATTTTGTTCAATTCTTATTCGCAATTTTCATTTTATGCTTTGATTTAAGAAGGAAACATGTACTTATATCTAAAGGAATAGATTCTAACAAATTAAATATATACTTTAGAACGACATTAAACAAATTTTAATAATTAAAATGGATATTTTTACATACACATTTCTTTTAACATATTTATGTGTTAAATTCAATATAATAAAAGCAAGCACACACACATGTGTGTGTGTGTGAAAGTTTGAACGAAATCCATTTATAACGTTAGTTTTGTACTTTATTTTAGTTAAAAATAAATATCAAAGAAGGAAAAAATAGTACATCAAAACAATCTAGATATATTATTTATCACGGGCAAAAATTTAAAAAAAAAAAAAAAATCGTCTGCTTAAATGTTTTTTTACGACCGACAGTTTAGTGTAAATTCACCCGGCACGTGTCATAAAATAAGGAATTGAAAATACACTCGTATAGGAAATTTAGGGCAGCAGGTCTGTAAACTTTTTGCAAGACTGAATGAGTCTCTAAATATTTAAACTTTCATAAATACAGTCAAACCTCCACATGACGAACCTCTATATTGCGAACTTTTTCCGGGAACCACACACAAGAACTCCATTTTACTATTTTCTTCGTAAAGTAACCGCCACAGATAGCGAAGTGTATTTTCTATTCAACGAACTTTTTCTCTTGTGTTTCGATTTTTTTTCTTCCCTTTTTTTAAAAAAAATATATTTCAGGGCATATTTAAAATTATTCTCTCTTTTAGTACATTTTATGATGATCAATGGTTTTGAACTGGTTTTACCAGGTGCCTAACTCATATGGAGCAATGAAATTGCTGTAATTTTTTTCAAACAAAAAACTCAAGTAAAATTAATAGATTTTATCAGTAATTAAATTTAAGGACGCATGTGGTACTGTATGCTTAAAATTAAAAATAACGTTAAAAAATTCATTAATCTTAAGGGGACGCGGTACGATTTAAACAAAAATCTTTGATTTTATGGTTTTTACAATTTTTTTCCTTGTAACCTATGTATATGCAATACGTAAGACAGAATATTTGCTCAAAATATCACAAAAAGCAATCCATTTAATTTTTTTAAAAAAAATTTAAAAATTTATGAGGTAATTTTAAAACGCTACTCCTCGTACAATAATTGACGTACATCCAAGAAATTTGATTTACATATTTGTCAAACCATGTACAACAAAAGTTGGTATGGGTTTGGGGATAACATGATTCAAATTCCTAAAAAAAAAATTTTTATGAATCATTATGAAAAAATCCCTAAAAAACGTATAAATTCTAAGTTCAAATATTTTTAAAAAAATAAGTATTGCTTTGATTCAAAAATGCATACCAACTTTTGTTATACATATTAATAGCAATCTATAAAAAAAAATTTAAAACATTTCATGCAATAGAAAAAAAGCCTTAGCATTTTAAATGAAAGAAAAGAAGCGATTTTTTTGTTCTGAGATAAATCAATTTAAAGTTTTTATTTACTGTAAAAAGATATATATAAGTGCAATAAAATTACTAAAAAATTACTGTATGTACTACATGCACATGACAAAAGTTTTATAAAGGTATTATATGAAAATTATAATTTTAAATATTTAAAATTTTCAGTACCTTACATTTTTAAAAAATTGCGATAAATAACATACGAACCCATTTTACGATGATTTTAAAATAATTCTATTTTACATCTTCATATATTTTTTTACGTTTATGTTAAAAAAAACCCAGGACTATATGTAATCCCTTCTTTTTTCTTTGAATATTTTTCTTTTCGCAGATTGGCTAGTTTTACTTTTCGACGTGCTATGCGAAAAGCAAGATTATTTTGGCGATTTCTTTCTTTTTTACGTCTGTAATCACGTGTGGCAGCAATTTTTACTGCTTCTTCGCCAAGATCCAAATTAGCAGCCTTTTGTATTTCTTTTAAGGCTTTCAAAGTACCAAAGTTATACTCTGATATTGCCTCAGAAACAGCTATATTTACACGGCGTGATTTTGCTGAAGTTTCTTTAGAGCACTTACTCCAAATCACGCTATGCAGACTCTCGTTGCTGTTCTGAGTCAGACATCTGGCACATCCTTCCAAAAGACTATCAGAAGCTAACCTTTGATATATTGGAACAATTTTTGTCAAGTAATCTGGATTTATTGGTGTTCCAATATTAAATTTATGTGTTGCAGGTTTTTCACCTTTAGCTAAGGCTCTTCGATAAAAACACCACGAATCTTTGCCAGGAGGGCATTTCATGTGCATTGGATTTTTGTCTGTCGAGATACTGTGATAAAGTGTGGCATATATAGATTTTTTCATGCCCTGAATATCTCCTTTATTTTCCAGAATAGCTTTCTGATAGTACTGCGTTAGTTTTTTTATTGTTGTTTCTTTTAGGCTGCCATAAGATTTTCCTCCTAAAGTGATACCTTTAGCTCTCCAATCTTTCACAAGATTACGTAAGCTGGTGCCTAACCTTTTGCTTACGTGATTAATACACTCTTCTTTCAAAATTTCAACATCTGGTCCATATATTTTTAGGCTATTTAAGAATTTATGAGTTTTAGCATCACCATCAGATAACAATGTTGTGTAACGAAAACCACATGCTTCTGATCGAGACCAAATTTTAGCTGCAGCCTTCATTTCCATTGCTCCTGATGTCCCAATGTGGTTAATCTGGCAGGAATTTTTGTGGCCAGAATACCAAACATCGTATTCAGCTGTAGTTTCGTCTAATTCATTTTTCGCACTTATACATATAGGACAGTACTTGCTCATAATTTCATAGTCAATAACGTATCCTGTTAAAGTGTCGACTACACAGCCAACACCGATTTGGGATGTGTGTCCTCGGGTCAACCATGTCCCATCAAATGAAACAGCAATATCAGTAACAGTATTTGATCCATTTTGATCCAATTTGCTGTATGCATTTTGAACACTGTTATGTACATAGTTCAACACAGTTTGGGAAGCAAGAGAGTACACTGAGTTAATGTAGCATTTAATTTCATTAAAGGTTTTACTCGACATCAAAGGCATATTGAGAAACATGCAAAATTTTTCAACCGATGCATGGCCCCCACTGATTGCAAGAAATGCTTGAACAGCACGAACATTCACATCGAAAGGTGTAGATGTATTTGATTTTTTTTCAAGTCTTGAAGATGTAAAGCCTTCCATTTTTTGCTCAGAACATGTTTTACATACCAGTTTTAATTGATGAGAAAATCCATATTTATGTCCAAATTCAAGTTTTAAAGTTGACTGGTTGCAGCTACCACAAAAAGTATACTTGAAAATATCACACAAGGCATTTTTGTCAACAATTATATAACTTGGTCCATCATAGGTATCAGCAACATTTTCTTGTTCTAGTACACTTTTTTCTTGCATAGAAACTCTTTCATTTTTAAAAATGCTATTAGCACTTGAATGTTGAACAACATTTGAATTGTGCTCTGAAATTTCCATATTGTTTTCAGTTTTTGTTTCAGTGCACCATCGCTTTTGAATACTTAATTTACTTGATTTGTTTTTCCTCTTTGTACGAGGCATGTTTAACTATTAAAATGCTGGATGAAAATACGTTTATATATATAAAAAAAAACTGTTAAACTGATAACGATAAAATAATTAGTCTTGAAAAAGACTTTTTTTGGTAAACCGAAACTAAATATTTCAAAAATATGAAATAAAAATTAGCAGAATAAAGAACGCAGTATAGCTCATCAAATGTAAACAAACATTAAGAATGGATTACAATCTCTTCACTTTACTTCAAAACTGCTTAACTGTGTTAGAATTAATTAAGTTGGCTAGAAAATGAAAAGTGCGTCTGCTAGAGCAGAATGATGTCAGAATGTGAATTCTGACGAGCATATTAGTTATCATAACTTTGGATTTTTTTAATTTAGAGCTCTGAAATTTTGTGAGGTAATAGAGAAATGTATAAGGAATAATTTAGGCAAAAAAAATTTTTTTTGATATTTTGACCGATTTTCGTCAATTGAATCGTAGCGTGTCCCCTTAACGTAGCATTATTTTTTAAAGTTGAAAATATAGTGTATTCCTAGACAACGTTTTTTTTTCCCCTTGCAGATTTCTTTTATGGATAAGACATATAAAAATGATAGGGATATTAATTTTCAAAAATATGAATAATAACTCTTTTTTTAAAAATATATAGTGTGTTTATGAATTAAAAATTTGTTTTATGTGGTCTCTAAAGAGTATATTAAAATTGAATCTATTTAAAGAAATTTTCCATTTTTACGAACTTTTTGGGAATTTAGCCACTTTATTAAATAGAGGCTCGACTATATTTAAATTGTTAGCGACTTTGCAGAAATTTAGGAATAAAAAAAAGTAATATTAAAATTCCATTCATAAATTTCAGCATATAATTCCATGCATTTCATTACAGCATGAACAAATTGAGAGGTCTTATTGCATTCAATAAAGAAGTTTCTTGTTCACAGTATTAACAATATATCATTTATCCTATTTTAAAAAAAATCGTATCGAATAAAGAGTAATTATCACTTGGAACAAACTATTTTTAACAAGAAGTTTTTTTCCCTCGCAAACTTTAAAGCTAACAGCAGTTTAAACATTTCAAGTGCTTGATAAAAATTAAAACACGTCTAGATGTTATTGATAAAACTTTTCCTAATAAACCGAAATTAAATACTGCGTGCGTCCGTTCTCCAGGAACCACTGCAAACGAGCAAAAACATTCGAAAAGCCCAGCAAGTCACGTATGCATAGCATCTACCACAGAGAACAAGGCTCTTCTACCCTCGACATCCACTTCATAATCGCACTTCACTTCAGGACGAGAATCAAAGCTGCACGTCACAAGGTCGCTGCAACTCGATTCTTATAATGCACCAAGATTAAATACATTCGTCGACCGTTTCGTTACTATTGTTAAAAGTCAGAAGACTACTGTTGGAGGTTTGCAGTGGGAATAAATGCCTATTTTCCAACTCTAAACCTTGAGAGGTAAAATAAATCGAATATACAGAGACGCAATTTTACTCACAAAAAAAAGAAAGAAAAGTAAACGTTTCTATTATCGTCTGACAAAGATATGTAACGCACAGGCCGCGGGGAGAAAAAAAAAAGAGGGGGAAAATCAACTTTCCCATCAAATTGTCCGAGTTACGTAAGGGAAAGTTGGTTCATTCTTCAAAAACTGGTTTCGGTTTGAATGGAGAGGGTCGAAAATGAAACAATTTCACGAATCGGAAGATTTAATGAATTCCTAACATTTTATTCATACTGTTGGTATATTACAGGAAATAAGAGATTGGTAGCTCGTCAGCTACTCGTGATTATAGCGAGAAGGCATTTTCTCTTTTTCATGGAAAAAACGAAGGAAAAAGTGCGATGTTCAACCTGAAAGGTATAAATTTGTTTTGTACTGCTTCGTTTGAACTTTTTTTTTTGAAAACCCTAAACTCTTATACAAAGTTAAACCTGTGGTTATTTAGAGCAGTGTTCCCCAACCTTTTTATCGCCGCGGACTGGTCAACGTTTGTTAATTTTACCGCGGCCCACTGAGGGGGAGGACGTTGATTGTTTATATTTTAGACTGTTTTGATTTAATAATTTTAATTTAATTGTAATTAATCATGACCAGAATAAAATATAGCTGCACCAAATAATGAATATAAAGTGATTTAACAAGGAATATAAAGTGATTTTCATAAAAAGTAGCCCAAACCCAAGAAAAATATACCACAGTAAATAAAAGGTAAATAATTTAATATTTCTTGTGCGGACCGGTAGTATTTGATACACGGACCGGGGGTTGGAGACTACTGATAGAGGCATCACGTGTTGGTTAGTTATTGATATTTTTAAGTAGAGGCTGAAATGCTTGGGTTTTTAAATTTTATATATATATATATATATTTCTTTTTCAAAACAAGTGAATTCTAGTTCTAATTTAGGAAGATTTAAAAAAAAAATTTTAAGAATCGAAAAACGACAGCTTAAATATCACGAAAAGGAAAATGCATTTTTCACTACGATATTAATTTTAAACAAATATTGAACTATACATTTGTGTGCTTAAAAACTATAAAGTTTAACATATCCAAAAATCCAATTGCTATATAACGCTTCCTTCAGTAATAATTACTAGAATTAATAAAATAATAATTATAATTTAATAATGAAAACAATTTAAATTCGCAGAAACGCTTGAATGTGAGCGTTTATTAACGCCGCACTAAAGCAATATGAGAGCTATTGGCAACGAACCTCGTAATTTTGAACCATGGTCAAGTGACGTGGACGACACCGGAGCTGGCACTACTCCTGCGAACTTTCACACTACACCAACGGAAGGACTTTGAGTTTCGAGAGATTTAACATGCATCAGTGGGTCTACAGTTGCACTAGACTCGAACTCGTAACATTGCGACAAGACCGTGACCATTGGCCACCGAAGGACTTGAAATATTGCCACAAAGAAAGAAAAAAAAAAAGAACTTAAAAGATGAATTACGCATCCGAGAAAATAATTATATAAACCAACAGACACCTTAATATCCATTGATTACGTAAGTGATTAATATCTTGACGAGTACTCGTCCAGATTTGCGCAGACATTTCCCCAATAAGATTGAAGATTTCTTCAATAAACGAATTTTCTTACTACTACAATACAGTAGAGGTAGATAAGCTAGGCAAGTAATTCTCAACCTTTTTGTTGTTGTGGTTGCGGTACACTTTTAAAAATTTCAGAATTTGGCGGCACACTAACAATAAAATCTTAAAAAATTTTACTTTTCTGTAATTCACTATGTGTTGGTTCAAGTGGTTAAGTGGTAGCGTATCATGCTTCCACACCACAGGTCCAGGTTCTATTCCCGGGCTGGGCAAAGTCGACTCAACCTTTCATCCTTCAGTGGGTCGATAAATGAGTACCAAGCTTGCTTGGGGACTAAAACACTGGGATTTCGCTTCAGACTGACCACCTGATCGGGACATCGGCTCCTGCACCTCAGCGCTCTAAGGTTACGTATACTGGGATGGACACAGTAGGCCCTGACCCTCATGGGCTATTGCACCACTCTCAGTTGGAGTTTAATACACTAAGTAAAATAGTTCATGATAATAGTTTTCAATGTTAAATCAAATAATATGTACGACAAAGACAACAAAATGCTTAGTGAGTAATTAATTACAAATTTATTATAAGAAAACATTTAATGCGAAATCTGAGCTTGATGATTTTTGATAATTTCGTTTATATTTGGTAGTAAAAATAACAATGCCACTCATTTTGTCATCTACATTTAAAAGTTTCAGTCTTTTTTTTTTTTTTTAAATTTTATACCTGTTAAATGCTGAAAATCCGAAATTACACAATTAAGATGTTGAAAATTGTAACAATATTTTTAAAGCCTTTTTTTACTATCATGACTCTAATTTTAATCCAAAATGAATTAACTGACTCTTTCGAATGTTTTGAAATTAAATCTCGATTATAACAGAATGTGTGTGAAATTAGTGTTCTTCCACTTCATACAAAGTTAATTCATACACAGATGTATCCGTTATCACAAATGGATTATGAACCCAATCAAATTTTGTCATATCTAAATTTTGAAAAGTAATTAATAACTCTCTCATCTAGTGTTGTCAAGAGATCAATAACAATTTTATGAAATAGTTTAATTCTATAAAAACGGCCGAAGATTCGGTTCCGCAATTTTTTTTCTCAGAGTATAATTAATAACTTACGAACAAACGCAAGTAATCGGTCGCGGAGCACGCTCGTTTGTTATTGTCTACCTTAGTTACGTCGTGGACTACAATTGCTTATGAAGCAAAGTTTGTCCACGAATAGCACAGTCAATTTCTTTGATGCAACTGTATTTTAAAATTTGGGTTATATTTACGATTTTTAACTTATTTTACATGGCTAGTTCGGCAAAAGTACAAAAAGGGCAAGATAGCAAGTGTAACGGAGAATTTCAAATTTGGTGAATCTAGAAAAATAGCAAAACACATTAGTTAAGGCGACAAAGCGGTGTGTTTTTTATGTTCTGGAATAGTGGTATGCAGAACATCGTCTGTAAAACGGCATTTTGAAACAAATCCTCGTCAAAAAAGCGAACAGCAGTAAAAATAATTAATTGGATTCAAAGCGTTTGGCAGATGACTCCAATTCAGCATGCATTCTACTAAAAGTAACATCTAATATAAGTTATTTGTCATCCAATCTGTAACAACAGAAATCACACCAACATTTACTTTAATTTGAATTACACGTAAAGCTTTAAAAAACCATTTACAACAATACAATGAAAAAAGTATTTTTTCGTAATAAGTAAAGAGTTTTGTGTTGTTAGCATTTCGTTTTATTATTTTCCCAATAATCACAAGTCAAAATTATTTGACGGCACGTCTATACCTCATTAAACATTTCTTTAGAAAAAAAAATGGAACGATGATCCATAAAGGTTCACCACCCCTGAGTTAGGCGATATGAAAATTCACAAAATGAAATATTCCATCGATTTCGAAAAATAGTCGAAAGTTGGAAAATTCAGCCACTTAAGGTATCCGACTACGTTCGGAACCGTGATTTTGCAAAAGCGTATAAATGGATAATATTTATGATATTTAGTGTCACTTAGATTAGAAAATGTATATAAAATTGTTTTAAGAATAGTATTACAATTAAAAATTATTTAAGTACAATATTGTGACAGAAAATGAACATAGAATGACCCATTTTCAAAATATTCTTTTGTGAAAAATGTTTCTATTATAGGTTATATTATAAGTTATAAATTTTTGAAATTTATAACTTAGAAGTTGGTTTATCCATTTTTTTACGACAACAGAGGAGGGAAAATTTTAAGAAAAAAACGCCGATAATTATTTCAATTGGTTGTAACTCTGACAATAATGTGAATTTTTCAAAAATCATAATTGAGCCTCTGTACAGTGGTCTGAGCTATATACAAGCAAAATATTATTACAATAGAAGCATTTTTCAGAAAAGGAGAACATTTTGTAAAAAGGTTATTCTAAGTTAATTTTTTGCCGAAATATTGAATTTAAATATTTTTTTTTTTCTCAAAATGTCCTTAAAACAATTTTATGCATGTACTCTAATCTTAGTGACACTAAATGTCATGAAAATTATCCATTTATGCGCCTTTTTAAAATCACGGTTCCGAACGTAGTCGGATACCTTAATGCACCGATGACTGATGATAATGGTGGAAAAATGCAATTAAAAGCACTACTACGCCCCAATGTACTAAAATTGATGAGCAAAAGAAACGTGATCAGGTGTTTTGTTTACACTACTCAAATACGTCACCATACGATTAAAAGGCGATGACCTAAAGTCAGTAACCTAAGCAACACGAAGTAGTGAGTTTAGACAAGTGATAACTATTCTGAGACAAGCTACATTTCCATACTGAAATATGTCGTTGGGGGTATAATCTAATCATGACGTATGTCGAAAAAATGCAACGGTCGCCAGATCTTTTGCGAGGAGACAATATAAGCGAAAGGTTTCTTTTAACAGGAACAGTTTTGCTGTGAACTTTTTGAGCATTTCAGGAATGCCATGAACGAAGGGGAAAGAGTAATATCACACTCTCCTTCCGCAAACAAAAAATTATTATGGTGGATTTTTTTTCCCAATATAGATTCACTGTTTTAAAAATAACACACTTATGTATTTTGAAGCTCAACAAGTGAAAAAAAAATTAAGTCGATTCCTACTTTGAATGGATGAATAGAAAGTATTTTATTAACAATTGAACGCGAGCGATATACATGTAAAAATATATATAAGGAGAGTGTGAAATAATAGTACGAATTGAAAACAAGAGCATGATTTGTCTGGATTGTTGTAACAATGCACACCCGGTTTGGCGCTAGTTTGACTGAAAAATCGGTTTTCAACGCCAACTTTTGTCATTGTTTTAACAGTTACATTGTTACAACAATCGAGAGGAATCTAAGTTAGCGTCGAAAACAGGTAATTAATTTAAATCAATTAATGAATTAATGTTTGAAAAACTGTATTAACACATCAAGTGTCATCCACTACAATTTTAAAAAAAATTCTTTGAACTTGACTGGATGGATAGAAAGTATTTTATTAATGATTGAAAATTTGAACACGATAAATATCTTTATATATAAAAATCTTCTGTGCGTGTGTATGTGACTGAACTCCTCCTAAACGGCTGGACCGATTTTGATGAAATTTTTTGTTTGGGTTCAAGTGAATTCGAGAATGGTTTAGAATCGCAATTCGGTCCGATATCGCAATTAGTTAAAAAGGTATTAATTAAAAACATTAAAAACATTCAACTCAATATTCACCTGCATTGTTGTAACAACGTTATTGTTATACAAATGACGTAAGTTGGCGTCGAAAATCGATTTTCAGCCAAACTGGCTAAACCGGGTCTTCATTGTTAAAAAAATGCAGACGAATCGTGCTTTTTTCGGGTTTTTAATTAATATTTTTAAATAATCTTCATATGTATAATTTTTCTGTGCGTATGTATGCGACTGAACTAATTTTGATAACATTTTTTGTGTGGGTTCAAGTTGATTCGAGAATGATTTAGATTCACAATTCGGTCCGATATTGCAATTAGTTAAAAATGTTCCAAAACTATGTAAGGACGTGCGATTGTTCATAAAAAAATCATGGGCAATATTCTTGAGGCCACTATTTTGAGCGGCAAAATTCAAGGTGAAGTTGTACTTCTACCACAAATCCTAATGATTCTTTCAGACTCACCTACCCATTTAAATGTTTGCAATTTCAAATTTGTTATGACCATTTGGCAAACCATCGCATTTGTTTGTTTATATCCCTCAAGGATTAACCAAAAACATTGTACATTCAATGGCATTACGATAAATTTATTTTTTTGTGTATTAAAAAAATATACCTGTTATGAAAATAGCTCGAGTTTTATCTTTTTTACCCTTTAATCAAAACAAGTTTTCTATTTAGAATAGCTTCTATATTCAACTTAGTTCATTGTCAATACATACTCACACGCAATCGATAGGTCGAATTATGGTAACTGTACATGTGATATCAGGTATTGTAATAACTTTTTTTATAAAAGAAAAATTGCATCCAAACGGTCCAGATTGTTACAACTTATTCAAAAAAGTTTTTAATTTTT
>BMAV01017140.1:100512-111592 GCA_019973955.1 Trichonephila inaurata madagascariensis | reverse complement strand
TAAATGTTTATAAAGTAACACGTTGTACACCACACATGAAGTACATGAGAGTCGTAAAAAATCTCTGAAATCTAAGAATATCAAGGATTCTATTGCCGGTACTATGTTGGCCAATAAAAAATACTTCACAATTCAAATACACAAAATACTTATGCAGTTTTTTAAAAATGTAAGAAAGTAAGAAAGAAATTTGATCTGACTTGTTTTTATATAAGCAACCAATGACTAATTATGATAAACGACATCAGAGAACATGCCTCATTCTCCTATAACTCAACATTTTATCACATGAGACAATTCTACGTGATACGCATGAATACGCGTGAACCGCATGAAAAGGTCTTTAGTGTGATCAGGATTTGAACCCGAGGTCAAAACTTCGTGAACTTACCTGGTTCCACAAAGCTCATTACTATTACTCTTAGAATTGTGACCACAATAAGATGCAAGTTAATTCTTAACTTCACATTTTTGAAGCAACATCTGGGCGATTGCCGAATATCGTAATTTTGAACCATGATCAGGTAACGAGGAAGACACGCGTGCTATAGTACCTCACTCTCCAAACTTCCACATCACGTTAACGTGATAACTTCGGCTTCAATCCCATTACACTGTATATGAGTGAGTGATTGAGTGTTTATTAACGTCGCATTATGAAACAACACGAGGGCTGTAAGAGATGGCTTTCGTACTTTTGAACCATGGTCAAGTGACGAGGGCGACACCTGAGATGGCCTCCTCTCTCCGAACTTTCACATAACGCCAACGGGCCGTCGAAATGCGAATCTGTAATGGCATCAGAATACGAGTCCACAACTTAATGGGAACATGTTCACGAGCTGATGACACGGAGTCATGAGCTCATGACCATGATCATTCGACTATCGTGGCTGCGAATGGGAAGTATACATATATCATACCAAAAACCGAGACTACTTTATTAGACAAACAAGAAAATAAGCCATGTGGGTAAACAGAGTGCTTACTAAAATCCTCCCCCCACACTTGAATTAGAGAATAGCGATAACTATGGCCAGTGTAACAGTACTGGAAATAGCGAATCCACTATCTAGTATCGTCCTGTTCTTAACGTAGAGATAGGCCAACTAACTCCACTGATTAGCGTCAGGTAGTGCTATAATCTGTTTCACCTAGTGGAACATAAGCCGCTTTTTTTATTACAACTAGCAATACTATTGCTGTTCTCAAATTAGAGAGTGTATGGAGAGGGCATTAACCAAGTGTATCTAGTATAAAAATTTAATGTTTATTTTCGACAGGTTTTAGAGATCGAGCTTTTCTTTGTCAGCTGAATCTACATTTTAGGTTGATGTGCCTCTGTTTTTAATTCCAGAGGTGGTTAATTACAGAATGGTTTAAATAATTCTCCATGAAGTATCAGTTAAAAGACTTTTCTAAATAGTTTTTAGCAAAATTTGTTTCTTTATTGAATTAAATAGTTTTTATATAAGCGAAAAACATTCCCTCTGTAAATTTTTGAACTTCCACTTTTCAAATCTGGAACGAGAATGCCATTTACATTCTTGCATTAATGATTTACTGCACAAGTAAGCATGAAACTTGGAAAAATGGTACATTTGAAGAATTTAAAAGTTAATAATGTAAAAAACCAAAAAAGCTTAATGTATCTTTGATCTAATGTATACCACGCCCATAATTTTAAAATATTAGCTAGAAAGACAGATATCAAGAATCAGGTGTGTGTGTAGCTATTCTATAGTTTCTTTTGTCAAGTACAAAACATCCCGCTCCGCAAGATTTGAAAGAGTCTGCTTAGTCTGTTCACATTTAAAGTAATACGAGGACTGACGATTTCATATTTTGATTATTTATACCACAATCAAATGAAGACAGCCCTGAGTTGATACCCAACTCTCCAAAATTCCACACCATACCAAAGTAAGAACTTTGAATCCTGACATATTTCACATGCATCAGCCTCTCTAACCTGAACTCGTATACATGTTTCGGCTGAACGGCGTCGGCCACACTAGTTCATAACCATGGTTATTCAGATACCACGACCGCTTTAAAAGATTAAATTATGATGGTAAAATTCTATTTTAGCCCACATCTTTGGCAATTATGAAAAAAAAAATCGTGCCAAAAATCGCCAGCATGCTTATTTTTTTGTATTGGACTTCTATCCGATATGAGGATAATAATTTGCGAAGTTGACGATGAATAAAAAAAGGTGCGAGTGCAAAAAAGGATCCAACCCTTGATTTTCTGGGAATCATATTAAAGGATGTCTATAAATTTAATAAAATCAGATGGAATTGTAGGGGATACAATTGAAGGCCCAACACGGAATTTAAAATTTCGCGCGACGAAAGTCAAGGTTTTCTTTACGCTATGGATTACGGTAAATCACTGAATTGTAACTGGTCTAGAGTAAATTACGTAAAAAAAAAAATAACGCTAAGTTCCTTTTTTTTATAATTAGACTAATTGATTCTTTAACTGTTACACTTACATACTACTTTTATAATATTTTATTATACATGCACAATTTCTTAAACATTTAAAATATCGAAATAAACATATGTAAAAATGCATCTTGCGAAAGAGGAAGGAGCTTATACACCTATTTCTGTACACAGCGCATCGTTAAAAAAACTTCACAGGAACTGAAATATAATTCCTTCTGTTCCATCGCAAGAATTTATCAAAAAATATTAAAAACAGCAAGACATTTTTTTCTTGCTGTTTGCATGTTAGATTTGTATTTGCTCCAAACCTACAGGCAATGTGAAAATTCGTCGTATAACAGGAATAACAATTGACGTCGAAAGCGATCAACTACCATACTAATTTTCTCAGTGTACAAAATTAAGTCTATGCATAAATTAAAAAGTTTTATCTCAAAAAAGCACGCGTTAAATTCTTCATTTGTAACAAACATCAGACTTTTAAAAAACACGCACGTTATTCAATGTAAGAGAGAAATTAAATATACCCTTTCTTTGCTAAAAATTAAACAAATAAAAAAATATACAGAAATAACGGAGATCATTTTAGTCGAAACGACTAAAATTAATTTACAATTAATTTTTTTATTAGGTGTCCATCAAATGATCGAAAATTAAGAAAACATACAATACTATAAAACAGTGTTTATGAGTAAAAAAATTAAACTTCGGTTATCTTTCTCTTTTCTGTCAAAAATGTTTTATTGATTTTTTTTTTTTTTTTTTTTGACAGACAATTAAATTCTTGGTAAATTATTGTCGAATGCCTATAAGCCCCAAAATATGAGTTAAATGTTAGTACATAATAGAAAATACGTTTCATTTTGTTGTCATGGATCTTATTTCAAAAATGATTGATTTACACCAAAACAAAATTTAGTGTCCTATATCTGAAAATAAAAGTTCTAAGTATACCTGTCAAACTCAAATGTATCATATTATATTTTTTTAAATGAACGCAGACTATTAGTCATTTATGGTAAAAGTATATTTATAGCATTCGCAAATATCACATTTTACAATTTTCCAAGCATAAACTTAATTTTTTTTCTTTTTTTAAGTAAAAATTAAGGATTTAGATAAAAAAAAAATTACATTTTTGTTAGCTTTTTGATCCATTATACATATATCCATTATCGACATATATTGAGAAACAATAAGTACCAGCGGTGTAAAGGAGAATATTAAGGCCCTTCTGTAAAGCCAGGTTTTGGGACCCAAGCCAGATCCTAAAAAGGGTACGTAATTGGGCTTAAAAGAACAGGCTTTGGGCCCCCCAAGAATCCTGCTCCACCCTCGAAATGTGGGGTGTACGTAACACCACTGATAAGAACCATTCAAGTTTGCTTTGATAAACCTTATTCGTGATTTAGAAGAAAAAAAAGAAAAAAAAAATTTAACATATTATATGGAATTGTCTCAATTATTTCACCAATGAACAAAGTTTCTTATCAAATCATGACAAATGTGAAATTATGAATAACTTACACAAACAAATCATGAGAAGTGTATTTCGAAACATAATGTAAATAGTGTATAGTTACTTTTGAATGCAAGGCAGACAGTGACAGTTTACTTCGTTTAAGGAAATATTTAAAAAGAATCTTTTTTTTTAAAGTATACTCAACTTAAATACTCTTGCGTCATTCAATCCATTGGCGTGGCACAACTTTATTACTTTTTTTTATCCCCATTCCGCAGCAAGGACGTATACACAAAAATTATCTTTAATTCAAATAATCCCACGAGAGAGGAAGAAAAAAAAAGTATAGCCAACTGTTCAGTTAATGGATAAAGCCAAAACATAGCCATTGTATTCTTATCTTTTAAATGATGAAACCCACAAGGTGACATCCACTCGTTGTCTGTGCATAACAAAGACATAGACTGGGGAAAAGAAAAAGCAACAAAAAACTATGAACAAGACCATTTTAACTTGTTCCGCGAACACAAGGTTCAGTTATTGAAAAAAAATTTCGCAACGCTTCGCTTCATTTCGTTTCGTTGCATAGCAGACGATTATTTAAACAATTTGTCAGCACGAGAGCCGGCAGGGATGCGCTTGTTTGCATGCATCTTGTATTCGTGACTCAATAAATCAGGACAAAGATGGAAATGGAACTTTAGACGCAAATAAATAAAATGTTCACCCATTTTCCCAATATCTTAATCATTTGGCGTTTTATTTTTATTCCAACTTCCGAGTTTTAAATTTGAAATAAATGACGATTGAAGGCAGGAAAAACAATGTTCTGATTCAGCTAGAATGTTAATTGGTATGTTGATAAATAATAGACCCACGCGTTATAATAAAAAAGAAACAATAATAGATGGTTAAAAAAAGTGTATAACAAACTATTTTTAAAAGATAACTATTTATTCAAATTTGAAGTACTACAAAAAAAATTAAGTTTTGTAACAACAAGAAAAATTACGGAATAGAATGTTATAAGTATTGGTATTGCACATGAAAGGTAAATCAATTTCCACCTTAAATTTAACAACTTTTTTTTCAAATAGGGCTGCAGATTGGTATTTTATTATTGCAGACCAAGTATATTCTCCGGGAGCTGTTCTCTGTAAGTGTGGCACCATATAGGTGGATACTAGTTGCCGCAATGTAATTTTGTCGTCCAGTTTCAGGTAGTCGCGCAGTCTTTGCTTTGGGGTCAAGGAACAGGCGATTCAAATTCAGAACGTATTCTTTATTACAAAAAGTTAAAGTGTTTAGTACTTTGGCCTTGAAATCTTGTAATAATTTATAAAATGCTACTTTCAATATAACAATTAATAAAAAATAAATCTAGCATTACAATTTTTTTTCTTATTATAATATACATTGCTGGTCACACAAAATGCAACACCCTAAAGGAAGCATGCAAACCATGTCAAATTTACATCATGCGTTCGCGGTGATGAAATATGCAAATCATTAGCATTATAGCACACACCAGGGGCATAGCTACCGCCGTATCAAAAATACGGGGCCACCAAGCTACAGGGGCCTCAACACACTTAGAACTAGCTACGCCAGTGGCACAGATGCAAATCACGGGCAACCGTAGCGCCACCCACAAGCGCTATGTAAGGGGAGAACAGTTTGGCAATTTGAAGTACGGCATTTGTTTCTTTCCCGTAAGCTGTTTACTTATGCCTCGTGGAAGACATCTCGCGTCATTTGGCCAAGTTTCTGAATTCGACTGAGGAAGAATAGTAGCCTATAGGGAATGCGGATTATCCTCCAGAGAAATCGACCAAAGTGTTGGACGAAACCAAGCAACTGCGATGCATATAAATCATCGCTGGTTGTAGGTGGAAACGACGGACCAATCGCACCTACCTCGTTGCACCACTGACCATGATGACAGGCAGATTGAGCGCATCGCGCAGCCACATCACGAATCATAGCACAACTAATGCGTCTGCCTGTGTCCATTCACACCTTTCTACGCCGTTCGCAGCAGAATGAAGAGTCCGCAAGGCGTCCATTGCTTCGTTTACCCTTAACTAGAAAGCACAGGCGTTTGAGCCGCCAATGGTGGGATGAACGGCGGACACGGACAACGGAATGGAACGACATTGTGTTTACGGACGAATCCCGCTTTTGCCTGCAACCTCACGGTCGGATTCGAGTATATAGAAACACAGTGGTCAGAGGCTACTGAACTGCTATGTTATGCATCGCCACACTAGTCTTGCACCCGGTATCATGGCTTGGGGTGGTATTGGATTTCACTGCCGCACCCCTCTAGTACTCATAGCTGGTACACTGAACAGTCAGTGCTACATCTGTAGGATGTTAGAGCCCGTGGTCCTCTCATACATACAGCCCTTGCCATTAGTCATATTCCAGCAGGATAATGTGCGCAATGTTCAAGAGTTCTTCTTTACCCATTAGATTGAATCCCTTCCTTTGCCTGCTTGTTCTCCCGATCTATCGCCATTTGAAAACGCGTGGTTCATGCTTGCACAACGACTGGCCCGGAATACACTATCCGCTGCTACACCAGATCAACTTTGGCAACATGTGGAAGCCGCATGGACAGCTGTACCCCATGGATACATTCAAAGCCTCTTTGATTCTATGCCGAGGCGTGTGGCAGCGGTTATAGCCAACAATGGCGGCTACACTAACTACTGACTTTGTCATCATCCACACGTCACAAGAGGCTGTAATTTTAATCGCTTGATCTTTGTACAACATGTTATCTGCAAAATAAATTCACTGTGATATCTATGGTCCTTCTTGGTGTAGCATTTTGTGTGGCCAGCAGTGTATTTTACACCAGAAAAAAATTGATGGATTCAAACAGAAATGAGCTGTATAATTAAATACTGTTTTCTAAAGAATAATGAAATTAGATTATATTAATTTTGAAATCTTTCTACCCACAAAAAGTAAATCAAAATTTGATCTTACTCGTTAACATTAAGTGATGAAGCAACACGAAGGATACTGACGACGGAACGAACGGAAGAAATTTTGAAATGTGGTGAAATGAAGAGGACGACAAGAGTTGGCATCCCCCTCTCCAAACTTACACACCACGTCAACATTAAAAGAAGACAACCTTAACTCCTATCTCTTCAAGGTATTCGTGTACATTATATTCAATACAATGAATTATTATAATCGGCAATCACACATTTTGAATATACAATTTAGATTTTTTTTTTTTTTGGTGAAACACGTAAGATTCAAATTTTAAACAAAACACACACACACACAATCGATTTAATTTTATTTAACTTCTTTCTTTTAAAAATTTTTGGCTTTCACACCGTTCGGATGTAGCTGTTAAGTGATGCATTTTTAGTTAAAGTTTAGTGGTGGCAGCATTTTCAAATTATTGACCTCGAAAACCGAAAATGTTTGTGTGTGTGATCGAATGGATACAAAAAAAAAAAAACAAAAAACGTATAATTTTATTGATTTTAATTACTAGATTGATTTCTTTACATACACAGCACATTTTTGAAATTCAAACTTGTTTAAAATCCAAAAAAGTGATATTTCTTAGCAAGGGGAATTCTATTTTCAAAGTTCCTTAAAAATATATATATATATTCAAAATATAAAAGGGAAAAAAAAAATCCTAGAACAATCTTCCGTCTTTATGGGAAAAATATTTACTTGTAAAAACATTTATATCCATTATTAGCAAACAAAAAAAAGAAGAAATTTTTTTTGTTGTTCACTAATGGATATAAATGTTCTTACTAGTAAATATTTTTCCCATAATGACGGAAGTTTGTTCTAGTCAAAATTTGTCTGGAAGTCGGAAAAAAAAGTTTTATTTACGTCGCACTATAAAGCTGCACGACAGCTATTGGCGACGGACCTCGTAATTTTGTACCATGGTCAAGTAACAAGGACGACACCTGAGCTGGCACTCCCCCTCTCCTAACTTCCACACCACACCCACGGGAGGACATTAGATCCTCGACATATTTAACGTCCCTCAGCCCATTCTGCACGGCGGCTCTTCAGCGGTACCAGGCTCGAAATCATGACATGCCAGCCACGAGTTCATGACCCTGACTACTAGGTTACCGTGACCACTCAATAATAAAAATAGGGAGAGTAGAGATAAAGTTCAGAGAATTAAATTTAACCAAAGATTATCATAAAGACATATGACAAATTACGAACCCACAAATTTTTAAACATTAAACAAAATTGATTTTAAAAAAATACTTTGTGTTCATACTGTTATACAACCCTGAAGAATTTCATAGCTGAATAAATCCGTCACACGAGAGGAATAACTCACGCGATTTTAAGAAATATAAAAATAAATGAAAAAAATTTATAAAATATTTGCAATTTTTAAACACCAATATTATTGAAAAAAGCACGAGTATGCACCTACATTTATCAATTTTTTTTTTTTTCATAAATGATAGTTTTTATAAATGTAGCTTTTCTTTAAAAAGATTTTTCATTTTCAGTTAAAAGAATATAAATTCACGTTATTTCGTATGTAGAATTTTAAAAATTTTATTCAGGTTTTTTTTTTTTAGGTATATAATTTCGCGAAAATATTTTTAATATAAACATTCTAAATAATGCGGAAACGACTAAAATTCTGATTCTTTCTCTAGAAAATGTATAATTTGATTTGATAAATTGTTGCATCAAAGTTGCACGGGCGATTAGAGGTGGAATGCACATTTCTTCCATACATATTAGATGACGGAAACATCATATCACAACTTCTATACTAAATCATGTGATTATTCTTAAGACCTAACTGATAAAACATACAACAGCAGTTATTATTCCACACACGCTGACTTTTGGATAATACGTCTCTTGAGAAACAGGCATGAGATTATTGCTTATGTTTTGAACGCATTAATTTTCAAACATATGCAAACATTTTTATGGACATAATGTCATTTAAATTAAACAAGTAATATATTAAAAAAAATTTTAAGTCAATTCCTATTTAGATCAACAAAGAAAAATTTTATTTTATAGCTACTTTTTATTAAATAGTTACAATTAATATAAATATGGATATACATATGACAGAAGCACAACATTAAGTGGTAATTAATTTTTATTCATTATCAATAAAGTATCATATTGTCATCCAAAACAATCGTGTTGTAAAATTTCAGTTCAATTGAGAAGGCTTTAAAACGCGAGAAAAAAACCTTTTCAAGCTTTGACACAAGTCATCAAAAATGATGCCAATGTTGCTGTATTTGTAATTCTTTAAATAATTAGTTTTAATCAATTAAATTTTATTAATTATACTTAAATTACTGTATTGTCATCCAAAATGATCATGTATATAAAATTTCAACTTTTTAAAATGTATTTTATTTAAGATTGAAAATTCCACCAAGAACGCATTAATAAACAAATAAATAAATATATAGAGAGTGTAACCTAATAGGGTAGGAATTGAAAAAAATAATCACATGAGAAAACAATGACGGTTACATGATAAATACAATCACGTGTTCTCCGTTTATTCAAAACAAACTGCCATTAGTCTTGTACTTGCTGTTCTACTTTGTAAAAATTAGATAAAATTTCAATTTTGATAGTTGGATAAAGACATTTAAGTTAAAATTCTTCAAAAGGTTTTTCAAAATTATATATGTGTGTGTGTGTGTGGTTTTAAACCACGTACATTTTTTTAACCTAATGAAGATTATTACAGTTGACAAATATGTACTTTTTAAAAGAAAGTCTACGTAAAAAGCAAGCATTGGCTACAGCGAAGCACATGAACTGGTTATCTTGTGACTATGACGTCGCATGAATTTATGAACTGACTGACTGGAAACACGTGCTGTCATTATCATGTGACTATGACGTCACATAAATTTAGCCCATTGACTATCATTAATCTTTGATCAAAATCGCAAGCTTTCTAACTTGTTCACTCGACAGTTGAGTTTTCCCCAAAAATATTTCGCAGCCACCCTTTTCCTCCTTACTTATTATTCCTTTTATGTGCTCACTAAAAGGTATATGCATTCCATGGGCTATCTAAAACAGGTTTCCAGCACTTTATAACAGAAAATTTAGAAAAATAGCAATTCTTATATATTTTTAAAAAAAAATTAAAAAAAAAAAAAATTAACAAACACAGTAATCGTTGAATAAATAGTCAACACCACGCTTCACTCGGTATATTTTGGAGAAACTTTTTAACATTCGTCAATTTACGAATTAAAATGTCAGCTGAAAAAATCAGTAATACAGAATTTTTTTAAAAAAAAAATATATATATATATTTTCTACATAATACAGCATTGTTCATTTTGTTTACAAGAATGATTGCGTCGTCTGATTCAATACGAGATATCGCGAAATATCAGACTAACTGATAGTTATTGAAAATATTTAAATACAGGTTTGATCGTTGCGGTATATACGCTTTCAGAACAGTTCAAACATGATTTAAAAGTTAAATAACGGGCGAGAAAAGTTATATATATTTAATTTTGAAGATAATGTACATCTTCCTAATTTTCTATGTGTCTCTTTTTAATAATCTCTTTATTATAGATGTTTATAAATAATGGCTCTACATTACATTTTAATGCACCCTCTCCAGAATAGTTTGGTCTTGTGAATCAATGCCAGTCAAGCTACACGAGGGCTATTGATGCTTTTTGACTGAACGAGTGTTTATTAATGTCGCACTATAAAAATAGTATGAAGGCTATTGGCGACGGACCTCGTAATTTCTAACCTCGGTCAAGTGACGAGGGTGACACCAAACCCCACCCTCTCCAAACCACTATGCTACAACGGGTGGACTTTCATTCACTACAGATTAAACGAGAATTAGCCCCTCTACATGGAGGGTGTAAAGAGGCACTGGGTCTCATGATAAGCCGGCAATAAACTCGTGATCATGACCACTAGGCCATTAGTTTTCGATGGAATAGGCCTAAACTCGCCAACTAAGCTCATAACCCTAACAAAAGGGCAAATTCCATGCTATAGAAATAGAACCGATGTTAAGCGTATTTTTAACAAATTATTACTAAAATACACTTTATTGTAATTCGTAATAACTTAATATCAAAAGATCGCTAATGGTTCCTTTTTTTTT
>BMAV01017140.1:77359-95512 GCA_019973955.1 Trichonephila inaurata madagascariensis | reverse complement strand
AACAATAAATAGCTCAAAACCGGATTGGGGGTTTTCGGTTAAATATTCATGAAATGAGTTCAACATTCCTTTACTACATCCTACTAACCACAAAAAAGGTATACCATTATGATAATTTATTACCGCATAGATTTCGATGAGAGAAGCCTGAGTAAGCATTTTGCGATTTAGTAAATAAACATAGAAACAAAAAAATTTTTAAAGTCCTAAAAATAAAATGTTAAAATTTCTTGGATGACATGGAAGAGATTACGAAAACATTTTCGTTTGTTTTTTCACGATGAATTTCAATTTTATTTAAAAGCGTTATCATAAGAAGATTTAAAGAGCAAGTAGAAAATTTAAAAATACTTTGTTTAATTTACGTTGAATTAACGTTGTACCTTTGTTATTTGGCGCAGTGGATTTAGTACTCCCGAGTCTAAGTTAATTGATGAGGGCGCTATTCAAGTTCAAGCTCACCTATGAAACTTTCACAGCACAGCAAAAAAAATATATGCTGAAGCCCAATTCTATCGAGACGCAGCCATTATTTTAGACCAGCGATACTCAACATGTGGCCCGCCAGGTTTTTTTTGAGTGGCCAGCTCATGACACTCATTGCACTAAACAATTCAGTTATTTAAGAACAAAGCATTAAAAAATTTAAGAGGGAATTTCTATCAATCAAGCAATCAAATCTACCAATTTTGCTATTAATGTCGTACGGGTACGAACTGCAAGATTTTGTGTGTGTGTCTGTTTGTAACTGCAACAGGTAGAAATAACAAATAACTGCTGAATTTTTTGTGTGGGTGTATAATTGAGTTTAAATTATAAACAAATAACACTGATTACAGTCTGGAATTCAGTCAAAACTTCTAATTGCTGCTCTTTTGCACTTGATAAATTAACATTTAAAATAAAAATAAGAGAGACTTTATCAAAATCCGATTATCAAACGGTTTGTACAACAATGGGTCTTGGATGAAAGGAAACTGAAATTGTTCCACAACACAGTAAAAAATGCATAAGACCAGACAAAAATTTATGTGTGTTTGATAGAGATTCGTATAGTATTAAAAAAAAATCAGTTTCAATATATTGATTAATTTTTCAATTTTTCCATTAATCCTCATGCTCCGACCCGCGTGAAATATCTGCCACATGAATGTGGCCCAAAGGAAGAAAAAGGTTTGAGTACCACTGACGTAGCTAGTTCTGAGAGGGTCCCGTATCAAAACTCTTTCGGGACCCTTTTTTAAAACGAAAGCCCTTTTACTGGTACTGTATTTACACATATTGGAGCCCCGTATCATTGATACGGCGGTAGCTACGCCCCTGTTGAGTACCCCTGTTTTAGACCAAGGGTAGGCAATTGTTTGGGCTCGAGAGCCACATTGTGGAGTGAGTAAGTGAATATGAAAGTCGCGCTGTTCAGCTACTCGAGAGCTTTTGGTGACGGAACTCGTAATTTTGAACCATTGTCAAGTGACGAGGACGACACCTGAGCTGGCACTCCCTCTCCCAGTGGCGTAACGGAGATGATTAGGGCCCCTCTGCAAAATTAGGTTTTGGGCCCCCTAGCCTAAAATTCAGCTTCAGGTTACAAAAGTCCTAGTAACGTTTCTGCAGGTGAGTGAGTGAATATTTACGCTGCACCAGTAGCGCACACAAAAATTTTTAAAGGGGAGGGGGGAGGTCCAGGGTCGAAAGTCCACCATTTTGGTATCACCGCCCAACATATTTTGATTTTGGGGAACAAAAACAATAAAAAATTAATTGAATAAATAATTAGCATTAATTAATAAAATTAATTATTGATGACAAATACATAATTAAATTTTGCGTAATATATACATAAGATCATAACCAATCAAAAAAATTTCAAGGGCTATGGGGGGGTGTCCGGATCCCAGGACCTCTCCCCCTTGTGTGCGCCACTGCGTTGCACTGTCCAGCTACACAAGGGCTTTTGGCGACGGACCTCGTAATTTTGAACCATAAAGTGACGAGGACGACACTTGAGCTGGCACACCCCTCTCCTAACTTCCACGCCACACTAACGGGAGGACGCGTTTGAGCTCACGATAAATTCAACGTGCATCACTCCCCTACATGGCGAGTCTTTAGCAGTACTAGGCTCGAACTCATGACACGCCGACCATGAGTTCGTTACCTTGACCACTAGGCTACCGCGGCCACACGTTTCTGCGGGTTGATTGATTGATTGATTGATTGAATATTAACGTCGCACTGTTCAGCTACTCGAGGGCTTTCACGTTTCTGCGGGAAACAATCAGTTTGAATCAATATAACGAGGGGGCGGGAAGGAAAACTTACAATTAAACAGAAATATTGTTAAAGCACATTTCTTTTTTAAAAGAAAAACATTTACATTACACCAAAATAATTTGGTCGGGGTAGAGAGCAACTTCAGGACTGCAAAACTCGTGAATAGCAAAATGCACCAGTTCGGAACTTTTACTGTGAGAAAGAAAACAATACACAAAAGGAAAAAAAAATAATTATACTATTTTTGCAGACGACAGGACAATAGAGAAAGTTCTCTCCTAATGAGCTTCAGTGGGAAATTGCTCACAGATTGCGTGATCGATACCAGAAGAAAACTTATCTCTCAGTCATCCCAACCCCAAACCACGAAGCTTTGCTCCATTTATCATCCTCAAAATGGAGTAGACTTCATCACCGACTAAAATCCTGTCCGATTCGGATTACTCCACATTTGACATGATTTTACTGACAGAGAATATTCGGGAGGGAAAAAAGCATTCCAACAATCCGCTTGAAAGTACCGAAAGCAGTTACTCATAAACAAGGAAGTAATATGAATATTTATTGGAGGCTCAATCAAAATGAGTTCGAATTAACGACAACATTCATTTTCGTGTAATCAAGTCATTGCTCTCCGTCACTGCAATTCTGCAGGAACTGAAATCGATATTTCCATATTTGCTACATTTCAATCCATACCATTTCCCCTTTTATTAAACATTTGATTTGGTTCTTGAATTTATATTCCATTGATGTGACTTTGTACTTGACAATCTGTGTTCAATTTTTAAGGAAACATAGGTAGTGCCTACAGCAAATAAGAACAGATTTGATTCATCCAATCACGAAAAGTAAAATCTATTATCAGTTAAAATGTACTTTAATTTATAATTTTAAATACAGTGAAATACGTTACAAGCGAAAACGCTGATGACGAAATATCGGTTAACGCGAAATACACCGGTCCCGACAAACTACTATGTATTATCATGCATTTTTTTCTCTTAACGCGAAACGAAAAAAATCACACTTAACACAAAAAGATATCTCTTCTGAGAAAGAACAAAATATGGAAAATGTCAGCCGCGCAGGCGAGATTTAAGAGAGATGTGAAATGCATGCGGGGCGACTTCACGTTTCGTAGAAAGAAGGCTAACTTGGCTTTCAAATACCCTCGGGATATAGCCTGTGACACGAGCCAGTTTTGTTTATCTACACTACTTTAACCCTTCGCCCCCTACAACTGTCACACAAAAACATCTCGCCTCTCATCAGCTGGCTTTGGAATTTGGTGGCGAGTACATCGCAGTGCGAGTAAAAATCAGTGAGTTTGGTTCGCATCTTCCCCCCAACTCTCTATTTTAGAAGAATTTTTTCACCAGCACAATGGCAAAGAGCTTAGGGGGAAAGCACACTACTATTTTGCTTAAAATGAAGATGAAGCTTCTTAAGGCTGCCGATCAACAGCAAAAGATAAAAACGGAAATCTGTTAGGATTTTGGTATTGCAAAATTTTGTATAAAGTTTCATCAAGTTCTTTTTAATGCTTTTGTTTCACTGATTTTTAGTAAATACATGGATATATACATATCTATATAAATAAAAAAATGTACTCTAATAAACTTAATTTTGTTGAATATATATGGAGGTTTTTCTGCAATATCGTTTAACACTGAATTCTTTTAACACGAAAAAATATTTCATTGCCCCCAGTTTCGTGTTAAACGATTTCACAGTAATGTTAACGAAGATATTTTGATCTTGAAACACTTTATCAGATAAGCTATTTTATTAGGTTATGGGGGTTAGTGCTCAGTAGTTTAAGGTTCACTTCCATCGAGTGAGTGAGTGTTTATTAACGTCGTACTGTAACGCAACACGAGGGCTATTGGAGGAATGCCCAAAGGAACCGAGCTCAACCGAAGAGGGTTTAGAGCAGCCATACTCAACCTGCGACCCACCGAGCCTTTTTAAGTGGTCCAGTCATGGCCCATTGCTCTGAGATATTTACTTATTTAAGAGCATTGTATTAAAAATTTGGTGGGAAATTCTTTTTCAAGAAATCAAATATGTCAATTTTTCTTTTTGCTATCGGTGCCGTACGGGTATGAATTGATATTCGTTTTCTATTTGAAACGGTTACGGTTAACAGACAACAGTGGAGTAGTAATAATTTTATGGATGGAACTAATTTTTAACTATTTTTCATATCTTACAAGCGAGAAACATACCAAGAAAATATATCGTTTCAAGACTATAGGGAGGTTGACTATTTTGCAGTGAAAAACAAACATGGATCAGTAATTGTTTGATTTGTCACGAAAGTGCTGTATTTAAAAAATACCAATACACATTCAGTGACACTTTTCCTCGAAGATCTCTTTCAAGAGGTGTTAAGTAAGCTTTCTTGAATAATCTTTGCAACAGCAACAAAGTGTTTTGTCAGTGGTCATATCATAGCGGTAACAAAGACATATTATATGAAGTTTGTTATATTATTGGTAATCATATGAAAACGTTAACTGAGGTAGAAATTGTGAAGGAGCGTTTCTTAAAAGCTTCTAATTTAGTGTTAGAGACAAAAATAAAAAAATATATAAAAGATAATAATTAAAAAAAAAAAGCAAAATAAGGGTTATAATATTTTGATCAATTTTCCACTTAAAGCATTTTTTCCCTTCCCCCTTTTATCCTCATGTTGCGGCTCGCGTGAAATAACTAACATACATATGCGGCCCAGCAGAAAAAAGGTCGAGTACCCCTGGTTTAGAGCTACAAACCGATGGGGACGAACCTCGTACATTTGAACCATGGTCAAGTTATGAGATCACCACCTCAGATGGCACTCGCCTCTACAAACTTCCACACCACGCCAATGGGAGGACATTGAACCTAGACAGATTTAACACGTATCAGCCCCTTTACACGGCGAGTATTCAGTGGCACCAAGTCTCGAACTCATGTCATGGCCACTCACTTCCACTGAAAATCGTAGTCTAGATGGACAAATACTGCCCCATATTTATGAATCAGGGTTTATAAGAGCTAATGGAACAGAGTTTGGAAGTGCCACTGAAGACTCACCATGCAAAGGGGCTGAAGCATATTAAATTTGTCGAGACTCGAAGTTCTCCCCTTTAGCGTGGTTTGAAAATTGGAGTGGGGAAGGCAGTTCAAGAGTCGCCCTCGTCACTTGACTGTGGTTCAAAATGACGAGGTACTACTTCAGAGAGAGAGAGAGAGAGATAGTGTGTGTGTGACGTAAATTAAAATCAAATAAAATATTGGGTTTTGAAGTTATGAGAGTGGCTATTAATTCAAGAGCTATATTTGGTTTTTCGCCGAATTTAGTTATTTCTAAACAAAATTTTTTATTATTAGAAGATTAACAGTATATTTCGCGAGTAGCTTTAGTGCCACGTCGATTCGAAAACTAAATTCCAGCTATTTAAGGTTGAAATGGGTTGTATATTGGTAAACAACTGAGAAGTAATGGCGGTAATCATCCGTATAATTACAAAAAATGTAACAAAAAGCTTAAAAAACACTAAAAAAAAAATTATTTGAGAATAACACTAAAAAAAATGGAAAACCTTTCATCGTGTTTTAACCTCTAAGTAAGCATGTATGTAGCAACACCAATGTTAAAGCAATCAAATCTATATTAGAATATCATGCTGAAAATACCAAACGATTGCATTGCGTTAATTGAGTCGCTCAGAAGCCAATGCGGTAAAGTCCATTTTTTGATATTTTCTGACTCTTGAAAATTTTGATAAAGTAAATAATATTCTCCTTAGCTATTGAAGTATTTACTCGTTGCTTCCTTTCTTTTAGGTCATAGAAAAAAAGGAAGCAATGAGTAAATACTTTAATAACTAAGAAGAATATTATTTATTTTATCAAAATTTTCAAGAATCAGAAAATATCAAAAAATGGACTTTACCGCATTGGCTTCTGAGTGACCCAATTGATTTGATTGCTTAATAACGTAGCACTCGGAAGCAAAATCGGAGAAAGGGTTGTGACAGACAACTCAGCAGGCACTCCCCATCTAAACTTCCACACCACGCCATTGCGAAGATTTTGAGCTTCGACAGCTTTAATTTGCATCAGTATCTTTACACGGCGGGTTTTTCGGGGGCATCGGACTCGAACCCCCGCCACGCAATGACCATAAGCCCTAAGATATTACGAATGTTGAGGAAGAGCAGAAAAGAACCTTCCTCTTTTGTATGAAAAGTTATCGGCTGGGTGGCATAGTCGGTTTGTCGCTGGCCTTGTACTCTTGATGTTGTGGGTTCGATCTCGGCTCAAATCGGTGGATTTTCATGATGCAGAAAATAGACAGCGTTCATATCGTACGATTATGTGGCAAATTAAAGATCCCTAGAGTGCCTGTTTGGCTTGAGTGCTATCGGCAAAAGTAAATTCCTAAGTCCGGTTTCGCATTGTCGGAGCTCAGGTGCCTCCCTTCTGGAGAAGGAAACTGGGCGTTAAAATTACTTGCGGCAATTGATATTCCACTTATATGGTGCCGCACTAAAAAGAGATACCAGCTTCCGGCGAATGTACTCGGTCTGCAATGGTAAAACATCAATCCGGAGCCCCATTAGAAATAAAAAAAAATATCGAATGAAAAGCATGAACATAAAAATTCCCAATATGTGCATGGAAGTGCATGGAAGCATATCCAACAGTGTAATATAACGTAAGGTTGTACGTAATTTTGAAAAAATTGGAAATGCTTTTAATCCAAGTTTTAGTCATAAAAATACTTTCCAATCTCAACAAAACACTTTCTAATGAGAGGGGAATCTTGCCCAATATATTTATTTCCCATAAAAATAATTCAGATATACTTTTTCTGAAATATATTATACTTACATTAATAATCTTCCCATCTATTTGTATTTAATAAAACTATGTTTTTTCATCTGAAAATTTGGTTAATATCGATTTCCAAGTCTCTTTCTTTGAATAACAAACTTTTAATTGCGCAAACTTGTGGGTAGCGGTAGGGAAAGCATTGTTTTTTGGAGAATTTACGCCAATTGTTCTCTCGAAATAACTTAGTCTTGTATCTTGTTTATTAGTTCTACACAGTTTCAGCTTCAGATAAGAGTGCTTATATTTGGAGAAAATTATAATTAAAAAAAGAATTATATTTGAAATAATCGAGAGGGGAACCTTTCTCTCCTAAAACTAGAAATTTATAGCGAAGAAAATTAATAAATTTCCACTTGTAAAACCTACAGTAATATTAAGATTTAAAATACATCACACTTAAATAAAAAAAAATTCTTTCGCAGAGTCGGCAAAGAACCATCTTTATTATTTATTAAAACAAAAAGGTTAAACTATATGATTTTTTTAAATGCCACAATTTAAGGAGATTGGCGTGATTCACAAACGAAAGAAAAATCATCCAGCTTAAATTGTTGTTCCTAATGCCACCTGTCTGACGGCGTCGGATCGAGGCCCACGAAATTCACCGCGGCAAAGGGGCTAGATGTACGTCTGTCGTTGGCCGTAGCCTTGAGCACCATACAGGTGACAGAATGATTTAGCTCGGTCCCACCCCAATGTTGAGGGAGAACACCCTGAAGGTAGTCAGGGGCCTCCCACCAACCTAACGAGGTGACTTGCGGCTCGATGGTACCCCCATGCTGCAAAGGTACTATACATTTACCGACATCCATGCCTTCTCCGGGATTCAAACCAAGGCCCTACGGCACAGCAGTCCGCTGACCACTATACCGGATGGGCGGAGGAGAGCTTAAAGTAAAATAAATAAATGGCATCTAACACAAATTATCTTTTCAAGATACTTGAATAAAATTTAAATGAAAGCATCACCAATCAGTTTTTCTAGAAAGCGTATGATTTATTTTATTCAATCATTGCGGTGTTTCTTTAAAAAACCCGGCAAGATTAAAATACGTATCCGAAATACGAACGATGGAAGATTTGTGGGTAGGGCGTTTTCAACTATTGACTCATAGCGAAATATGGGGCAGTATTAAAAATATCTCAGAACATCGAGGATAAAAATCTAAAGAATTTTCAACTGAAAAAAAAAGTTCAAAGCATTTTCAATGTCAATAGAAATTTGTGCTGGCAAAAAACGACCTTATATTTCCTTTCTAATATTTTTTTAAAAATCACATGATACTGTGTATACATTCTGCAGACAAACAATAACAAGAATTAAAATATTTCATCAAAATCAAACTTTTATTAAAGTGGCTTAGAAAGCGATAACGTACAGCAGGGGTAGCAAACTCGTGGCCCGCGGACCGCATGCGGCCCACAACGAACATTTTTGTAGCCCGGTCAGTATATCGGCACACAATATATAATGTAATAAAATTTCTCTCGAAATAGGAAAGATAGTAGCAAAGAAAGGAGGACGTAAGCATTAAATTTTCTTGTTCTTTTTATTTATGTTTATATATTATAATGTTTAATTCAAAATAAACTAACGTTTCTATAAATATTGATTTCTTTGCGGCCCACCGAGGGTTAAACCTTGTTTGCTTGGCCCGAGTTTGACACCCTTGACGTACAGGAAGAATTTAGAGATGTTACTAATATGCAACAATATGCTATAAAAAAGCGAACGAAGAGTTTTCTTTCATGGATAGAGAATTTAAGATTTTATTTTTAAAGTTAAATCATAATAAATCAATGGGGTAATTTTCTCGCCAAAATTAAATATTAACTTTACATTCTAAACAAAAAAAACACAAAAATTATTAGCGGTACAGTGTGGTAATGACGTGGAGAATCACATTTTCACAAACGTTAATGTGGTGAAAAATAACATTTAAGAGACGTTGTAAATTAAACGCCTAAAGGGATTGATGGCGCTTTAAGTCTTCTCGGAAAGTGAGTGAACATTAACGTCGCAATATTCAGCTACTCGAGAGCTTTTGGCTACGGATCTCGCAATTTTGAACCATGGTCAAGTGATGAGGACGAGGCATGAGCTGGCAGACGGGAAGGCGTTTGAGCTTCGACAGATGTAACGCGCATCACCCCCTACAGGGCGTGTCTTAAGCGGTACTATACTCGAACTTCAAGTCATCTCAGAATTGTACTTCTGCTATTAGCCTGAAGAATCAGTCATGTAATGTTCCTTGTACTGTGTGTATATGTCCTCAGTGACGTTCGAGAAAATAAACAAATGTGTAAGAAGGTGGAATCATTGGAATAAGATTACAAATACTGAATGGATATAATTACCATAGCTGATCCGATGGAATTAAGGAAAAGAATTCAGGAAATATAAGACTGTTCTGCCCTGATATTAAATAGACCATACAAACTCGTTATACATTTTTGGCATAAATTAATCTTGTCACACCGTATAACATATATTTATATACAGGGTGTTGCTGAATTCAAATGATAAATCACCATAGAACATGGGGTCGCAAACCACGTTTAGTCGGAAATATTTGAGAAAACAATTTTGAAGGAAGTGACGTAGAGTGGAATGAAAAGAGGCATTTATTAGACGTAAGGAATGTTTACACACAATACGAGTGATGCAACACAGCTCGATGTGAGAAATGCAACGATATGCGATTGCCACAGGAATTGCTCGAAGTTGCGGCCGCGTAGGTCATAGCACAGGCGGCACTGACAGGATGAAGGATTGACCGACGCGTTCAAACAAATCCCGTGTGCTGGCGATGTCAGCTGAGAATCCGTGAGGCGAGATCCTCCACTGTAGCCACCGACGTCTCATACACAAACGATTTCAGAGGGCCCCAGGAAAAGAAATCCAAGGGATTGAGGTCTAGGGAGCGTGGAAGCAAAGCAACAGGCTGGCCGTGTCCAATCCACCTTTCAGGATATGTAGCATGGAGGTGGTTAGCACAGCAATTTAAAAATGTGCAGGTGCACCATCGTGTATGAACCACACGTTCTAGTGCACAACTTCTCCTGCAGCAATTTCGGGAGAAAATACTGTAGGAAAACAAAGTATTTAACGCCATTGACGCGTTCGAGCCGTATATGTATGTAACCGTATTCATTTGGCCATTCCTCTCGCCTGGCTCATCGTCCTCCCGACAGCTACTATTATCTCTATTTTCAAGAACCAAACATGGTTTGCCACCCCATGTTCCATAGCGATTTATCGTCCCCATAGTGACTAATATCAACCCTCTGAATATATCGATAGAATTTGGAAACGCCCTCTAGTATGTGTTTTATTAAATTTACATTTTTAAAAATTAGAAATATTCAAAAAATATGAGGGTTTTCATCTAAAGTCGTTTGTAAAATATGTACTTTACATTAAGGTAAATGAGAGCTTATAGAAGAAACAAAATGGACCAATTCAGATAGAAAAGTGTACATAAAAATATGTTGCTTTCTATAATGACGGTCAAGTCAAAATGATAAGCTGATGATATTCAGCAAAATGATATTCAGTTTAGATATTAGTCTTGCTTTGTAAATATTTTGCAAAAACAGCTGACTTTTAGTTAGTGGAACCAAAAAACAAACGAAAAGAATCAGCTTCGGAGAAAAAATGACAGGTTATCGAAGAGCCAAAAAGGACATTTCATCAACTTACTTATCAATACTCACTTTATCAACCATGCACTCTGCAGCTTTTTAATACTTTCCAAGAATTAAAGGGTACTTCATTTCAAACCAGTTCGATGATCTTTTGATCAACGATAAAAAAATGAATTTAGTTTATTTCGATTTCGTAATCTGCCTAGTCCTTGAATATGTCTAAATATTGCAAACCGCCTTTTTTCTTAAAAATCAAGTCCTTGATTTTATGTTACATTTTTCATTCATTCCAACAATTGCTTCTTGTGTGCTTTACCATAAAAATCCATACCTGAAAGGATGCCAAAATGTAATTAAAAATTAAAATCTAATGGCTAAATCCATAATATTGGAATAACCATGATTTTCTATGACAAACCAAGATAAATTATTTAAGAAAATAAAGTTATGGAGGGTTAAATAATCTCCTTAAAACTCTTGCAAAGGATATTGTAATACATTTATATGGCAGTTTTTAACAAAGAAAGAAATAATAAAGTAATAAATGTGCGATACTTTACAGCAATAAAACGAAATATTATGTACCATAATCTATATTATAAATAAGAAGATTAACTTGGGTTATATAGGAGGAGTAGAGCAAAGATGAAAACGTCTGGATGCTCGAAATTTAGAACGATGAAACTGTAGGGGAGCACCTCAAAATTAATGAAATGTCGCGGTATTATGTAACCGGTTTTTTCTTTGAGAGGAGGACGCAGAAAACATTTGATGTTCGATTCCTTTTTATCATTCCATTCAGAAACTTTGCATAATAAACGGCATGGTATACAGAACGAAAATTTAAAACTTAAAAAAAAAAAACGGAAAAGGGATATCAATTTAAAGATAATATTTACATTTTTAACTAAGAAATCAGTGAGTGTGTTTTCGGTCTTTTCGCTCAACTCCCCCACCTTTGTTATACGCCATCGATCGATAGTAAAAAATTATACATTAATTTCCAAATAATAAATACACTCCCAACCAACAAAATGCAGCATTATGAAGGAAGTATCCAATCTGCATGAAATTTTCATCATACATAAACTGCAATGGACTATGCAAATGATTAGCATTTAAGTGCAGAGGCCCATCATGGACATCTATAACACCCCCAATAAGCACGATATAAAAGTAGAATAGAATGCCATTTTAAAGTATTGGAATTGTTTTTTGCTGCGTGTGTGAGTGGCTTTAGTATCCCTAGAAAAAGAGCGCAAGCGTTATTCGAATACAATTCTGAAACCCAACGGAAAAAATTGTTGCATAAAGAGAAAACGGATTATCCCATGGAGTAATCCGTGATCGTATCGGATATAACCAAGCAATACGGATTCCGGTCTGTAATGATGGATGCAGAAGGAAACGATTGATTAAAGATTCCAACCTCGCTACAGCATTATATGTCATGACAAGTATTTGTGCGCGTGGCAATGATGCATCGTTCTGCTACATCAGGAACCATATCATAACAAATATAGTTTGTTGCACGACAATCGGTGTCCGCATGCTCCATTCGATATCTTTGCGGCCCGGTGAATTGCAAGAAAGGCATCCATTGTCACGATTACCTTCGACTCAAAACTACAAGCGTTTGTGGATGAAATGGTGCATTTGGATGGCGGACATGGTTAAGCGAATGGCCCAATGCTGTCTTTACAAGCGAATCACGTTTCTGCCCACACCACCACTGTCGGGTTAATGTATGGAAACACTTCAGAGTGATATTGCTTAACTATTGTCTTATGCATTGCCATACTGACCTTGCACATGATATTGTTAGGGTTGGATTTCCCACACTTCTCTCGTACGCAATGAAGGTAAAGTGATCACACAGCGCTATATCTATGAGGCTTTGGGACCTCCCTCAGCTTCAGAGCTTACATACAGCCACATTACAACAGGACAGTATGCAACCACACGTAGCACACAACGCTCAATACTTTTTTACCTACCAAATTGCATTGGCCTCTTTTTCTCCCGATCTATCGCATATCGAACACGAATGGCCCTGCATACACCACTAATTGCTACACCAGATCAATTTTGTCATGGGTTGGCATATCCCAACAAGAAAAGCAAAGCCCCATTCATTCAACACCGAGGCGTGTAGCAGTAGTTATAGCTAGTTGTGATAGCAACATAAAATACAGATCAATCGTCTCCCTCGTCTGCAGAAAGTCGTGGGTTTTTTTAATCATTTTACCTTTATATAGTGTGTTATCTCAAAAAAATTTGACTTAGCCCTTGTCCTTGATGCTGCATTTTGAATGGTCAGCAGTGTAAATAATCAATCGGAATTGATGAAGTTCAATTGAAAAATTAAAGCATTTGCAATACGCGTGTAACGAGTTCGGACCTCGTAGAATATAAAGATTGTCATGCTTTTTAATGGGAATAGACATGTGTTAAAATAAGTGGATGCCTGAGAATGTACTCTCATTCGTATAACGGGGAAATCAAAAGTGAAACAACTGTTCAAATGTATTTTAAATATTGCTAATAAATTTTAAAAGAATAAAGGCATAGAAAACACTATTTGTCATGATAGTTAAGATTTTTTTCAATGTCTTCACCCATGATATGATTTAAAATATGTAAGTTTTCACAATGTACTATATCTAGAAAAATGTCTATCATCTGTCAATATGATAGTTAATCTTCCAAGAGACTGTGTACCACCTAACATGCTACAAGCATTCAAGCGCAATATATATAACTTTTTATTTTTAAAAGCGCCATTGTAACTAACAATGGTTCTGTTCTTGAATTAATCATTTCTAGAATTGTCAGGATCTCCCTGTCATTTAATATCATAATAAATTTTAAATTTTGCTTTCAGCATTAGAATATGCGAAATAATGTTTTGTTCCACGTTTTTCGTGAGACAAGGTTGTGAAAAGACGTTTTGACAAAACAAAACTTCCGTGTTCTAACATTACATGGTAAGGTTTCTGAATATACGCATCGAGGAAAACAATGCACATAAACACGTTCGTGATTTCTGTCCTTTAAAAAGAAAATTGCATACAACGTCTATATTACACACAATAATGAAGAAAAAAAATATTCAACTTTTCAAAAATTTCCTTATTTAGCGTATTGATTATTAATATTTGAAGCAACAGTTCTAGATAAGACAAGTACTGACATAAGTCTAATCAGGGGTCGGCAACCTGTGGCACGCGGTACAATTATCAGTGTCACTCTGCACTATTTGTCAATATTTGAATGGATGGAAATTGATAAATTTGTAATAGACCTTATTTGGCAAACATCTTCAGAATTATGGACATTTACAGAATTACGAAAAAATCTAAAAGAAAACACTAAAGATAATTTTACAGCTATTTTGTAAACTATTAAATGTCGATGCTGGCGAGATCTCATTGTGTGAAGTAAGAAAATTGCATGTACTCTGCTTTCCGCTTTTGGTTCTACATATCTACGTTAAAAATCTTTCCTCATACGGAAAATATTTCCGAGTCCGCAAAGAAATCGTTTAACTGAATGATCAAAACTGCATCAAATGGAAAGTCAAAAATTACACGCTTGATTTTGTGATATGAAAGTAAAGCGATGCAAGCATTAGGTTCGCATTAAAATTTTTATTTATTTTTTTCATTTAACTGATGGGAAATACTTATATTTTAAGTTGTCTATTTCTTATTTTAATAAATACAATTAAAAATACATAAGTACATTTTTAATTATTTTTTTTTTATATTTTTGTTGGGAAAAAAATGGTTAGATTTTTTTGCTGTTTATTTTTATGTAAAAAATCTTTAAATGATGCCAAATTAATACATAAACCTGTAAATCTATAATATTGACCTCTATTCTCTAACTCTACATGAATTTTGGCGGGAATGGAATTGTTTCAAAAATGTCCTAATGTGTGGCACGCTGAATCGTATTGGTAGACTGGCTAAGCACACCACAACTAAAAGGTTGCCGACCCCTGGTCTAAATGTTTTCACAGGTTAATTATACATTGAGGATCATGGTACACTGATTGATAAAATCTCGTTTACACCTAAGACTTGAAATACGGAATGCTAGCCCGTTCATTATATTAAACGTTCATTATAAAACGTTTGTAAAAGTCCTCATAAGATATACAAGTGAGTGAACGTCACACTGTTCAGCTACTCGAGGGCTTTGGGCGACAGACCTCGTAATTTTGAACCATGGTCAAGTGACAAGGAAGACACATATGATATACAAAATTTAAGAGACTTGTACCGGTTTAACTTTCGTCTTAAGTACTTGACTATCATCAAAAATAAGGCCTATCACCAACAGCTCATTCAGAACAATGTTAATAAAAATTATCTAATTTTTCTCTTAACGACTACTTTGTTCTCACAAAGTACTATTTAGATGAAATGACTTATCATAAGAATAGTTTTAAAATGTAATGCACTGAAATCAAATTGAACTATTAAAAACTTGTGTAATTCTTGTCACAATTAGAAAATATCACAGTTAGTCTTTCAAAGAGAACTAAAAGATAATGTTAATAGATAAACATCTGAAACCGAATGAAAATACATAAATGTCTTTTTACAAATTTCATTAAAATCTAAACTTTAAAGTTCCAGAGATACTCTCCCCTCCCCCCCCTCACCCAAAAAAGAAAACAACCCCTAGGGAGTCGCGAATTACTAGATTTGCTTCTTGTAAACGATAGTTCACCCACCTCTTACTTTCCGAAATATTACTTAATTGGACTGATAATTAAATACTATAAACTAGGATACGACTCGTTAATTGCGGCCGTGTTTTTTAATTGAAAAATTAGAATTTTAATACAACTAGAAATAAAGGAAAGAATTGAGGGTTCTTTTTAAATTTTATTTCAAAGGTGTTATGACATAACGAAACTAAAATTTATTTGTAACAATTAACTTTTTAAATTACTCAAATGTACGATTAATATATACACACATGTAGAGAAAGAGGAAAAGGGGGAATCAATCGATTGATGGAAATGTTACAAAAAGTAAAGTAAAAAATAAATCTAGTAAGTAAATAGTAAAATCTCTAAATCTCCTTGAAAATTTTAGATGATTCAATACCATGCAATTAAAATATGGGAGCCTATAATTTCTAACTACTATAACTTACAAATTTTTTCCGGCATTATTTTATGAAGAAACCTGATACGCGGAAGGAGAAAGAAACGGATCGATATTGAGAAATTTCCTAAAGTGTACTGATAGTAGATTATAAAATTATTTAAATAGCTTCGACAACGTAAGCTTTCTTGAAGACACTGGGAATATGAATTTGCTGTAACTAAGATAAAAACCGAGAGTTGATCCCCTCCCCTTTGATATAATACAATAAATATTTGAAATCTCTAAATTGGAAAGATCAGTTTAAAAAAATTCCAACTTATTGAAATTTTACCATATAGTGAATAAATGTCAAAAATAAAAGGGTAAAAAAGAGGGTGAGACGGGGGAAAACCAGGGCTTAGCACCGGAACTGAACCGAAAACCGGAAAAAAAAAACCGTTATTTTGGTCGGAACGAAAACCAGAACTGAATAAAAAAAAAAATATTATCGATTTATTTCGGTTCGATATATTTTCAATCATTTTGTTACTGTAACCAACTTATCAATATTTTCTAATTTAACACGTCAACCATATAATTATCATTACATAAACATTGCTTCTTAATTTCCTGTTCTGATGTTCACTAGTACTTTTCTGTTTCAGTTTCACATGAAACTACTTGTAGAAGGCAGATTTAATTCAGTTGAATGAACTAAATGATTTTTTAAAAAAAATATTAGTTATATTTTTTGCATCTCCGCATGCGATCATACACGGATGTTTGTATATGTTACAGGCAAAGTATGAAATACCGGCATTCTATAGAATGCCTAGGCATTGTATAGAATGCCGGACGTTTTTAGGCAAAGTATGAAATAAGAGAATTATTTCATACTTTGCCTAGGCATTGTATAGAATGTCTAGGCATTCTATAGAATGACTAAAGCTGTTTAGGCAAAGTATGAGCCTAAGCATTCTATAGAGAATGCCGGATTTCATACTTTGCAGGTAACATATAGATTATTTAGATAGACGAACCAGAATCATGAACCTAGTTGTCAAATACGATTTCGATAATAGATAAAAATGCCAATTCACCGCTCATATCGTACGTGCTGATTTAAATGTATCAATCCACATAGTGTACCAATTAAAAGGGGAATAAAATCTTCTAAATTAAAAAAGAATTAAACTTTTTATGATAGAATTATATTTTCAGTGCAAATAAGAATACACATAAAATTAAATTATTCATTCGGAATTGAACCGATATATGTTTAGTTGAACCGAAACGAAAAAAATTACGGTTCGAAGCCCTGAAAAAACTCGTGAAGACCACGCATTTATTAAAGAAAAACTGGTTGGTTCATTAGCTTATAAAGAGTCGAAAACCTTATGATCAACTCGCGGTTTGTCAAGGGCAAATCAAGAGCAAAAAGCTGAAGTACATGATACAAAGATTGAAACAAGGAGTTCCTTCTCGGGGGCTTTTCAAGGGATAAAAACTGGTCTAATTTGTGCGATGCAAGAAGAAAATTATAGCGCGTTAAAGCAATGACGAATCAAACATAGCATCCGATCACTATTTGAAACTGTGGTTATAAAGAAAAACCTCAGAGTAAGATCTAGGTCACTTGAGCTCAGAATTCTACCCATTGACTTGGGTGTAACAATTTATATAATTTAAAGAAACTAAAACTGAGATAAATCTAAAAAAAATTAGGTTTCGTTTGAAAAATAAACGATTGACGACAAAAGTGAACTATTTTGAAAACAGATATATATTAAAAATTCCAATAAAATAAATTTAAAATATAAAAATCATAATTTTGAACTTAGATTAGTGCTTCTCAAACTTTTAATCTTTGCGACCCAATTTTCAATCATAATTTTCATCGCCCCCCCCCATATGATAACAATGTATTGAATTCAATAATAATACACTTTCACGCTAAAGCAACAATATACGACCTTAATCATAAATCGTACAAATTATCAAGATAACTATTATATATATAAGTTTTGTATATATTACTTTTAAGTGTGAATATCTATTTTAAGTAAGTTACTTTCAAATGATACTTTTTTTTAAAATAATCTTTTTGTTTTGTTTTCGAATTTTAATATGTCTGTGCACCCTCCCCCCTCCCTCAGGGAAACGTCCCACAGCTTGATAATCACTGACTTAGATGGAACACAGATTAGAACTTAAGATTTAATACATATGGAGCTTA
>BMAV01017140.1:7239-69565 GCA_019973955.1 Trichonephila inaurata madagascariensis | reverse complement strand
TTTTTTTAGTTAAAGAAATCAACTTTTAAAACCTACTCTCATTTATTAAACAAATGAAAACCGAAAAAAATAGGATAAACATAAATTTTGGCATCATGTGTTTATCGAACTCAAAAGATAATTTGACTTTCAAACAATAAAGTAAAAAATATTCAATAATAATTTAACCCAAAGAATATCGGATAAATTATTACTTTAAGCATAAATGTACTTAAATGCTCTCTCAGCAGAGATGTTCTTAAACTGTAGTCCGCAGACCCCTGGGGGTTTCCAGGGCCTTTCTAGGGGTCCGCGAAGGTTTCTCATTTAATGTTAAGATTTCCGTCTTTTACAGACTCTGAAAAGTTCCGGTGAAAAATTGAAAGATGTGCTACCACTACAGAATCACTAAATTTCCCTCAATGAAAAAAACTGCTAGTACATGTATTTCGATCAGTTCTTTGTTTGCAACAACATAGCCATTACTACAACGTAATATTTCCAAAAAGTAGCACAAACACATGTGTAAAGATAAGTGGTAGAAACAGTCTTAGAATTATTGAGGAACCTTTAAATTACTCGGGAGGGGTTTGTAAAATCTTGGGAGTTCGCGATGTCAGGCTGACACATAAGGGGTTCCGCGGTGATCCAAAATTAAAGAACCGCTGCTGTACGGTATAAATTAGCGATTATTTCAAGCGACGATACCAGACAACAATAGTTCACGCTTCAAACTTTCATACCACCCCACGTGAAGACTTAGGGACCCAGTTAAATTAAATCAGGAAAATTCTCTCTCATCACACACACACACATTGACATTTCTTTTCGTGAAATCGGAACTAATTTGATAACGAGGGTAATAGCGCCAAGTGCTGCTTGTTGCCGGAATGAAATCCAATATGGCGGCCTAGCGGTAATTTAATTATACGCAATAATTTAAAAGAAATGTTTTGAAATACATTGAAATGTATTTCAAATAAAGGATATAGGAAGAGATTGAGAATAGCCTAGATCAATCAATAAATAATGAATAATAATATTATGTAATAAAAATAGCATGAACTAATAATAGTATTATATAAGCAGCATATAATCTTATAATATTATTTTATCTTAATTATATATAACATTCATATAGTACGATTTTATAACGGTTATTAGAAATAATCATATAATTAAATAGTAATTATTACAAAGAATAACCGTCGAATTGTAAAGAAAAATGCATAAGAGAACTCGTAATACATAATTATAAATAAACATAACAAAATATATAATAATATTTATAAATAAACGCTAAAAGAAACAATTATAAATAACGAATATTATAGGATGATTACACATAGTAATAATTGCATTTTTTTTTCATTATGAATAAAATAATTACATAATGTATGTTAAAATTAATTTAGAATATCAATTACAAAGTAGTGAAAGCTTGCAATATGAAACTTGCACTGCAAGTTCCTTCAACGAATTTCATCGAACAAAGAACGTAAAAAAAAACATTTTTAAAACGAAAATAAATGATTTATAGCGATAATTAAAAGCACAACACTTATTCTTTTAAGAAAAAAATATTCTAGTACTCACTCATTTTAGAAATATCCATATTCGAAAATAGCCCATAATTAAAACAGAAGACGCAAGGAATAGAAAAATTAAACTGAAAATGGTTAGATTTTTAAAGATATTGTCTGAAATTAAAGGGTTACAGCGGGAAAAAACGAATAAAAGTTATTTCTAATATACGTTATCCCCATGGCGACCACATCGACAGACGATAAAAATATTAAGGTAACCATATTGTAATATTATCGCCCATCTTGGCGCTACTACCCCCGATATCAAATTAGCACCGTGAAATCAAACCTCAAGCTTACTTTTCACAAGCCATAAAAATCGAGTAATTTTTTTAAGATTGTTCCGATCGTGAAGAAGAGTTCTAGTGTTATTAAAAGCTATCTTTGCCATTAGTTAAACAAAAGAATCAAACTTGGACCATTTTTTTCGGGCAAAAAAAATGCTGCGACATTATTGTAATCTTAACTTCACCGACATATACTGAGAAGTGTATTTTAATGCAATTCTATCACACACATTTCTAGTAGCATCAATCACTTTTGTGTTGAGAGTACAATGTAACTCACATTTCAACTCCCATCAGTTAATTTAAGTATCTTGTGGCATCAAATAAGTTAAAAACCTGTGCACTTACTGAACTATTCTTGAATTCTTAAAATATGATTAATATTGTATATATGTGCTTTACAATTGCACGAACCTATATCAATTCTCGGCTTTCTAGCTCAGCTTCTTTATCACTTTGAAGATAGGAGAGACATGAATTCCCATCTTTTATTTTTCAACTGTTGGAGACTGAATATCAATTCTTTACTCTAAATATTTTGTATTAAGTTATCAATTTTATATTAAATATTTACACAATATATATATATATATTTACACAATATATATATATATCCGGGAATTTAGGTTATATATTTTTTACTGCATACCGTCTTCAATGTGTTTAGGTTAGACTAATGGTCGCAAACTGGCGGTTCACGAAAAATTTAATGGTTCGCAGAAAAATTGACACATTGTTTATATATATATATTAAGACGATTCAATTCAATAAATAATATAAAAAAATTTTTAAGTCAATTCCTACTTTGATCAACAAAGAAAATTTTTATTTTAGCTACTTTTTATTAAATAGTTACAATGAATATAAATATGTACATACGTAGGACAGAATCATAACATTAAGTGGTCATTAATTTTTATTAATTATCATTAAGTATCGTATTGTCATCCAAAACAATCGTGTATATAAAATTTCAGTTCAACTGAATGCTTTAAAACGTGGGGAAAAAACCTTTAAGTTTTGACACAAGTCGCCAACGTGGCTGTATTTGTAATTCTTTAAATAATTAGTTTTAATCAATTAATTTTTATTAATTATAATTAAATGACTGTACTGTCATCCAGAATAATCATGTATATAAAATTTCAGGTCAATTGAGCATTTTAAAATGTATTTCATTAACGATTGAAAATTCCACCAAGATAAATAAATAAATATATAAAGAGTTCGAGCTAATAGTAGGAATTGAAAAAATGATGAGTAACAAGTCGTTTTATGGAATATGGCTAAAACCTTGAAAATTAGGGGAATTCCTTCTGAGTTTAGCAACTTAGTTATTTTTACCGATATATCGAGCCACAAATTTGAAAGTGAGAGTTGGCAATTATGCCAAAAATTGGCGGCATATCACTGCTTACATTGCCGGTTTGATCTTACTTGCTTTTCTCGCGAAGTTCCTTTTCAGTGATTTGAAAATGGGTACTTAAGTATTAGCGTCACCTCAGCCAAATTGGTGCCCCTCGATTTTTTCACATAAAACACGTTATAATCTTTGTTATCTTGATATCAAGATGTGGGGCTAATTTTATATACTGCGGGGACGCTACTACGTAAGTACCTGAAAATGTAAATAGAGACACAAAAAGACAATAGTTATGTTGCTCAATGTAGCGGTCCACTAAATGTAAAATTATACATTTATTCGTCCATGAAGATCTAAAGGTTGGCGACCGCTGGATTAGACGAACAGGAGACATTGATGAACGTCTTATTTATGTTACGAGACATCTAGGAATTTTCTACTCCAAACGCATTTACCAAAGTGTATCAGTGAAAAATAACAAGTTAATACTCATTTCTTTTATAAATAAACCGAAGAAAAATATAAGGATAAGATACAATCCATTAAATTCATTACTTTAATTGCCATTCTCAAACTATGGATTTTAATTAGGCACCATCTATCTTGCTGTTACAACCGTAACTAACTAAATAAACTATATCATTGGGACGATGGTAATGCTTCGTTAAAAATAACTAATACAAACAGTTCTGGAATTTAGCAACATTTTCCATTAAACATATTATAAACTTTTCTTTCATTCATCCGTTTGCTATTTTTAAAATTATGATGCATGGAATGGATATAGAGCACGATTCTGAAATATTTTTTTTAAAAAGTAGTTCGAGCTTAAACTGCATTTACTCGGTCACGGTTTTTAATTTATACACAAATTTCGCCGTACTCCATCGGGTTGCTTATTCTGAGGAAAATGGGTGAATGAATCTAACCAATGTCTTTTCTCAAAGAAACTGGAACGAGTGATAAGGATTAGAAACAGACAAAGCTTTTGTTGTGTGTAACCGGCTGTGATCAGATTCAGAAAACTAGTCAGATGTTACAACTTAATGGTTATTGATTACAAAACCGATGATCGCGCGCGTTCATTCGACAATAGTGTGCGACCTTGGTTCTTCGTCCAATTTTGATCACAAAGAAGCTCTTCGAGGAAAATACCCGGATATTTTTTTTTAAGTCAAAATCTTTTTTTATTGTTGTTACAGCTTGCTGCTAAAACCGTGTAAATTTTTTTGTCAACATTAAATCTGGTTTGCATTTTTGGTATGATAAAGACTATTTAGTTTTCAGAAAGAACAGATAATAAAATAAACCAGTAAAACTGCAACAATTTTGTACAATAAATTTCATCTCAATGTTAAAATTGTCTTCGAATATGATAAAGAATAGGATCCAGGTTCGAACAATTTTTACGATAAAAAACATTCGAATATATTAGAATTATATCGAATATACTACTTTTATACTCTGTGTGACTTCGTTGCCCTTTAAACCCGGGGTGGGCATTACGTCGATCGCGATAGAGCGGTGGACCGCAAAGACATTTTGGGGTGACCGCCTGAAGATTTTAGCTGTTAATAATTATATAGGGGAATATTCAAAATTGGTTGAAATACACAGACTATATTAGTCTTCTACTGTGTGTGACTATATCAACAAAAACTAACTTAAGATAAAAATGCTTTATATTATGTATTTTGAATTGTTTCGTAACAAACGCATTATTTCATATTATATTTGGGGCTATTATTATTATTATTATTATGTTTGTATCTTGCGTTTTGCTTTAAACGCGGTTTTCAAGAATGTAATTTTTTTAATTTATTTTAGTATTGTAGGTAAGTACATATTCCGTATTTATTATATTAAGCTGTAAAATAAATATTGTAGACCTTTTCCTACCTCACCTATGACACGGGGCATTGAAGCATACAAGAAATTTTCAAGGAGGGGGTAATTCGAGGGTTGAAAGTTTATCCTTCTCGTATCATTCCGCAATACACATTCACACATATTTTTTGATTTTGAAGACTGTCGGGAATAAAACACAGTAAAAAATAAATTACTGAAAAAATAATCAGCATTAATTAATAAAAAAAAAATTATAAACAAATAATTATGTTTTACGTACTATATACATGGGATTAAAATCAATCGGAAAAAAATCATAGGAGGGTCTGGACCCGTAAACCCCCCTCCCCCCCCCCCCTCCTTGAGTGCGCCACTAAGAACTGCAACACCTTGACCTATGACGGCAACACCTTGAAAAAATTAGAAGTAGCCCGTACCCTGGAACAGTCTGCCCACCCCTGCTTTAGACAATAGGGCGATTTGTACTACTACTCATTTGTGTTAAGTCTATCTATTTGCTTTCGTGTAAAAACAAGTTCCATATTTCGTCTCCTAGTTTAATGTTAAATGGGCTTTAAATTTCAAGTGTTAAAAGGAAAAACTGCGCGTGTTTTTTTAAATGTTTATAACTTTTAAGAATAACGAACAATAAACGGATGTATAAGCTGCAACGTTGCGAACTTCTAAGAAAATTAGACATTTTTCTGTGTTACATTGCGTTTCATATTTGTATCGGATTCTGTAATATTAGATGAAGTCGGCCTTTAATACAATTTATACGATTTTAACAAAAACAAAACAAAAAAAAAAATGTCATACCGTGGATTTTTAGTTCTTATCAACATAATTACTTTTTAATACGACTGTCCTGGCACACTCACCCCTCCATCTAATTTTGCAATTACACATATTAAATTCTAGAATTTCTTTAAGTTTTCTTTCCAGGTTTTATTCAAAAGTCGGCACTAACCAAAATCTGATAAGAAACGGACAGCAGACTAAATAAATAAAAAACTATTTACAATATCAATCATTTTGCAAGATGAAATATATTTATTTGCATTATAAAAGTGGAAAATACTATAACTTTCCTAATATTATTTTACGCACACAACTAAGAGACTGCACTCAATATTTATACACAGAGAATAATCGTAATATCGAAAGGGGAGAGGTTATTCTACTCCAAGGGTGTCAAACTCAAAGGCTTTCTGGGGCCAAAGCAGCAAGATTTAACTTAAAGTGGGACGCAAAAAAAAATCAAAATTTATATAAACGTAGGTTTACTTCGAACAATATGTACCGTACCGTAGGCATAACGTAAAATCCCGCGTACAACGCGCACTTTTAACACACACACAAAAAAGGATCCAAATTTACGAGTGCGCGTTATACGGCGGGTATACAAATAACTTTAAAAAGAAACAAAGAGGAGCATAGAAAAAAAATTAGACTTCTACATATATCGAAATACTGTTTCTTTAAAAGAAATGGCATTCCTTCTGAACTTTAAGGCTTGTAGTTCTAAAAGTATACTTCCCCCCTCCTTAAGCTTGGAATAATACTTCGAATAAATGACTTCAAAACATAAGAGTATTGGGCACGTATATATTTCAGGTTGCTTCATAAAAAAGGGGGTGCGCGTTATACGGCGAATATACCTAAAAACTAAAAATTGCCGCTTGAAAGTATAGGTGAGCGTTTTTTGTCGGATTTTACGGTATATAAAATGACAAGAAAAATTTAATGATTACTTCCTGATATCTGACATCTCTTATTTGCTATTATCTTTCCTATTTTTCCGGGAGAAATTTTTTTTATCTTATTATATATTATTGTGTGCCGGTCAAGCGTGTAGCTACCACCGTATAATAACACGATGACCCCAAAATGTATAGGGAAAAAAAAACTGTAAAATGTTGAGAGCCCACCAAAAGGGGCCCACAAGGAATTTTGATACAGGGCCCACTCGGGACTAGCTACGCTGGTGGTGCAGGTATAATGGCTGAGCCTCAAAAACGTTCATTGCGGCCTGCGAGTTTGACAGCTCTGTTCTACTCTAACTTGCATTATGCAGTAAGAAAAGGGAGGGGGGGGGGGGGTCAGTCACTTACTCAAAGAAAAAACTTATTTAAAAAAAATGCAAATTGAATCTGAAGAGGAGAGGATTGACTGTTAATTAACATCGCATTCTGAAACAACACAGGAGAGCTATTGGCGACAGATATCGTAATTTTGAACCACCCTCACGGAAGGAGAACGCCACCTGAGCTGGCATCCTACTCTCCAAAATTCCATACCATGTTAACATGAGTTCTTGGAATGAGTAAGTGAGTGAATATTAACGTCGCACTATTCATCTACTCTTGGGCTTTTGTGGAGACGGACCTCGTAATTTCGTGAGTTCTTGTAGCCTTGACAGATTTAACTTTCATCAACATCTACACGGTGAATCTTTATCGATTCTAGGATTGGAATCCACAGCTCGACAGAAACACTGCTGGGTACGAGTTCGAGATCATAACCAGTGGAGTAACATAAAATATTAGCCCCCCCCCCTACGGGAAAGTCAGCTTTGGACCATAAACTGGAATGTACATAGGACTGCAAAACCATAACATCAGGCTTTGAAGCCCCTAGAATCCTGCCCCGCCTCATGAGGGAGTGTACGTTACGCCACTGATCAACCATTCGGCTACCGCGACCACATGAAAAGGGAAAAACGACTTTACATATACAGATGTATTTATTAAAAAGGAATGTTAATAACATAACTTATACAGCAAAAGTTTACTAATTTTTTTAACTATTATCGAAGCAAACATTTAATAATGAAATGTTGATAAAAGCCGCTAGTAAAGAATATTTAATTTCTTCCTACAAGAGATGATGCATTTAAGCTGATTCTTTCATTTCCCAACGACGGAGTAAAGGAAAATGTGTTCTGCATAGGAGACCATCAACCCCGAAAAAAAATTAATAATAATCCCAAGCATCAAGTTAACAGGGTTTCCTCGGGAATCCTTTATTTTTTTTTAAAAAAAAAATTATAATGAAAGTTAAAAATTTTCCATGTTTTATACGTTAATTAGAAGACAAATCCCATAATGAAGATCATTCAAGCAATTTCCAATAAATTCCGTTTTCTAATCCAGTACAGTTTATGCAATGCATTAATATAACTAAAAACGCAGAATAACAAAATTAAAAACACGCATAATTAAAGTCTCCCTATACAATTGCATAAAATACAATATTTAAATATTTCCAAACATAATAACCTTTATTAACTTTAATATACTTATAATGTTTACTACTTCGCCATAGCCAAAAGTTCTTAACTTCAAAATGCTTTAACCAGTTAACTGTGGCGCCTCCGTTTGAGAGCGTGCAAATGTGTGTCACAGGAATCGAGCAATAACGAGTATACTCGTCAATCACAGAGTAAGTGTCGCTATTAAAGTATTGAATCAAAAACATGGGTTTATTTCATAAAATTGCCAATTTTATTACAAATACTTATTTACTTGGTTAACAAACATATATTGCATACATATTACTCGAAAAACGTAAAAAAATTTAACATATATAAAGGTATGAATTTAAACGTTATTGTTCCCATGGCTGACCATACCTGAAGGAACCTTATTATATATTAACTTTCCCTACTTTTTCCTTGGCCCCTTTTATGATAAAATCTAAAAGCATTATCATCGCACGTAAATAAATTCGTTATGCGAACTTATACGCTGTTTCAAAACCGGTGCCTACGGGGACGCAAGAGTTAACCTTAAATTTGTCCTTTTTTTACTTATTTGTTTTACACCGGCTCGGTCTTAAAATATTTCAAACATCTTAAAATTTGAGAATACGTTTTGCTTATCTCAAAAACTACAATTTAAATAGCCAATGGTCACTACTATGACAAGTATATTAATCAATACACAAAATCCTGCAACTTCTCCATGACGAGTATACTCGTCAATCACAGTTAAGTGGTTAAAAAAAGAGAAAACACTCAGTACAAGATTTAGTAAGTATAGAGTTAAAAATGTACTTCTAAAAACCTTCCAACAGACATTTAAGAGGAAAATTGACTTAAATTACATTTAGCAGGAAAAGCCAAAGAAATATGAATAGTTTTAACAAGGTTAAATTAAAACAACTTTTAATCAGGTTGTGTCATACGCGATGCGGGTTCTTTATCGTGAATGACATGCCTCTGATCAGGACTTACAAATATTGAACAAAATTAAAAATATTCTGTTCGGTTGTTCCGGCGGTTTTAGTTTGAATTCAAATCGCTCTAGAACTACACAACAGGTTGTCGGCGAAGGAAAATCTCAATTTTGAATCAAAGTCAAGAGGCAAACAATACACGAAACATCCTTAAGATATATAGTAAAACAATATCCGTTTCCAAAACATTTTAATTATTCACCATATGATTGGATTATATAATTTACCCAATTTGACCCGTTTAGAAGAAAATCACAATAGAGTTAGTGACTGTAAAAAGTGAGAATGCATCTTACTTTTCTCGTAAAATCGAATTTTCAAAACAAGTACTAAAAAACTGAAAATAAACTTAGCAATATACAGAAAAACAGGGAATATAAAAAAAAATTTTAAGTCAATTCCTACTTAGATTCAACAAAGAAAATTTTTATTTTAGCTAATTTTTATTAAATAGTTACAATTAATATAAATATGTACATACATAGGACAGAATAACAATATTATAAGTGGTAATTCATTTTTATTAATTATCATTCAAGTATCGAATTGTCATCCAAAACAATCGTATGTATAAAACTTCAGTTCAAATGAATGCTTTAAAACGTGAGAAAAAAAACCTTTTCGTTTTCACACAAGTCGCCAAAAATGATGCCAACGTGGCTGTATTTGTAATTCTTTGAATAATTAGTTTTAACCAATTAATTTTCATTAATTATAATTAAATTATTGTATTGTCATCCAAAACAATCATTTATATAAAATTCCAGCACAATTGAGCGCTTTAAAATGTATTTTATTAACGATTGAAAATTCCACCAAGATCAATAAATAAATATATAGAGAGTGTGAGTTAATAGTAGGAATTGAATGAAAATAAAAATAGTAGTAGCATTTTAAGGTAACCGACTACGTTCGGAACCGTGATTTTAAAAAGGCGCATAAATGGATAATTTTCATATTTAGTGTCAATTAGATTAGAATACATGTATAAAATTAAAATTGTTTTAAGGACATTTTGACAAAAAAAAAAATTATTTAAATACAATATTTCGGCAAAAAATTAACTTAGAATAACCTTTTTTCAAAATGTTCTTTCCTGGAAAAAGGCTTCTATTATATTAATATTTTGCCTGTATATAGCTCAGAACTCTCTACAGAGGCTCAACTATGATTTTTGAAAAATTCACATTATTTTCAGAGTTACAATCCTTTGAAATAATGATCGGCGTTTTTTTCTAAAAATTTCTCCCCTCTGTGTTGTAAAACACAGGCAAAATATTATAATAGAAGCATTTTTCACAAAAGGAGAACATTTTGTAAAAAGTTTATTCTAAGTTAATTTTTAGCCGAAATATTGTACTTAAATAATTTGTTATTGCAATGCTATTCTTAAAACAGTTTTATATTCATTTCCTAATCTATGTAACACTAAATATAAATATTATCTATTTATATATATACGCTTTTGCAAAATCACGGTTCCGAACGTAGTCGGATACCTTAGTAAAACATTTAAAGATTTCTTTATCAAAAAATTGAGATTACACTAATGCATTTAATAATTATAATTAATACGGACGTATTGTTATTTTGTTTCAGGTCTATTATCCTTTTTGCGGTATCCCTGGTGCGGTATCATAGATTCGATTAATTTTTTTAGGTTTTTGTCTGAAGATATTTTATACCTTCCTTGCAAGTTTTTAAATGATCCTTACTCGTTATTTTTATGTTTCTGCACGTCCCTTTCAAGCCGAGACCTCAGATTTTCAATGACATTGACGTTTGGGGAGGAGAATATAGTTTCTGTTGATATTTTTAAAACGAGAACACATTCACATGCTTCGAATCGTCTTGTTGGAATAATGGCATTTTTATTTCAAATGCTTCAGCATTTATAATATTTCTCGATAAAAACTAGCCATTCCGCCCTGCGACCATACAACATCGCAGTAAAACCTCCACCTCCCTGTTTAATAGCACAGTGTGAAGTGTTTTGGAGTGAGAAAAGTAGTATTTGTGGCTTTCACCAATACCATGCGTGAAAGTGGTCGTCGAGTAGTCATGCGTGCCCGGCGTTGTCGAGTCGTGGGTTCGAGTCCTACTGCCAGTAAAGAACAGTCACGTAGGGGGCTGATGCGAGTGAAATTTTTCGAGACCCAGTCCTCGTAATGGAGTGATATGGAAGAATGGAGAGTTAAGTGCAAGATCAGGGTATAGTCTTCATCACTTGACCACGGTACAGAATTACTGTTCATCGCCAACAGTCTTTTTGTAGCATAAATTTAATAGTTCTAAATCCTTTGGTGAATCATTTCCCTTTCGCCGAGATAGTGACTCATTTTTTAAAAGAAACAAAACGAGAATTAATAGGAAATAGTAGCGATATTTTAACAAATGATTAATCTTCCGCGTCGTATTTTGTGACATTTTTTTCTTTTCTTTTCATTATTATATTTGTTTTTGTAATAAATGCATTAGAGACAAATAATCTAAATTGTTATTTTCTTCCTTATTCCTTTGTATTTTGTATGCTATGCGACCTTGCAATTCCTGGACTACGCAATTAATGTGGAAAAAACTGTAATTCCTTTTTCAACAAGTTCTGAAAATCGTCTGTTAAACTTATGTGAAAAAAAATTTTTTTTTTTTTATGCTCAATAAAGATGATGCAGGGTTGGTTTTTCTGGCTTTTTGAAATAACTGCTATATAATGAAAGACACTGTCTTTTACCTTCCACATTCCACAGAACTTTAAGAGCAGTTAACTTGATTGTTTCGACTTTGCACTCTGAAGCACAATGCGAGGACTATTGACAGAGAGCGGACTACATAATTTTGAACTTTAATGAAGTGACAAGGACGACAACTAAAAACGGCACCTTTCCAAACTTCCACACAACGCCAACTGATTTTACATGTATCAGCCTCTCCACACCGTGGGATTTCAATAGCATCAAGACTCGAAACTCATAACTCACTGGTAACGAGTTCGAGACCATAACCACTCGGCTACCGTGGTCACTTCTAAAGGAGCAGTTGAATTTAACCTGCAGCACGACTGACTTGGGCGGAACCGAAATATCACAATTATATCACAAAAAAAATTTTACAGAAAAAAAACCCGTATGAATTTATAGTTAGTTGATACACATATTTTATATAATTTATATCAGTGGTCCCAAACCCCCGGGACGATACCGGTCCGCGGATCAAATAGTACCCGAAGAGTGAGTGATTGAATATTAACGTCGCACAGTTCAGCTACTCGAGGGCTTTTGGCGGCGGACCTCGTAATTTAACCATCGTCAAGTGACACTCCCTTTCCTAACTTCCACACCACACCAAAGAGAGGACGTTTGAGCCTCGACAGATATAACGTGCCGCGACACACTCAGCGCGGCGGGTCTTTAGCGGTACCAGGCTCGAACTCATGACACGTCGGCCACGAGTCCGTTACCTTGACCACTAGGCTACCGCGGTTCAAATAGTAGCGGCGCGCCCAAGGAACATTAAATTATTTCCATTTTATTTACAGTAGTGTATTTCTTTCGGGTTTGTGGGCGACTCCATAGACATTGCTTTATATTCATTTTTTGGTGAAATTTTTATTCTGAAGGCATGCTTAGATACAATTAAATCAAAAACATCAAATCAAAACTTTATATTTTTAAACTATCAACGTGCGCGGGCCCCACCCTCAGTGGGCCGCGGTAAAATCATCGAACGTTGACCGGTCCGCGGCGATGCAAAGGTTGAGAAGCACTAATCAATTTTTCACTTTGTAACAATTCTTGATGAGAAAAAATACGATTTCTTCCAGCCGATAAACAGCTAAAGTAATCATTTAATTAACATTAAAGCTCAACAAAAAATAAAAAAGATTTTAAATTTTGCTCACATTTTATTTTCATAGGATTAAAAGGTGCGTAGTTGCATAAAACTTGACCTAATTTTTTGCAGTGTTTGAGAATTTCAACCTACACATGTTTATCAAACTTACGTTACGCACAGCCTCTACTTTTCACATAGGGTTTTTCGATAACAAATATGAATTTAAAATCTACCTGATATATTTTTATAGCCTTGGAATATATTTTAAAATTGAGGAAATATATATTCATTTCCAATTTCGAAGTACAATTGAGAGTCATCCATCGCGGCAGTTTTAGTTTCTTTAATTTTTACCTAAAACAAAGGCTAGAATTTTACGGCTCACATGCTTTGAACCGATTTTGACATTTATAGCTACAATGGCCTACTTCTTCAAAATTCCATTACGTATTTACGGGATTTAACTCTCTGTGGTAGTACAAGAATACTATGAACGATTGCGCGAAGTTGGCAAAGATATTTTCACTAAATCAGGCCAAGCAGAAATGCAATAGCAAATCATATATAGCATTCAGAAATGGGAAACATCTTTGAAAACTGCATAGTTTCGCGATATTGAATACAAAAATATAAATGTGAATATAGTTAAACTTCGACTCAAACAACTTTTATTGTAAAATACAGTAATAAATTAAGATATCTTTAAGAGATTATCTTGTCACACTAGACTAAAAAAAATATTAAATGTTCTTTTTTTTTTATTCACTAATATGCTAATACAATACCCTTCCCTCTTCTTTAATGGCAGCTTTTATTTTCTTAGGCTTGATTTTGATTTACACCTCATTTTGAAACACGAGGACTATTCGCGACGGACCACGTAATTCTGAACTTCGGTTAAGTGACGAGGACGACACCTGAACTAGCATCCTCAACTGCCACATTGAGCATCGACAGATTTAATGTGCATTGACTTCCTCTACACGGCGATTCTTCAGTGGCACCTGGATTCGAATCCGTTACTCATATTTGTCCATAACACAAACACAATCTACTTTCTGGAAAAGAAATTTCTGTAGAAATGAAATAATTTCAATTCAAAGTCCTCAATCTATAGCAATAATGATAATTCTAGAGAAGGATTAAAGTATCATTTACGTTTCAGCTGCTCCTTTTTCAGAAAATTTTGGGGACATAGTTTCTCCAACTGTGCGAAATCTCGTGATTTAATTTCTATTATATCATTATGGCCACGAATATTCTATAATTATTTAAAAATTTATCTAATGCAAACAAGTACATCATCTCCAGATCCAGTTTTAAAAGGTAACGATATAACCATCACAGACGAAACTCAGAATGGACTTGATTCATCTGACGTCATAATCACATGATGCTGCGCTAAACAAATAGCCACGTGTTTGATTCGACTGAGTATTTTGGCGGAATTTTCGGATTTATATCTACTATTATATATAACAAAATGAAATACTGTAGCGTATTAAATCGCCATAATGACTGCAGGATGAAAAGTGTTTTTCGATTTCCACTGAAGAATCAATTTAAAAAAATGGATACAATTAGGTCGAACAAACTTCAAACCATCTAACTATTCATCAGTATGCTCCGATCATTTTGAAGAAGCATGCTTTATGCACATCAGCCTTTCACCAACAAGACATTAAAACCAAATTCAATTCCTACAAAATTCTGTTTTTCCGAACCACCATCTACACAAAGAATTTTGCACAGAGAAGGAATAAATCTTCAGCGTCACAGAAATTAAACGATGTTCCAAAAGACATTTCGAGTGAAATGCAAGGGGGTTTTTTTTGTACTTACGCACAATCGCAACAATCACCAACGTTCAAGATAACTCGCCAGGTTGGCAACTCCGATTTCAGACGTGTCGTATGTGGCTGAATTGGCAATCATGTACTTTATTTCATGTAATGTCGCCAGTAGGTTGCGATAATACGCAAATACCGTTACTTCATTTTCAATATTTTTTGTTTTCATGAAATACGGCGACGATATTTTAAGTTTTAAAAACGATCCGAAATATTTTCTGAGCATTTTGAATTCAAAAAATTTTAATTTTGCAGTCATAAAGAAATATGCAAGTTAAGTGTAATACGATTAGCTGTTATTGTTTACTTGATAATCACATTATAATCGGCAAATAATCTCAGCGCCCTCTGGTGATGAATCGACCCCATACAGTTTTTGAAACGAAATATAAGTATATAGATTTAACATAAAGCAAAATTTCTTAGAAGTATTTATATTACGGAAGAGAGAATATCAAGAACTTAATTATGGCACTGAACTCTTGAAGAATTACGAGCAAGTTGTAGCGATGCTATATATCACTAATAGATTTTATATTAGACGATTTCGTATTACATTCCAGGAATCAATTTTTCTTTATACTAAACTCTTTGAAACAATGTATAAACAAAATTAACACACTTATATTTGTAAAAGATTAATCATTTTTCTTACATATACAACATAGTATAGCACAACAAATGGCACATACAGAAAAAAGGAGAAAAATTTTCAAGGCATAAAATTCAAGTGTACTCGTACTTTTCATACTCCTCTAAAGAAACGAGAACACGATTAGATAATGATAGCACTTTAAAATTTAAAATGAGCAATGATAAAAGCCTTTGAAATAAACACTATGACAAATTCTTACTAACTACAATGTGCAACTACCAGCCAACTTAATGTCTCAGAGATGTTTAATTTTACTTCATAAATATCACCCTTAAATCGCCACTGAAGAACCTCAATTTGAGAACAGTAATCAAGATGTTCCTATATTCATTTCAGGAAATCCACCCCTCTTGCCCTAAAGATCTCAAACAACGATCCTTATACTTCCCCCCAATCTTAAACAGCGTGAATGAGTAAAATTAACGTAGCACTATAAAACAGCACGAGGGCTATTGACGACGGACCTCGTGGTTTTGAACCATTTTCAAGTGACGAGCACGACACCTAAGCTGGCAGACCCCTCTCTTAATTTTCACACCACACTAACGGAAGGACTTTCAGCTTCGACAGATTTAATGTGCAGCGGCCCCTCTACAAGGCGATTCTTCATCAGCACTAGGCTCGAACTAAAGACATGCCAGCTACGAGTCCGTGTGACTTGACCACTAGGTTACCGCGGCCTAATCTTGGTTTGCACAATGATTTTAACTATCCCATAGTTAGTTTACAAGTCGAAATAATTTTTTCTAAATGAAAAATTATCATTTTATACATAAAAAAAATCTTCCGTTTTCCCCAGATTCTATATTACACTGTACAAAACTCTGCATCTTACTCAGCGGCGTAACGTACACCCCCGCATTGCTTTAGGGCCCAAGGACTCTAGGGGGTCCAAAGCCTGACTGACGCCAAGTACGTATTTGGGCTCGGGGCCCAAAACCTGACTTAGCAGGAGGGCCCTGATATTCTCCGTTACGCCACTGTGACCTTAACCCTTTCCAGATCTACAATGAATCTTGCTCCGTTTTCATTAACTTTACTAGGAGTTATTTCGAAATTTATTCACCATTCACAACTTCATATAGAGCATTAAGTTTATTCATATTTTAATTTAAAAATCATTTATTTCCTTAGCATGTTTAAAAAAAAAAATTGAAATTGCAATAAAACACATTTACTATTGATGTTTTCTAAAATAATATTCTAAGCTTTTTTTAAAGAATGGAGTAGTTCCTTTTCTTCAATGAGTTTACACTGAGATATTTAAAAGCTTCCTACATCATTACATAAGACATAATAATAAAACACTGCGACGTTCTAGTTGCAATTTCGAATTTAACGGATACAATTTTCCAATAGAACTTCAAGATGAATTCATGGTAATGGCTTTGACCCTTCCTCACATTCCGAGTAACGAATAAAAGAAAAAAAATATCAATAAGCATTTACAGTTCACTGGAGCGATAAATATTCCGCTATAATATTTTAATGATACTCACTTAGATACATAAACAGTGGCACATTAATCTTATCATGAAGGTTAATAAAAAGAAATGTTGGACAAATTGACGTGGAAAGAAATAAAGGATTCGCTTATATGTATATTTAACGGGCTGAAGAGGCAAACAAAGAAATATATAGTTTTACGGGTAGGTACGGTACTCGTAGCTCTCTTTATAATTACATAAAATAAAATATACAAATCATTCATGATTTTTTTTTTTGAATTGCAGCCAATTTTCATTAAAAATTTGGTTAAGGACAAGAATCAATTTCGAAAGTGAAAACAGGATGTCATGCCATGGGCTCAATTCCTGTGACGTCATAGTCGCAAGATAATAATTACGTGTTTTTGGCCAATCAGTTCAAATGGTGGCTACGGTAGCCGAGTGGTATAGGTATCGGATCGTGGCTTGCCTTGTCACGAGTTCAAGCCCAGTACGACTAAAGACCCGCCATGTAGGGCAGAAATGCACGTTAAATCTGTCGAGAGCTAAAACGTCCTCCCGTTGGTGTGGTGTGGTAGTTAGGAGAGGGGGGTGCCAGCTCAGGTGTCGTCCACGTCACTTGACAATAGTTCAAAATTACGTGGTCCGTCACCAAAAGCCCTCGTGTAGCTGAACAGTGCGACGTTAATATTCAATCAAAAACTCATTGAACGTCACAGTCACACGATAAAAGCAATCACGTGTTTCTAGTTAATCAGTTCATGCGCTTCGTTGTAGCCAACTTTCTCTTAAAAATTACAAATTTTTCAAAAATAATAACGCACATAGGTAAACAAAATGCATTTTATTTAAAAGTACATGCAGAAAATAAAATTTTTTTTTCATAACATTCCATGAAAGGAAGTGTTAAGAAATGAAATTTTATGAAATTATGAGAATTTATTCAAGTTTTACAAATTGAATAACAAGTACATTTAGTTTGATCTCTGTTTTGAATTCAGTCGAGAACACGTGTTTGTCTTTATCATGTGACCGTCATGAATCGAGTCCATTGGTGAGACCTCGAAATTTTATACCGCGGTGAAATAACGAAGATGACACCTAGACGACATCCCCTCTCCAAACTTCTACTTCATACCAAAGGGAAGATTTTGATACCCTCTACACGGTGGATCTTCAGTGGCACTAGGGCTCGAACTCATGACAAGCCGGCCACGAGCTCGTGACCATTAGGCTACCGCAGCTACCCATTTACGTTGGCAAGGAAACAATATGAACACCCTTTATGAATTGCGATTGTAATTAAATAAGTAATCAAAGATTGTGAGAACCAGAATACTACTGAAGCAAATTCCAAAATACTTAGTAATTCTTGTCTGAGAATTTTAAACTATTTTATGATGGATTTCAGACATTACAGATACCGATTAGGTCTAACAATAAAAATATCCAAATTTTATTGGCGTACACAAATACATTAAAAACGTGCACCAAAATTATGAAATGGATTGTACAAACAAATACACATCATGAATTACAGGTGGATTTATTTAAAAGGTGGCATTTTACATAATGGCCTCATTTTCAAATTCAAATGTAAACTCCCCCACCACACACACACAAACACACACATTAATAAAATTTGTCTATTCTTATCTTACTGATAAAAATTTCTTTCCATTCAACAATAATTTTATAAATGATGAAAAAATTATTTAGAAACGCATTACCTCTATCTAAGGAAGAAATTGCATGCCGTAAGCAAATGTCCACCCAAAAGAATAATTTATAACATGCATTTTCGTTAGCAAGGGATATTTGTGTTTCACCTAACACAAATACCACTAACAAAACTGTGAAAGATGCGCGCATGCAAAAAAATGTTTTCCAATTTATAATGAGCTACAACGAACAATGGGCTTGATTCATGAAGTCACATGATAACAACAAAAACGTGTTTTCCATTGAATTCAAAACAAACATTAAACTAATTGTACTTGTTCTGTTTGTAAAACTCAGATAAAATTTCAAATTTCATATTTGGGTAAAGATGTTTAAATGTTAAGGAAAAAAATTTCTTCAAAAAGATTTTTTTAAATTAAAAATAAAAGTCGTATTTTATGCTTATACTTCTAAATAAAATGCATTTTGTATACATATGTACTTTTTAAGAGAAAATTTCTGCAAAGAGCAAAACTTGGCAACACCGGAGCGCGTGAACTGATTAGTTGGAAACACAAGATAGTTTTTATCGTGTGACTATGACGTCACATGTTTTTGAATTGATTGGCTAGAATCACGTGGCTTTCACTATCATGTGACGTCATAGTCACATGAATCAACCTCATTAGTTTAATGTTTGTTTTGAATTCAATGGAAAACACGTGTTTGTTTTTATCATGTGACTTCATGAATTACGCCCATTAACCTGTTTCTTCTGTTTCCATTTGAAAATCAGTGATGCAACGTGCAGCTAGGATTAACGAATGAATTAGTATGTCGGAAACATATCAAGTTCATACAAATAAATACTTTAGAGCAGCGGTTCTTAAACTGCAGTCCGCGGACCCCTGGGGGTCTGCAGCGCCTTTCTATGGTGTCCGCGAAGTCTCTATGTAACGTTGAGATTTCCCTCTTTTACATACTCTGACAAACCTCGTGGAAAAATTGAAAGATGTGTCATTCTAGACTAGATCACTGAACTGCCACCAATGGAAAAAACTCTACTAGAACACATGTATTTTAATCAAAAATATTAAATCGGAGAGGGATGTTCAAAATCTTGGTGTTCGCGATGTCCCGCTGATACATAAGGGGGGGGGCGATCGAAAGTATAAGAACCGCTGCTTTAGAGAATTTGTTAAGGACATACAAAGATTGGGTTCAACAATAAAATACACAGTACAAGACAGGAGTTTTCCCGTGAATATCCTAAAGAATAATTTTGAAATGTTTTGATTCATAAATACATCGAATAAAAATGTATAAACAAGTTTCAAAACGAATAATGCGGAGATGCTCAAGGATTTAGATGTATATGTATATTACACGTTTTAAAATATTTTTTGCGATTCTGTTACCCAGTACATGAACGTTTAATGTCTCTTAAAGGGATTTTCATTTCTGTTGCATATAAAAATCCGTGAAATTTATTAAAAGAACAGTCATTATAAACTAAGCTATGCTAATACGTTAACTTATTACTATTGGCGTGTCACACATAGTTCAGATTCTATTTTCAGAATATCGTGAGATCGTTTTAATTATTTACAACTTCAACAACCTCATACGTGCAATTTAGATAAAAGTTTACAGCGATAAGACAAGATCCCACAACAGCAACATACAAAAAAAATTAGATTTCTCTTTTAGAGCTTTCGTAATATTCTCAGAGCGTTTTTATTTGCTTTTTCGTCGCCATGTCAGATTACGACCGGCGTCCCGAGCAGACATCGAGTCTTATTGTGAAATTGGAGACTTTACTCCCTTCCATTCACGATAATAAAGGAAATCAACGACGAGCAGTCAAGTGAAAAAAACTGTCGTCCAAAAGATGCCCTTTTCATTGTTGTACAGCACTCAATTCTTTTTCTTTGTTATAAAGTATTATTAACAAATACACCTCTATATAGTTGTATTTCTTCAGGAAATCTTTTACTAGTTCAAAAACTTCCGAGTGGAAAAATAAAACAGTTAACGTGAAGAGATTTTAAGGAACTTTGAAATTAAGATACGTTAGTACAATATATTTAACAGAATTAAATTTTCCAAAAATATCCAGTTCCAACCATATTTTTTGTTTCGGCATAAGAAGCATTTAGCTATTCCCTAGAAATGTTTTTAATTCACCAATATTCCTTTTGTATCAACTTTTCATTGCAATGAACTAAAAAAGAATTATTACTTAATCCAACCATGTGATGTCAGCGTTACACGATAACTGCAATCATATGTTTCCAGCCAATCATTTTTTAAATTCATATGACGTCATAGTAACATGAATAATTCAATCGCGTATTTCCAGCCAAAAGTTTACGCGCTCCGCTGTTGCCAACTCTTTTTTCTTGCAGAAATTTTCTTTTAAGTACAATAACACACTTGGAAGTAAAATGCAATTGTTTTAAAAATACACGCATAATATAAGATTTTTTTTAAAAAAATTTGTCTAGGAAGGTGCTTTCTGTCTACTTAACTGCAGACTAACCCCCATTATACAAATTATTTCTACTCATTGCTCAAATTGTAAAACTGCTATTTACATGTATTATGTAGCTCTATTTGTTTCTTTTTTTGCAAAAAATTCGTCCTTCGCACTCATTAGTTAAATGCATCACTCTGAAACCGCATCGTCCAACACTTCAATGATTAACTCCTCAGATTTTGATAAACCTGCACTCTTGCAGCTTCCTGTAAAATTGAGTATTTAGTTCCGCGCGCGCGCTGATTGAAAATAAGTCTTCGTATGAGACACCTTTCTTCTCACGCAGATTCCAGTCTAGGCAATCGTGGCGATTTTTTTTTCTAAGAAAACTTGCAATAATGTACTATCGCAAGCGTATTGACATGTGAAACGAAGCCCAAGATTGCCAATTCACAGCGCGCACGACACATGCGAAATCGGTGTCGCCAACTTAGCGAGTTAACTTGAACGTTGATATTGTTGCGATAGTATGTAATAAATATATAACATCACGGTTTTTTATAGTGAGGGGAAAACTTTGAGGAACCTTAATGTTTCGACATGCTGACCAAAATATAAAATTCAAAATTTTATCTAAATTTTACAAGAACGAATCTAATATCAGGTTTGAATATCAATGGAGAACATGTGATTGCATTTATCATGTGACCGTATAAGTCCATTAACATTTTTATGACATCTACATCACTGGAGATAAATTATCGATCACAGTAATGTCACGTTACCTTACTTTAAACGTTTTAACCCTTTATGTACCGACGGTACTTATAAGTACCACTCACTTTAAAATAACATAGAATAACCATTTTTACGAATATTCTGACAATACTTAGCAGGAATATTCTTTGAAATCCACTCTTCCAACATATATGGCAGCACGGGTTCTATGATGAGTATTTTAGCGGGGAAGGCGAATAGTTTTATAGCAGAAATTGCGTTTTCAGCTGACGGCGTTTTCAATGGATTGAGAAGATTATCATTTTTGTCCCGAAAAAATAGTTAATGTCAAAATTTAAGTCTTATTTTTTTCCGTATGTTAATGAAGACCTTAGAAAACGATTTGACTATTTATTTTAAGTGAACAGTGTATATAATTAATTTTACAGTTGAATATCTTTAATTAATTTTTTAATTTAAATTTAAATTTTTCAAAGTTGAGTATTTTGTTTATGTATATCCCTTAATTTTCAATGTAGTGATCCAAAAAAAATTATTCCATGAAAAGTGCAATAAATCATAATGCGGTACATAAAGGGTTAAATTGGTGTCTATTTTTAGAATATACTATGAACTGTAAAACTGAACTTTGTTTACTCTAAATACTCGGCAGGTATTCTTGTACTCGGTATTGTTAATTTTTCGTGTTCTCGGCAAGGAAAACATTTGATATATACAGTAATACCCCGAACTTACGTAATAGATGGGATTGAATGATAATCGCATAAGTCGGGGTAAAATTCCCACACAAAAATACATATAAATTATTTTTAGTTGGGGAAAGAGACGAAAGAAAATAATATACAGAGGAAATGTTAAAATTTTAGATAACACAAATACAAAATCGCAAAACGAACTTATTTTGACGCAGAAGGGGTTTCATAAAATCTAATAAAAAGTAGTCTGCCGGCTCAAAGATTTTTTTTTCTCTTGCTAAATTTCCTCGTAATATGCTAATATTTTTTTTTTTATTACTTATTATGTTGAAAAAAAATGCGCTCTTCGTTGGAGTCCATATTTCCTAAAATTTGTAATCCTTATACAATTAAACTGACGTCTCTTGTGAAATTCCCAAACCATCATTCAATATTCTGATTGAACTGGATCTAAAGACTCTCAAGCTCTCTTCAATGTCTTCCTCGTGTATTTTTATGAGCTCATCAATTGTAAGCTCCCTATTGTGGGAATCCAGCATTTCTTGATTATAGTAAGGCAAATCAAAATAAATTTTTATGGCTAAGCGTCGATTCCGCATGATTCATCCAAACACACACATATACCGTAAAATCCCCAAAAATAAGATCGAAATTTAAGGGTGCGCGTTATAGGCCGGGTATAAAAATGTGATAGCTTTAAAAATTAAAGAAAAGATGAGCATAAAAGAAATTAAGACTTTCACATAGATCTTAACACTGTTCATTTAAAAGAAATGACATACTCCATGAACTTTAAAAATTGTAGTTCTCTACAAGTATGCCCCCCATTTTATTAAAAAACCTAAGGTAATACAACAAATAAATGACTTCAAAACATAAGAGCATTGCGTAATTACATTACAGGTCTCTTCGTAAAAAAGGGGGTGCGCGTTATACGAAGAATATACCTAAAAGTTCTAAAATGCAGCTTGAAAGTATAGGTGCTCGTTATACACCAGATTTTACGATACATTAGCTAAACAGAAAGGGGGAGAGTGAGTAATCGAATTGTGAAGAGCTCAAACAAAAGACGAATTGACGAGATTTGAAATTCGCTAAGCTGAGGTATTACTGTACTCCTATTCCGAATATCATAAATCACGGGTTACTGTTTTGATTAAATTACTTAAATGTATTGTCTTTTATAGTCAATTACCATTAATCGTTATTATTCTTACAAGAACTTTCGAATGATGGAATTGCGTAGTAACATATTTTTTATTCTGAAAATAACTAAACATTTAACTCTTTGCATGTAAGAACTACATTGTTCCATTCTACGTGCAGATGGCATTATCCAATAAAATACCAAATTGAAATTAATCGCTCGTACGTATTATTAAGAAAACACAGGGTTTGACTGTATGCAAACACTCAAGACTCATCATTTTAATAATTTTTCTTCATAAAAACAAAACAGTTTACAATAGGAAACGTATTAATTTCGACTCATTTTAGAAAAAATCGTAAAAATAATGGAAAGTATCATTATTTTGTGAAATAAATAATACCGCGTATCGAGGCGGAATAAATGATCTTTCCGATTCTGTAATTATTTCTTGTCCCAGTCTCATAGGAAAAATTAGATCGCGTTTTAAAAATGTTGGGGATAAAAAAAAAATCACCTTCTGGTTTTTCACTCTGTTCGGCGGTAGAAACAACACACAGAAGTAAAAGAAAGGTTTTTAATTAATATCTTTTTAACTAATTGCAATATCGGAATATAAATGGTCAAAACGGATTCTTCGGAACATTCCCGATCTTTTGGTACCTTTGGCGAGTTTCTGCGTCGTGCGGTTTGTGGGAAAATAGATGTACATACGAACATACAAAGCGACATACGTTTCTTTACCTACGAATTTTAATAGTGTAGATTAAAAAAACCAACTAGTATTTTTTTAATCAATCTATGAATCATCTCAGGTGTAACAAAACAAAAATTCAATGAAATCAGATACGCTTCTTAAATATGACAAATCACTATGTAAGGTAAAAGGAATGAGTCATTTTAATTTATACAAACATGCACATCCCACATTCTTAAGCCAAATTAAACCAGAAACTTTCAACACATTTAAAACTGTTTGATAAACATGACGAAGTATATAGAACATAAATATATTGGAACAAGAATTATTTTCATACGACTGTTTAATGCAGTTACCTTCACACATACATATCACACATTTAACACAATGATCTACTTAATGAAACATTCGAATCAAATTTGAATTGGGTCAAGACTTTTTTGGTAGATGGTAAAAACTTCCATGGATTACTTTAAACACTGGAGTAAAATGTAATTTAAAATTTTGAATGTATTTAACCTTATAGTTTTTCAAACAATACTTTTATATATACGATTAAATACCGCGGGGAATGAACGAGTAAATGTTTATTAACAATGCACTATAAAAGCAACATGGAAACTATTGGCGACGGACCTCGTAATTTGGAACCACAAGTCAAGTGACGAGAACGACACCTAAATTTGGTATCCCATTCTTCAAATTTCCACACTACATTGAGAGGACGACTTTGAGCAAAGATAGATTGAACGTGCATCAACCCCACAAAACGGAGGATCTTCAATGGCACTAGGACTCGAACTCATAACACGCCGGCCATCAGTCCGTGACCATGACCACTAGACTACCAGGGCCACTGGTAGTCATAACTTACGACTGGCGTTGTTGCAGTCGAGTCATAGCTGTGACAGTCTTGTTGTCACTAAAGACGCGTCATATCAAGCACGCTACATCTGTAGAGGAACAAAATACTCATATCGACGTGGCGTGGAAGTTTGTAGGGTGGAGTTCTAGCTTAGGTGTCATCCTCGCCACTTGAGAGTGGTTCAAAATAACGAGGTGTGTCGCGAATAGCTTCGATTTCATTTGATTTTTTATTTGTGTCGTACTCTGAAGCAACATGACTGCTTTGGCGAAGGATCTTTCTCAATTTGAACCTAGATTAAGTGACGAAGACGAAGACTCTGGAACCCCTCTTTCCAAATTTTCACATCATGCCGATGTTAGTATTTTGTGCATCTACAAATTTAACGTGCACCAACTAGGGATGGCGATTCTTTTCGAAAAAGTACGATTTTTAAATCGATTCGAATCGTAACCTGATGAATCGATTCACAAAAACAAAAAAAAATCGAGGTTTAAAAGATCGATTTCTAAAAAATCGATTTTTTTTCCATGTGTGTCTTCCTTTCCAATATAAATATAAATCCATTTTATGAAAAACAAGAAAGATACCATAATAAACGATCTCTTATCAGTAAGATCAGGGGATTTTTTTTAGTTCAGTGAATTCGACAATTACAATTATTTTTATTACCATATCAAAGTATCAGACACAAGAAGACATTTATTTTCTAAATGTATTTGTTACATTAAAAAGTTTAGAAAATAGATTATATAGCTTATATAGTTCTCAATGCTCAATATCTAAACTTTTTAAAAACAACAGTCTCTCAAGTTTACTGGGATCCTAGTGGTTCCCGCTCATCACTTGCGATGTCGCCGGCAATCGAAAAAAAGCACTCACATGGAACAGATGATCCCACGATACTCATATACATCATAGCTGTTAAGTGAACGTGATGATAAGAATTTTTTTGTTCTTGCCAGTAAAGTATAGGATTATACATCATGTGCACAACTTCTTGCGATAAATAAGTGTTTAAATTCTTCGTTTTTATGGTTTTTACCAAAACGAGAAAAAACTCGCTGTCGATTTTCTAGAATGAAATATCGATTCACTGAATCGATTCAGTGCTACATATCGTTTTAAAAAATCGATTTTTTTTTGTCCGAAAAATCGATTTTTCGATTAATTGATTTCAGATCGCCATCCCAAGCACCAACCCCTCGACATCGCAGGTCTTCGTGGCATCAGGACTTTAACCCTCGATTGAACAACGCCGGCCATGTGTTCGCGATTAGTTACCACAGTCACTCGTGTAGTTTTGAAGATATATATATGTTAATAAAATAACTAATCTATCACGATCGATTACCAAAGCATGATGATCATTTTTTTCGACAACTGCTATTTAACGAAAAATTTTATTTTTATTCGCATGGTATTATCTATCATTTAAAGTCTCAACGGTATGATTTCGCCCCCCCCCCCTTCTCCCAGAAAGACGATTGCCGTTTATTTTCAAACTTTAAAAACTAAACATTTTAGATCTTCCTCCTCAAAAATATTTATAAATGTAAATCAGCCGTAGGAATGAACGCCGACTCAGAAAGTTTGCAAAATCGTTCTTAAATAAATAGGAATGAGGAAAAGAAAATATTTAGATTTCTCTTATCTTGGGAAAATATCGAAGTGGATAGATAAATAGAATATTTAAAAAAAATTCACGAGGGGTAATGTAAATATTAAGAAACATAACACAATTGCTCATTCAAACATCTCTATAAATATTAAAATACATTTTTATAAAATAAAATATTTTTAAACAAAACTTGCAATATTGATCGAAAAAAATTTTTTTTACTCTGATATATTCTGAAATTCAAATCAGTTCATAAGGTCTCATTTACTAGTGCAAAGATTTTTATTTATAGGTTCAATTACAAAATGTTTCACAATAAAAGCCAAATTTATCCATATATTTTCAACCAATGAAAAACGTTATTTAAAATACCTATCTTACATGCAAGATATTCATAGAATTTTTATATCTTGATTTCATCTTGATCCAAAAACGAAATTAAGATGGGATGGGATAGAAATTCAAGAGATGGGGAGAGATAAAATATGTCACACACATTTCACAAAGTAGTATAATTTCTTTCAAAATGTAGTGTTCAAGAAAAAAATTACCCTTCATTACAAAAAAAAGCACTAAATATATTTTTATAAGCATACATCTTACCGACATTTAACTGAGCATGACAATTTTATTCATATTTTTTGCAATTGCTATTCTCATTCATTTCATATCGAGAGTCTTACGACTATTATTTGGAAACTATTTTACTTGATGTTTTCAGAGTACTTCAATTTTTTGATCGGTTTTGGGAATTCTTGAAGAATTATTCACGGCAAACAAAAGCTTTTCAATCTCCTTTTCAACCATCCATATCATATATCTTTAAAACATATTTCAATTGTTCTAACAAACGGATAACTTAAAAAACAAATGACGGAGAGCATACATATATACGAGCAAAAGAAAATAATGCTATTAGAGACGTATTTTTATTTCAAAAATGGATCCCGATGTTTAAGAGCATTGTGTGGAAGTTTGGTACATAAAGTATCAGCTGAAATGTTGTCATCTTACCATGGTTAGAAATGACAAGATACATACGAGGCTGTTATGTTTTTTAGAAAAAAAACTCGCGCGTGCGCGCACACACACACACACACACACAGAACAAACAGAGGACAACATTTTTTTCAAGCTTCATAGGGCTATCGATAACAGACATCGTAATTTTGGACCTCGATAAAGTGACGAGGCCTACGTATGAGCTGAAACCATCTCCCAAACTACTACACCACACCAACAGGAGGACTTTGGACCCGACAGCAAAAACGTTGGAAAGAGTTTCTAAAGGGAACAAATGCTTTTTAGTACTGGCATTCAGGGACGTCTTAAGGCATGTGCCAACTGGTCTCGGGCGCAGGACTTTGGTCACAATAGGAGCCTCGTCTAGTCTCGTTCTCGACTTAGCCCTAATAAGATTATAATTCGAATAATTTCAAGGATCAAATATTATTTCCGGTTTTATTCTTTGAAAACTGGGAATTTCGGACGATATGTCAACTGGCTACATGTGATGAGCGTCGTCCATGTCTATGTCTAGGCCTACCACCATACATCATCATTACTCATTCAGTCAAAAGGCGACAGTCAGTCGAGCCGGTTTGTGCAATTGCAAGTAATGCACATTTGTTTCGGTTTATTGTTTGAGCGAGTATTTGACAACGTATGCTGTGCACTGTCTACTTTTAAGGGTCATGGATGGGGTCTACATTTGTGTGGGGCCCAGAGCCTACTTTTGCATAGGGGCCAAGGGCCTCAAGAAGTCTTAAGACATCTCTGCTGGCACACACATTATTTCTACCCCAATAAAGACCTTTCCTAAAAACTATCTAACTGGCACAAAAAAAAAACTCTTTGAAGGCATAAAAGCTTGAACAATGAAAACTGCACGAAGATCTAAAAACCGAGCAGGTCGTTACATTGGCCCCTCACGTAATATTTAATCTCTACTTGAACAGACGTATACTTCAACGGCAATATCTTACCGAAAGCAGCGAGTGGAACAAAGAAACGTTATGCTCCACTGCAACACCAACCGTCACCAGCAACTGGTTCCCTATTGCGGTGGAATACAAGGAAAGAAGTGCTTTTCCACTCATCAGATCATTATCTGCAGAAAATGATTAGTCTGCCTGGAACTGTATTAAAACTGATTTCGAGAGATTAGCAAATAAATGGATAAAGCCGAACCCAAACATGCTTTGATTAGCAGATTACGGTGAACTTGAGCTGTTTGAGGCTTATACTTTCAATTTTTGCTACTTTAGGAGCAATTTAAACTGAACAAGTAATATAAAAAAATAGTTTTTAAGTCAATTCCTACTTAGATCAACAACGGAAAATTTTATTTTAGCTACTTTTTATTAAAGAATTACAATTAATATAAATATGTATATACATAGGACAGAATCACAACATTAAGTGGTAATTAGTTTTTTTAATTATCATTAAAGTATCGTATTGTCCTTTTAATTTCAGTCCAACTGAATGCTTTCACACGTGAGAAAAAAACCTTTTCAAGATTTGACACAAGTCGCCAAAACGGTCGCTAAGTCGCCAACGTGGCTGTATTTGTAATTCTTTAAATAATTAGTTTTAATCAATTAATTTTTATTAATTATAATTAAATTATTATATTGTCATCCAAAATGATCCTGTATATAAAATTTCAGCTCAATTCAGCGCTTTAAAATGTATTTTATTAACGATTGGAAATTCCACCAAGATAAATAAATAAATATACAAATATATAAATAAATAAATATATAGACAGCGCGAGCTAATAGTAGGAATTGAAAAAGAACGATATAATTCTGTAACTAAAAGCTGTTCCTTTAACAAAAAAAAATATTAAAAAAATACCTAATAGCTTTTTTTTAAAAAAAAGAAAAATTTAATTGGAAAGGAAGGTTTTATTGTGTATAATGAAATACTTTTCTTACTATAAACAAAATTTCCAAACCAGTCTTTTTTTATTATTATTATTAAAAGCTGAAATGTTTTAATATTAAACATTAACCCCGTCTCCCAAAAATACAGACACCAGAAAAAATTGTATCACATTGTAATGGAATACTTATTGATTTAAAAAATATGATTGTCAAATAAATATCTTCATACGATTTTCATCACATATGAAAAATGTCTATTAGTTTTCGGTTTAAAAACGTTTGCAATATTCGGCAAAACCAAACGATATCTGCCAATTTTGCACAGCAAATAACCAACTACAGTGAAAATCGCTTAACACGAAACTGAAGGAACTGTAATATTTCTTCGTGTTAACGGAATTTCGAGTAAAAGAATATTGCAAAAAAAAAAACTTGTATATTATATATCAACAAAATTAAATTTATAAGAGAGAATTTATTTTATTTACATAGATATGTATATATGCATATCTTTAATGAAAATCAATGAAACAAAAACATTCACAAGAACTTAAAAGAGAATTTATTTTATTTAAGAAAACTTATTTTTTTTTTATTTTTTTATGAGAGAATTTATTTTATTTTATTTACATTTGCCTTTCTATAATAAAATTTTTTCAAAAGAGATCGAACCTTTTGAAGAAAGTTTTAAATAAAATAACTATCATTTTATAGCTTCAACACTCCTTCGGTACAAACTATCTCTGTACAGTGGTGAACCTATTGTGAAGTATCAAAATATTAATTTAAAAAAAAAAAAATCACGGAAACTTAACAAAAAGACCATTTTGGGATTCAAATTAAAATACCTTAACAAAAATTTCCCCCAAACGACAATTTTTTTTGTCTCGTACCAAAATTTTAATCGCAAATACTGAGGAAAATCGAAAATCAAACGTGAGAAACGTTATATTATACGGATGAATTTCATTTTCAACAATAATCATGAGATGCATGGCCAAAGAATACACAGAAGAAAATTCGAGAACCATACTTGTTATAGACATGGCTACTGTGATAATTTTTAAACATAAAAATCAACACAGACGATATGAACATTATTAAAATAAAAAAGGAACTTTTCGTTCTATACATAACCTTAACCCCTATTATCAAAGTTAAATAGCTGCGTGAATCTTCTGCACAGTATGGTGAAAAGACGAATTACTATTAGAAGTTACACTTGGCTAATCTCGCTTCCTCTCTCTATTGTTACAGATTTAATAATCATGCACTCTGTGCACTCAAGCAAAGACTTAAGACAGATGGGGAGGGGGGCTGAACTTGGACGTTACGTCCCCAACTTTCCTTTTTTCTGACCAGATCCTTGGCTACACTTCGTTGATGTCCCGTAAACAATACGGAGGTTGTCAAACCCTATTTTATTCTTTCCCACTTTTCAACGATAATATGTTGGTTCAAAATTTTCTCTTTATACCCAGAAAAGGAAATAGTAAGGTATAAAGTAAATCTCCGTATCTGAAAATTGACGGCTATCAGAATCTATTGATTCGCCGAAGATATTCCGCAAATAAATCAATGTTTGATATTTTTTAAGGCATTTAAAAGAACAGGAAAAACAAAATTAGATAAGTTTAAATTTGATGGAGTGAGTGAGTGAATATTAAATTCGCACTGTTCAGCTACACGAGGACTTTTGGCGACGGACCTCGTTATTTTGAACCATGGTCAAGTGACGAGGATTAAATTATTTGGAAGAAAAATATTTAATAGTGAATCAATTATATTATAAATTATTACATTGAAGCATTTTCTCGGACATATCACCGTTACTTTTCGATAAATTTAGAGAAACAAGTAATATAAAAAGAAAATTAAGTCAATTACTACTTAAGTCAACGAAAAAAACTTTATTTTAGTTACTTTTTATTAAGTAATTACAATTAATATAAATATGGATATACATATGACACTTTCACAATATTAAGTGGTAAAATAGAAAGCGATTTTCCATTTTCCTTTCTACATATGGTGTTGGACTATCATATTTTTATTTGTCCCCATTTATTCATTAATTAAAAGAAATCTCATTCTCAAAAATTAGGCCATCCCAGGTGGGATTCGAATACACAACCTTAGGATAAAAAGTCCAACGCGCTATCCATTGCGCTATAGACACACAACGGGCGATTTTCCTTTTTATATATGGTGTTGGACTATTATTTTTGTTTGTTACTATTTATTCATTAATTTTTAATTAATGAATACAAATTTGAAAAAGCTGTATAAACATCAACTGTCATCCACCACAAGTTTAAAAAAATGTATTTGAACTTGAGTGGATGAATAAAAAGTATTTTATTAACGATTAAAAGTTTGAACAATATATATAAATATACACGGAGAGTGTGAACTAATAGTAGGAATTGAAAAATATGCGAGGCGAATAAGTTCAAAATAATAGAAAAATTGTTCATTTTTTTTAAATAAATTTTCTTGTTGCGTTGGTACAGTTACCATAACATTTTTAAGACACATTAATATTTTGCTCTTTTTACCATTTATGTATGAAAATTTAATCAAGGACCTCTTCGCGGCGAGCTAAGAGCTATCTAAATTGATTCATATTTTGTGGAGTGAGTGAATTTTAACGTCGTACTGTTCAGCTACACGAGGGCTTTTGGCGACGGACCAGGTAATTTTGAACCATGGTCAAGTGACGTGGACGACACCTGAGCTGGCACCCCCCCCTCTCCGAACTACCACACCACACCAACGGGAGGACGTTTCAGCTCTCGACAGATTTAACGTGCATCGCTCCTCTACACGGCGGGTCTTTAGTGGTACTGGGCTCGAACTCGTGACGCCAGCCGATCCACTCGGCCACCATATTTTGTGGAAGAAATCTTTACGTTTACCATTATTTTTTTCCGAGTTCATTTTTGATTAATTAGTGTTGTTCGATGATATATATATAAAAAAACAGGTACAGTTTTATTAAATACTAAGCACTTTCTACCAGTAGCTTGGAAGATAATCCGATGAAATCAAACCCAAATTTAAATTAAAAGCAAAAACCACTCACCGTTATAAAGAAAATTAAATTTAATGGCGATTATTTGCAATGAAAAGATGAGAAACATGTTGCAGTGCACAAGGGGACATCACACTCTGCACACATGTAGCGGGCCCTCTTTTCTTGTCCCTTTCTGCTACATTTCCAACAACGTCTATAGTTGGAAACCATGTTGGGCATATGATTTCCCACACTGGCTAGGTGCACATTATCTAGAACTACACACTTCTTTGCTTGGAAGCTAGCAGGACGTCCTTTCCTTTTTCTTGAGGAATATCCGTCTATTAGCTGGAGCTAATACTATACGGAATGTTACCTGTTCTAAACTTATGTTTCTTTTGTTCACTTGCAATAGTATGGAACTATTTATGATGGCAAGGTCAACAAGAAAAAGATACGATGCCACCATTTTACTGATCTTATTTAGTATCCTTCTTTTCTTTGATCAAAGCGATTAGCCCTTCTCATGACAACGTTGTATACAGAGACAGCTTTTGGATAAGGAACTACTTTATCATCATTTTTTTTTGGCGCAATTTACAGATGTCATAATGGCTGGATTATGTGCAACAAAACTGAAGCGGGAATTAGTCTTTTTATCGTTATAATAGCAAGGCCAATAAATTATAATGGTTTTTGCGCTTCCCACAGGTGTATTTTGAAGATCATGTAGATGGGAAGTAATCTTCCCAAGGCCCACGCGAAAGGAGTAAACAAAAATATGAATTTCTTCTAAATTAATTTTTTTTAAAAAATTCAGTTAAGAAAATTTTGAGGAAAGTCAGAAATCGAAAATTTAGAATGACAACTTTTTCCTAAAATCCACAAAATCTTTTCAAATCTCATTGAAGGTCAGCGACTATACTTTTGCGGATCAGTCGCGATTTAAGTTCATTCAATTATAGTCCAAATGTTCAGAAATCGTAATGTTGCACTTCGGCGAACATGCAAAACAGAAGGCTTATTGAAAAGGAGGATGCAAGTTAGATAAGGAGTGAACTAGCAAGGTAAAACTAAAGTGCAAAGACCTTATCCGATATGATCGCGATGAATTTGATTCAGAATCAAGATTTTCATCAGCGCACTGAAATATGCCGTCACTAAATCATCTAGGGAAGGAGAAAAAATACTTCTGTGATTATATGCAAAATAATGCTCTGACAAAAAGCATTTCTGGCTGGAGAAAAGAGAGCCGGCTTTTTATATATTCCATAAAAATGTGTATATGTAGAAGATCGGAAAACACATTTATCATTGGAAACCATAAAATATTACTAAATTGGAATGCAATGCTTAAAGAGTTTAAAGAAATGATGCGAATACAAAGCTGGATAAAAGAATAAAACTAATCGAGTTTTCAAAAGTAATTTCTAAAAATTTTAAGCAATACATTTTTTTCCTAATATATGAGGGTTTCATTTACTTTGATACAATCAATGCCAACAGCGATACAAATTCGAGTAGAAGTAAAGCGTCATATTCAGTAGCGCACACAGGGGAGGGGGTCCACGGGTCCAGCAACCTCCACCCCCCCCCCCATAACCCTTGATTTTTTTTCGATAAATGATAATTCTATGTATATAGTACGTAAAATTGAATAAAGAATTTTATCAACAATTTATTTTACTAATCAATGCTAATTATTAATTAAATAGTTTACTTTTTACTGTTTTTGTTCCCGAAATCGACAAAATAAAAATATGTTTGGCGGTGTATTGCGGTACGATACACAAGAATGGTGTACTTTCGACCCTGGAACCGACCCCTCGAAAAATTTCTGTATGCGCGCCACTGGTTATATTATTTCATACCACCACTTAAAATCGAAAATCTATTAAAAAGCATTTTACTTTAATATTGGTATAACTACACTTTCGGAAAAAAATCCAACATATGGATGAAAAATTACTTTAAATCCATAATAAGACATAATCGACATTGAATTATGATCCAAATGTTATCTACAGATGAAATAAAATTAACATTTCCTGAAAAATAACACTGTCTCTTCACATGTATATTTATGCTCATTTAGAAAAGCTGTACCTTCGAGAATTTTTATCAGGCATTACAAAAATGATCGATTTTGAATATTCATAAAAAGAATTTCTTAATATGTTGCAGTCATCAAAGTTCCAAAGAAATCAAATTTTTAAAAAAAAAATTGAAAAAGCATTATCTTGTACATTAAACAAAATGGATTAAATGCTGTTTTTAGTACACAATAATAGTGAAGAGAGACTTCTGACATATTTTATTACATGAATGATATCGATGTCAAAAAATTGTAAATTGGAGAATAGTATGGTTAGCCAAATTTAAAAGTCATTCAAAAAATGATAAATGACATTAATTTTAAAGAGAGTAAAAGTTATAAAAAAATTGTCACAAATCTTGAAGACAAACCTCTAAAAAAGGCCATCCTTTCACAACATGCTTTTCCTTATCCTAGTTTCTAATTTCTCTGTGATTAAATTTTAAAATATAATTCTTTAAATCTCAAATATAAGTCACACACACAGTAAAAAATATAGTTAAATATGCTTTTAATTTTTAAAAAATTAACGTTTTGACAAAAATTAGTAGCAAAGATTGACAGAGGAAAAAGAGTACACCATACTTAGATGAAAAATATAAACTATCACTTAAATTACAATTTTATCAATAAAAATTTTGAAATAATCAAGAAATATTGCATGTCACATGATAGATTATTTCACAATAATGCATTCCTCTGTCAAATACAGTTTATAATCCCCCAAATTAAAAGCAATTAGAAGAGATTTTATGTAACAGTTTATAAAGATTGCCATTTTTAAAATACAAGAATTAATAATATTTGTTTTTAGAAATTAATATCAAATTAATTTTTGATCACAGACAGGGCCGGTCCTAGCAGGTGTGCATCGCACGAGTGCGGTCGCATATAGTTCTATCAATCAAGCAAAATTTTGTGCAATTTCTCAAAATATAAATCTTATAAGTTCAATAAATAAGTAGAATTTTAAATAGTTTTTGAAAAATCAAAATGAGTCTCGATTTCCCGATAGCATAGCATAGTTTAAGAAAAACAATGTTAGGGCCCAGTGTGTAGGTTCACATACATTGTCCATTAATGTTTACTTTTTACGTACATCCTTCATTTGATAGCTAAGTTAGTGGCAAAGATGACTACAACGCAATAGAAAAGTTTTTTATTATTATTATCAGCGACACTGGCAACGCACTGTGGATTGATATTTAACAAAAGCGTCTCATAATTGATTTTTGAGAAAGCTGCTTTACGAAAATATTTAATATGGTTAATATTACCTAATAACATATAAGACATGGGAATGTTTAGATTCAATATGTATTTAGGGAAATTAAGTTTTCATTTTAATAATAGCCTTACAATTTTTAGAAAAAACAAAATAGAGGAAAGAAGTGATTGTTTTTCTTTTTTGGTTTTACAAAGCTCATTAACAGCGCCCATTTTCCTTTTTAGTAAAAATGTTATACTTCCATTAAAAGGTAGTTTCTTGTAATTATACTTAGTATAAAAATATTTGAGAAAAAATCTTGCAGCTCATTTTGACACTTCAATATTCACATAGTATTTTTAATGTTAGGTACTTAAGTACTATATTTAAAAAAAATGTGAGATTTATGCGTTTTTTTAAAGAATCCCAAAATTAACAAGACGCTAAGTAATTAAACAGGCGAATCAAAAAATTCACAATATAGCACTAAAAACAACAATAAAAGAAAACATTAAAAGCTAATCATGCAATAAAAGGACATTGACAGTGTTTGCGAAGGATTTATTTCGGGTAATTTGCTTATTTTTATTCCTTTTCTTCCCCCCCCCCCAATGCATCCCATTCGCACGCCTACGTGGAAAACGGCGGCATTGGGGAGCGAATCGAGTAACTTTTAATCGGCAGTTAAGGGATTAATTACAAACTATACAAGTTATCAAGATAAGAGTTTGTTTTTGTATATAATTTTATATATGACAAGCTCATTAGGTCAATGGTAATTGTGTTACACTTGTTCTTAACTTAGTATTGTTAAATTAATTATATCCGTGTAATTGCGTATATCATTTTTTTTAAATTATGTCAGAATGTATTTTGTTTGTTTACTTTCAGTAAATTCATATTTTTTAAAAAATAATTTTTTGTTTTCGACTTTTCAATATACACGCGCCTCCCTCGTAGGGTTATTACACCCCTCTAGGGGAGCGCGACCCACAGTTTGAGAAACGCTGCATTTTTTGCATTAATTTGCTTCATAGGTGTCATTTCAACCCTTGTATTGTGTAGGGGATCGACGCACGTTAAATCTGCCATGAGCTCAACCGTCCTCCTGTTGGTGTGTTGTGATAGTTAGGAGAGGGGGGTGCCAGCTCAAGTGTCGTCCTCGTCACTTGACCATGGTTCAAAATTACGCGGTCCGTCGCCAAAAGCCCTCGTGTAGCTGAACAGTGCGAAGTTAATATTCCCTCCCTCACTCAACCCTTATATTATATTTAGTGTAACAAGGGTATGTGTGTGTGTGTTGTTTTTTTTACACAAATGTGGAAGTCTAAGCCCATTGAAGCTGTCTACAGTCGCGTTTCATATTCTGCGTTAATTTTTTCTTTGCATTTTACATTTTCTGCCACATACGTCGAGAGAAATGTTTATAACATAAATACGTTGCTCAAAATGGCAGTTAAATGTTCATAACTGTGTGAGAAACTTCTATGTATTCTTGAAACTTCGCAGCCCGAAATTTAGAAGCTGTTCCTGTGTTTAAATGTATGTTGCCGAATCAGTTGATATGTCGATAAGTTGTTCCCTCCCCTTTATTGGCAAGCCTTCTGATTTTGTGCATTCTAGCTTAGTTTTCTCTGAGAAATATTATTTTAAAGGTGTTAAATGTGCAAAACATTGCACTAGCGAGTATAAATTAATTTTGTGGGACCCTGGATCATAAGCAACAGAATACTTATAATCTAGGAAGTACATATAAAGAAAAAATGTTTTAATATTTTTTTATTATATTACAATAAAAACTAAAGGAAATTACTTTTAAAAAAGTATGTCCGGAGCCGAATATGTTTTAAATTTCCTCGTGAGCTCCTCTTTGGAAAACACCATTTTTGCGATTATATAAACTCCATATATAACATGAATCTATTTTGTATCCATATTCACTTTTTCTTTTCGAATTTTTATTTTGACTTGTGGAGAGCCCCTGGATATGCTTGGCGGAACCCCAGAGTTGCGTCGAACGCAGTTAGAAGATTTAAGTAGAGTCCGTATGGGTGTCCCGAGAAAGAGCACTGGGAGAAAAAATGAGGTGTGGGAGATCAACCACCAATGTTTTGAGAAACAGAAATCCAAAGCATTTTTTAACCTTTTTTTATAGAACTAAATGATGCGTGAAGTTGAACACAATATAGATCTTATAAAAAATCCTCTGAGATTTTGTCATTTTTACTAATGCCTAAACATTCGCATACATCAACACATTTTTCCTACGATCACCTTACGTAAATACGTGTGCATTTATTTCTAATTTTAAAAAAAAAATCTGTGAAAAGGTTTGTCTTTTGTTCGAAACAATTGAGAAGTCGTCAGTAATTTGTATTTGCAACAAACATTTCTCTACCTTCACGCCGTCGAACCATAACGATTTTGCGCAAGCAATAGTTCCACTAAATCCTGGGTGGCCATCCTTTTCGGGAAGAAGTGACAAAAAATAGTTTTGCTTGCCACTTCCAATTTAAAAAATAATATAATAAATATAAAAGTACAGACTTAGGTTATATTGTTAATAAACTTTATGCAAGTTCAATTAGTTAGGTTAGATATAAAATAAAAATGAGTAACTCGGAACATTTGATTCTAAATACTTATTAAGCGCAATCAGTACTTAATACGGCTTTTGAATCTGTGGGGTTTATTTTCCAAGTAATATTTATTACAAGGACTAGTTCTCTCTCTTGAAGATGCTAATAAAATTAAGTCGTTTTAAATGTATCAGTTAATTTTTAGTAAGATTGATTTTATTATGTTTATAGTAGAAAACATTTGTTTAGAAACATATTGATCCAAACCTTCAGCCATATCTGGCAGCTAAATCGTGTAAATTTGGGACATTGTTTTGTACAAATTTTCAAAATTCAAAATAATGCAGATCATTTGCAGTTGAGATAAGTTCCTTATGTTTGGTTTTCACAGTGTAGTATGGTGCTGTAGGTCAATAATTTCGATTGAGATTTCGGGTGAGTAACAATTAAAGTCTTGAAGAGAAATTGAAAAAAGATTAGCATTTATCATCTTAAAAATCATCCAACATAGAACTGAAATGAGCCATACGCTGCCAGTTTCATTGGTGAAATTTCTGTTCTTTTTTTTTATAAGGTACAAGAGGTATGTAATTACTTTTCTGCGTCCCCATATCGATGGCATTTACCAAAAAAACACGTGAAACAGGATTGAAGAGTTCGTATCAATGCTATTAGACCTCTTAAACAAGACCTAAAAATGTTATTATCGCATTAAATACATTAATTGAAGATACCATTAGACACAGGGGGGAATGTAACATTTAGATTTTTGTATTCAATTTTAATTTGGCATGATTTATTATCATGAATTGATGTATTGAAAAAAATGATTCAAAATCCTAAATTAAACATTCGTGGAATGTATTGAATGCTTAGATAATCGTGAAAAATATTTAGTTCCCCCAAAGATCTGATGATAACTTAAAGATATCTGTCGATTCAGTAACATTTGCTTGATTTAGGTACTGATCCAGAATTTACCATCTCGAAGCTCAGGAAAAAGGTCTATTTATTTCAAATTCCTTCAGCAATTCACGATCTCTTCAGTAAATGGACGATTTACCTTAGTATCCGAGTGCTATTCGATTTTCTGCTTTCTGTATGAGTTTCACAATTTTTCTGATGATGCTATCATGAAAACCTGAAATGAACTTGAATATTAAGTTACAGGTACAGGAGGAAGGAAGTCTTGTGAAAGATATAGACGGCATACAACCCTTTAATGAAATTGAATTAAGTCATTTCATCAAAAATTCTTATTGCTTGAGCAAAATTTCGGAGTCATTCTTGACTATAATTTCTAATGCCTCAATTGGCTGTTTTTACCTGGAAAAATATCTTTGAATAAAGATATTATAGTCAAGAAATGATAGTCAAGAATGCCCTCCAAATTTTGCTCAAGCAATAAGAATTTTTTAACCTTGTCTATTTCTCTAGCTTCAGGGGAAAGAAGTTTCAGTAAATGAAAAATTATTAAAAATTACTCGAGAAATAATATGACACAAGAAAGGCTTTCAGATTTAACCATCATCTCCATTGAATCCGAAATCTCAGAAGAAATGGATTTCACCGAAACTACTGACAAAATTGCTTCTCGGAAAGTCAGAAAAAAGTTATTTTATAGTTAATTGTTAGAGTCTTTTTGTAGAAGGACTGATTTATATACTTTTCTTTTCACGAGATTTGTGCTTTAGTGCTTTTTTTATTGGATTATATTTTCTGAGTAAGTACAGTTATTTTGTATTTCTAATTATAAAATGTCTATTTTTATTTTAAAGGTAATATTTTTGTTTGTTTATTGTTTAATTAAGTATTTTGTCGCTATTGTGACATATTAGCTGATCAAAAAAAAAAGGATTCTGCACGTAGAATAGTATTTACATTTTATTAATGTTTTACTCTTTACTTTAATATAGGGAGATGAATTTATAGCGTCAACGTTAAGTATTAGTCAAAATGTGAACAATCTTCTAGAGGGGCGGCACATTAGGTATTTGCACACGGGCGGCCGACACCCTAGGACCGGCCCTGGTCACAGATAAAAAAACATTTGTTTTTTATTGCATTACAAGAACATTAGAAAGCAAATAGCCCCAGCTCTTTCTTAAAAAATCATACACTGTGATTTTTATTACTTCAATTATATATATATACACACACATACAGGAATGAGCTTTGTGTGTGAACTAACCTAACCACTGCAAATAATATAATCCTATGACCAAACCAACTACACTTTATCTCTTTCTTTGAGCTATGTTTTATTATTCTATAATACAAGAATAAAACTAATGCTCAGGCACCCAAGAAACTGTAATATTTATAAAAAGATGTAGCACATAAAATTCCCACAAGTTAAAATGTTTTAATTTTTTAAATCAAACAAGAAATAAGCAACATTTACAAGTTCTCACAGCTATACAAGAGAATTCAGTACAGAACAAAATTCCAAAGGCCAACTTGATAATGTATTAGACTTTATTATTAACAAAAGCTGAATTTTGTTCTTATCTTTCTTAAAAATCTATTCATATCTGCTATTTTTGATGATGGTGCCCCAATACCTGAACTTCTGATAATGGAATCAACTGCTGCAAAAAATGGAACATATAAAAAAATACAAAGGGATTTCAGGATTATTATTATTAAATTGCAGGCCCTAATATACTTTTGAAAACAAGTTCCAGAAATAAAATGTTTCAAACTAAAGAAAATTTATATAACTGTGCCCAATTGTTGTAAATCACTATATTTTGTACAGATGAAATCAAAGTGTCGAAAAGCACTTATAAAATCAATACCTCTGAAGAAACTAATCCTTCAAAAACACCTCATTTGCATTTAAAATTTCCAATACACTCAACCAAAATTGAGGTCTACAAAGACAATACTGATAGGAAGTAGCGTCTTTAACAGTTGAAGTGACAGTAGTTCCGATATATATAGTCTTTGTGACTATACTGAAAATAACTATTTAAAAGTTTCTATAAATAAACATTTTTCATATTAAACAAGATTGACTATTGATTTGGCTATTTAATACAAAAAAAGTCGAAATATTTTCAGATTTTAAAAGTAAAGAAAAACTCTTTTTCTGCATTTAGCCAGCCTATCACACAAAACTGTGTTCAGTGGACGAGAGACAAGCAACATTTAAAACGATACTTTTTTGCCTACCTTTCTCCTTTTTCAAATTTACACTAGTCACTTTCTAGACCCAGATTAATCTGAATACACAAGAATAATACAGTTTTATACATATTTATTTTAAAAAATTAATTATAGAAGAAAGAAATTACTATCCAGAGAAATTAAGTAATGGAAATAAAAACTAATATTAGTACAATTTCAAACATTTTTTAAAAATTTATTTATAATTGCCTCTAGTTACAAATCTTTATTACACTATGATGACTATTTATCAAACATTTTCCCTCATAATGTAGTAATCAATTTATTTTTCTGATAAAAATTGATCGGAATTTCAATTTTACACAAAAATGTTTATCATTAAAAAAATAATGTGTTATACTTGTTAAATAAGCATCTATTCTGGAAACACTTTTTTACTGTTGCATTCTTTTTTTTTTTCTGTTCTAAAAATGCTTAAAAATATTATAAACAATGGAAAAGGTGAGAAAATGGTACAATATTTCATGAAACTATAGAATTAAGAGAGTGAAAATAATGAAGGAACAAAATGAGATTTCAATAAATACATTGATTTAAAACATAAAAATATTTATAAAAAAAAAATAATAAAAATTCTGAATTAATTTTAAAAAATCGTGATTTTTTAAATAAAAATAAATTTACAACAAAAAGAAAAAATAGTCTGAAATTTAAACATTGAGAGAAAATAACAAATTAAAACTTCAAAGCCAAACCAAAGCCTGAAGACAAATTTCTTCGGAAATCAAAGGTTATGTGAAATTTATCCAATTAGTCCAAATTTATCCAAAAATTGAGTGTATAAACACAAATAAAAAACTTAAACCATAAATTTAATAATATAGCAGGTGATAAAATGTGATAACCAAGAAATGTGTAATGAATTCATGCTATTAATAAGATTTCTTGATTTCATAAATAGTACAAAAAGTTACATTAACCTTACAACAACAGTTTTGGCCAGTATCAGTATTGGTGTTTAGCTATAAAGAGATTTATTTTTTCTTTGGTAAAATTCATTATAATGAATTAATATTAAGAGAAATTAAAGTAAAAAGCAAATTAGCTAATATTCATTTCACATCTCTGACTAATTATAAAATAAACCATTTAAAATATTAAGAGAATGTTACAAACAACATTCAAATTTTAGACCACAGATGGACAACAGTTTTCCTGAGTTGTCACCAGCAAGAATATTGGCGATGAGATACTTATCAATTATAGGGAACCATACGGCTAAACACAGCAACATGTATACAAAACATCTGAAATTGTGTTTCTCAATGCGTTTTTAGTGAACATGTATTTTATTAGATAATAACACCAATGTTTATATAGGCGACAATTGAAAAAAGATGTCATTCACTCACAGCCCTTATATCTGATATTGAGATATCTTCAAAAATAATAAATTCATTACAAACAATGATGAAAATTCAAATTATAACAATATATTAACTTGGCAGCAAGTATACACTATGTATGACCATACTTTTTAAATGCCATATTTGGCAACCTTAGGGATTATATATCCTTATATACAAGACTGTTACAATGTGTCACAATTCAGTTCCATGTTAAAATTTGTCCGGTTTCCTTTCTAAACTTTGCACAAGACTCCAAATTTACAGGAATATCATCAAAAGAATTTTGAATATCAAAAAGATTGGTTCCAGAAGAAGCATAAAAAAACTGGAAACTTTCAAAAACTAGCCTATCAATTTATTTAATACAGCTGTGGAATATATAGAGAAATAGTCACAATCATATTGAAAATTCAATATATTTAACTGGATGACTCTCGCCCAAGTTCCTGAATGAAAAGAAATACAGAGAGTACTATTATATATTTACAAAATAGAAACATCAATATTGGTTACTCTGATTTTCTCAGCCAGTAGGTACATTTAAAATATTTAGAGAAAAATAATACCAACCAAAACTGGAAACCAAGTATAAAATTGAGAACGGAAAAGAAATGGCTCAAGTTTTTTTGCAGATACAAAACACATTAATTAGAAGTCTTTTCTGATAAAACTATTAGAATATTCAATTAGCCATTCTAGCCTAGAATATAAATATGGAGATAATATTTTTCTTAATTGCCAGCTGGGTGGCATAGTTGGTTTGGCGCTTACTTTGTACACCCAAGTTTGCGGGTTCGACCCCAGCCCAAGTCGGTGCATTTTTATGATGCAGAAAATTGACAACATCTATGTTGAATGCGCATGTAGCATGTTAAAAATCTTGCAAGTGCATGTTTGGCTTGGGTGCTCTCAGCAAAATTAAATTCCTAAAATGGTTTTGCATCGTCAGAATCCGGGTGCTTCCCTTCTAGGTAGGAAACTGGATGTCAAAATTACTTGCAGCAATTGGTATACCACCTATATGTTGTCGCATTGAGAAGTGATACCAGTGCTCAGGAAATGTACTAGGTCAGCAATGGTAAAATATCAATCCTAAGCCCAATTAGAATTTTTTTTTAAATATATTTTTCTTAATATCAACTCAATGGTCAGATGAAAGTAACATATTGGAGCAATTTTGGCTTGCCATTATAACTTTACAATGAATTGTATCTAATTTTTTAATCATTAGAAAGAAAATGATATGATTAAGAAAGTGAGATCAACTTTAAAATATGATCATAGGCTAAAAGATTACTCTTGCATGCAGATTACTAGCCGACCATCCGGTATAGTGGTTAGTGATGCTGACTGCTGTATCATAGGGCCTAGACTGAAACCCAGGAAAGGCATGGATGTTTATAAATGTGTAGTGCCTGTGTGGCATGGGGGAGCACTTCAAATATTCGTCAATTTACAAGTCCTCTCATCTGATTGGAGGGAAGGGAAAAAAAAGGAAAGCCCTCTGACCACCATTCCAAGGTGTCCTCCTTCAAAATTAGGGTGGAACAGAGCCAAATCAAACTGTCACCAGCATGATGTACAAAGCTACAGCTAGTGACAAGCGTAAAACTATAGCCCTTGCTACAATGAATTGAATTTCGGGGCCCTTGATCTGACACTGCCAATCAGGTGGCATTAACAACAACTCCAGCATCTTTTTTTATATTTCATATATTAATTTTATTAAATTGTTAGTTTATTTCATTCTTCTAATCTATTTCATTCTAAAAGTTCAATAACTATTAGCTACATATTTTTTCATGTTTTATTTGCTTAGTACTTAAATATCCAAAATCAATTATTTGCAATTATGGTTTGATGTGTTTATTACCAATATAAAGTGATGTTGTAAGTAAAAGAAAATGATGCTGCATTTAAATTAAGATATTAACAGATTGATGATATTTGAAAATAACAATACCTATTTATAACAACTGGTAAATGCCACAATATTTAAAAACAATTCCACCTATTATAATATTAGCTACTAGTATAGACCAGAATTTGAAATGTCTTCTATGTGTAGCCATATTTGTCTATCGTTCCTACAATTTTATACTCTTTTAAAGTGAGTGGTACCCTGATTTGGTATATAATTAATAAAATAATTATGTGCAATAAGTTCAAAGTGAACAAGTTTAAAATATTTCTACTACATGATGCTAAAGCAATTCACTGTAATGACATTTAAACTTGGATGTAAAAATAGCTTCTTACCCAAACTTTTATAAAATTAACTAAAAATGCACACATTAACAGTATGAATTAAATAATAAATTTTTATAGTACCATAAAAATCATAAAGCTTGTATGTATTGTAATATTTAAGAAAACATTTGCACACACAAAGGCATGTTAAACAGTCATTGATAGTTTTTAAAATGGAAAAACCAGTATATTATGTAGAACATTACACTCAACAATATATTTGTGTTTAAACTACTTCATATTTGAGTATCAAGCATATATAACAAAGTATGAATCAAAAATTTTTATATATAATATTACAAACATATCAATGGTGAAAATACAAAATTTTAATAAAATAAATTTTTTAAAATAAAAATAAAAATCTAAGTATTGAGTAAATGATAGACAGCAAAAAATAAGAAATTTTAAATTTCTGCTTGCCTCATCAAGCTTTTAATAAATCTTAATATTTTAAATAAATGTAAGCATAAATTCTTTACAGTAATAGAACAAAAACAATGCTGTGACACAAAAAAAAAACCTTAGTGAAAAATATAACATTTAACAGTTAAATGATTCTGGATTATGCAAATATTTTTAGAGAGAAACATGTATTTGAAGGTACAAATGACACATTTCTACTTTTAATCATCCTCAAAATCAAAAACATACAACTTTGAAATCAAAATTCCTCATTGTAAATCAGATTTTGAAATATACAATTTTCATTTAATTCCTAAATATTGTACTTTAAACAAAGGCACTGTAATATTTCAGACAGCAACAATACACGGAGAAAATATATATAAAAAATAGCATTGGAAAAATTATCAATCACTTAAAGTGTATTAATTTTAAACAAAAACTAAAAAGGATTAATTGTGAAAGCAAACTGTATCGTTCTGTGTTCTTTCACTAATATGTTATTCTTTAGCACAAAATTGATAAAATTACTTCAATGTTTAAAAAAATTTATAAGTTAATTTTCCTACCTTGTCTTTATTTTTAAACAACTTTCCTAAAAGCAATGTTGCTAAATGTTTATACATAGAAAATTATTGCCTTCCTTAAAATAATAGGCAGTTAAACTTAGCACAAAAAAAAAAATTTTAATATTTAACATTACACTGATTTTACTCATAATAAAACGATTACGCCCTTCTCCATTTAAATACCATAACAAACCCATTTGAAAGGTGAACCAATCCAATAATTGAGAGTGTATTTGTCAGTGTTTTAAAACAGTTCACATAATTGTTTGGCACTTCAATGCCTGCCACACTTGCTAATTTAAACTGATAATTAAAGGCTAGACATTAATATCCAATTGTAAACAAAGGGATTTAAATATTATACATCATTTGAAAGACGAAACTTTACAACGTATATTTATTGAATGCAGAAAAAACACGGTTAAAATGTTCAATATAATTATTCCTTCCTTTCTTTAAAAAAAAATAATTTAGATTCCGAAGGAAATATTAATTAAGAAATTACAGCACCGACTGTGACAAGCAAACCTACTACTCAAAATTGCAAAGCAGGTCGCCGCAATCACTAAGAATATAAAGTTAAATAACTATAACTCCAATAATGTTTTTAATAGCATATTTGCACACTAAACTATACATATAAGAACACCTTAAAACTTACTAGTTAGTCGGATTTTCATTGCTCCGTTTCTTCTGCTAGGTTGATTAGCCATGTTTTGGCCGAAATAGAAAATCTAAATAATCCTCATCACCCTACATTCTGAAGATAAATTGTTGCAAATGATATGAATGTAATCCATGGCTCATTTTTGATCACGTACAACACTGCAACTTATTAAACTTACATGACACTTCACCACTTATCGAATCATTACACATTACTAGTAACTTTACGAAGTCCACCACGGAAGGATACATCAGGGAGTCGTCGTTCTGTGTCTGATTGGATGGCAGATGTCGAAAAAATAATATCCTGCCACGAGAAAAAGTAGTTACAAAATGTTTGTCAAATGCAAGAGAGGAAAGCAAGTGAATAAATATTTATGTGCATGTAAAAAATTGAATATATTTTTAAAAAGTTTCAAAAATTACTGAAATATGCTATAATATTCCTTTTTTTCAAAGAACAAACTTTATTCATATAAAAAAATGTTAACAGTTATTAGTAACATTTTAAATCACTAGATGTCAGTACGCCCCAAATATACTTAAAGCAAAACGAACTTGATTGAGTTGAACACTTTTTAAACATTCTTGTATATTATTTATTTATTTACAATGTTTTAGTATCCTTAACACACAGATACGAAAGACAGTATTTAATATGGGTAGTATTATAAAGATTTTATCCATTTCTTTTCAAGTATTTCTTTTTAATCATATTTCAAAGAAAAAACTCGCATTTTGAAAAAAAAAAGTATAATTTAATGATATGAATGAAAAAATAATAAATGAGAAAAAAGTATAATTATATTTTTTGTCTATGCTTTCTTACAATTATTTCATTTTTATGAAAAATTAAAATCGAGAAAACTTTCTTATTATTCATACTCTTTTTCTTTCGAATACCCAAAATGCATTTAAAATAATATGTTTGATTCCGGTTTTCTAGAAGGTCAAAGAAAAATAATTCAAAGTAGGATTTTTATTTCATAGTAATATTATTATAAAAATATATTATCAGAGTGTGTGATTTAATTATTCACATTGAAACTTTTATTAAAATTTATTTTATGGTATATACAAATATTTTAATTTCTTGCATTATATATTATAATGCAATATAAAATAATTTTAATTAATTACGTAGTTACCAGTAATATATACTGAGATTCTAAGAACAATCTAACATTTTTTAAGGAATCTTAATTTAAGATAATTTAAAACTCATTTGAATTATTGTAAATAATTTAAAATAAAAAAAAAATGCTCTATGAACATCAAAAAGTAATATTCCTGTTATCTATTTCTTTATTTTATTCCAGTTCAAGAGAGGCTCTTCAAATATTAACTTAAAATTAAAAATCCTGTACATTGATCAATTTTTTCTCTTAAAGATATATTTAAAGTTGGTTGCAAATTACATAGAAAATTGTTTATTTAGATGAATATTTATCTCTAAATGAAAAATGAAATTTCATTTCTCGCATTTATTTTTACTTACGTTTATCGTAATATATTTTCTTTTTTCAACATCTGATCGCAAATCACCAGTTACAAAATCTATAATGTATGCGATATTCTTGAATGTAATTAACATAATCAAAAAATTTCGCACTTTATTTTGAAAGTGCAATAATTTCGTAAAGATATGTAGAAGGAAATCAAAGTTCTTTACAAAGGTTTCCAAAGATTAGTTCCAACGAAAAGAATTACCGTAAAATCCGCCGCGCGCGTATATAACGCACTTTTAATACAAAAAATAATATCGAAACTTATGGGTGCGCGTTATATGCCGGGTATAAAAATGATAGCTTTAAAAATAACAAAAGCTATGAGCATAAAAAAAGATTTTATTTCTACATGTATCGAAATACTGTTTATATAAAAGAGAAATTTTGCTTGCCTTATAAACTGAAAGAGTATTAGTTTTAGAATAAAACTTTTGTTACAAAAGCCTGGGAAAATACCTCGAATAAACGACTTCAAAACATAACAGCAATGTACACTAATATTTCAGATTTCTTCGAAAAAAGGGGGTGCGCATTATACGGCGAATATACCTAAAAATTAAAAAATTAAGCTTCAAAGTATAGTGCGCGTTATACGCCGTATTTTACGGTATACATATATCAAGGCTGAATCAGGCCGCGGCCAAAAAAATTTTGAATCGTCATTACATCAAGGTTTACTGAAATGAACAAAGATATTTCACCTTATATACATTTATATATCAGGTGCTAGAGCAAACTGCAAAAATTCTAAGAGATATTTTAAAGACCTGACGAATGTGATATAAACACAGAAAAAAGGGCAAAAGTTTATTCATTATTAAAATTTACTACAATATACCTTGACATTAAATTGAATAAATCAAAAAATAATAGCACTTAATAAGATTGTGTTCCTGTGACGGACCTTTTCGACCAACTTTATTGAGCACATCACTAAGATTTATGCCTATATTCTATAACGGCGGGGGGGGCGAACCTTTATAAATCAACGTGCCATTTTTTCTTAAGAAGTGTTTAATGAGATATAGATGTGCCGTCAAATAATTTTGACTTGTGATTATTGGGAAAATAATAAAACTAAATACTAACAACCCAAAACTCTTTATTTACTACGAAAAAATACCTTTTGCACTGTATAATTGTAAATGTTTTACTTATACATGTAATTCAAATTAAAAGTAGCACTAGTGTGACTTCTGTTGTTGCAGATTGGATGAGAAATAACTTATATTATGATTGTAAGATGTATCTTATTGTAGAATGAATACTGAATTGGAATCAGCTGATAAATGGTTTCTAAGCATTAATTTATTTTGCTGTGGTTCATTTTTTGACAAGATTTGTGATTTGTTTTTTAAAATGCCGTTTTACAGACGATGTTCTGCATACCATTGTTCCAGAACGAAAAACACACACTGCTTTCTCACCTTTACCATATTTCTAGATTCACCAAGTTTGAAATTCTCTGCGTCGTCAAATTTTTCATCATAAGCAACTGTAGTCCACGACATAGCTAAGGCAAAACAAAAAGAAACGAGTGTGCTCCCAGTCGTTCCGCCACCAATCACTCGCGTTTGTTCGTAATACTTCATAGTGAACTTTGTTATTTTGAAATAAAACGCAAAAAATTTTGAACACTGGCGTGCTCAAAATATTGTGTCGCATGCCATTGATGGCACGCGAGCCACTTGTTCACTGTCCCTGTTCTATTATAATGTTATTGTTGTTTAAGTGCAAAAGAAGTAAATATGTTTTTTTTTTTCATTATTTTATTCATCAAGCTCTTAAAAGTAATAAGCAAAACGCTTATATAGAATTTGTTCGAAAACAGCTTCACCAAGATCAACGGAATTATTATATGATGTGTGATACCCCCTCACACTACCTGGGGGTACCATTTCTTCATCTACGTGACCTAGATTTGTGGGAGGTAAGAATTGATCACCCAAGTTAGCCATAATAAATTCAATTTATTATTATCTAAATATATTGAACAAAGCAAGTCTTGCAATAGGAAGGCAATCAGGAGTATTATAAACGTATCCCTAAATTCTATGTAAATAAGCGTCTGGAATCCTAACCTTATCCTATATGAATCTTAATCTTCCTTAACTCGCTAAAGCCCGTTCTATAATTACGCTTCTAAGTTTAATTTCTTACCATCAGCTCACGGCGTTCAGCATCTCAGTTTCCTTTCGCCTTCTCTCTCTCCCTCGTGAATACTAAAGCTCCACTATATATCTACTAACTATAATCAGCATATCACGGTTTCTTCTTGAGAGGATTGGCTGTGAAATAACTCAATTCTGACCCCAAAGATCCCCCAAGAGGATTAGTATGAAAACCCGATAAAGCCCCGTCACAATCCCTCCAAGAAGAAAATGTGATTTATTTGAGGGTCTTAATAACCAGATAGAAATTACGTTGAAAAAATTGCACTTAATTTTCACCAACATTTATAACTCGAAATTAGCACTGATTACTTCACTACACTAAAGTAATTACTCCGAAACTACAATTATATCTGAATTTATATCACTTCGACCTTCTCCCTTTACAAATTTCATAAAGGTGTACCCTGTGATGAAGCCGGTCTCTTTCCCCTAATTGCTAAGAGGGGCTGCCGACAGACGTGGGAAAATTCCATTCGTTTTCCTAATTGCCGGGAAAAAATTTCGCAAATGGGTGGTCAGAAATTCTGACCCTTTTTTCCCATGCCATTCCGAAAATTAAAAGAGACACCGTTACATTGTACTTTCGTTTTCTCACGAATCGGTGACGACAACGCGTCTGAGAACTTACAATATGATCCCAGTCAGACTCCCGCTATAAGCGGAGGGCGGAGAGAGATCAAAGGGATTAGGGGTGAGTGATAGTGAGAAACGAGAGGTTTATAAGGCCCCAGTGATGAAGTAGCTGGAGACTTTACTTGAGAAAACTGGTGGAGGCCTCTCTTAACGATAGACAGGGCTGCAGTAGCCCAGTGGTCAAGGTATCGGATCATGGAAGGCATGTCATGAGTTCGAGCCCAGTATCCCTAAAGACCCACCGTGTAGGGCAGTGATGCACGTTAAATCAGTCGAGAGCTGAAACGTCCTCCCATTGGTGTGGTAGTTAGGACAGGAGGTGCCAGCTCAGGTGTCGTCCACGTCACTTGACCATGGTTCAAATTACGTGGTCCGTCGCCAAAAGCCCTCGTGTAGCTGAACAGGGCGACGTTAATATTCACTCACTTAATGATAGACTTGCGATACAGCTGTACCTGAACCCGCGAATTAAGGCGGATTTCGAACCGTGGAAATTGCGAAGGAGCAACCGCACGACGGATATAGAACCAGCGAGCTCACCCAAACTCGGTGTGGAATTACCGAGAGTGAACTGATAACTGTGGACCCCTTTTGACACATTTTATGTATAGGACCTTTCTCTAAGGATCATTTAATATTCTTATTTTATGCCAGCTATATAGATCCCTGCAGCGAAAGAGAAACTTTATCTGCGGACTCATTTGCAATTAAATTGTAATGAAACAATTTTTCGATGAATTTTTATACTGTTTAATAAATAGTTATTCTAGAGCTGTTTTCAAGTCATTACAACCCCATTTGGGCAAAGACCGAGGAAAAACCTTCCATACCGGAGGGATAAAAATCTGGCCGTACACGACACGATACTTAGATATTTTAACAAAATACATCTTCTTCTTTCACAGCATCAGGACGAGATACAATAACAATCTGTCATGAAGCACTCTTCTAAATATCAGGATCAGCCACCCTGAAATGAGAACTGTGAATCAATGAACGTACAAAAATATTTTCAACACTACAGTTATTTTTAAACATATAACACACCACCTGGTTTTTTTAAAAAGAACTCCCTTCCAATCGCGCAGCGCTGTTAGTGTGCTATGCTTAATTTCCTATCTACGCCGCGTCCCCTAAACCAAATATATACTAATATCTATCAATACATAAATATTAGGTTGGGGGAAAAGAAATCCATTATTTTTTCCGTAGATGGCTGTAGTGTCGATACCTCGTGAAGTATCGATCAAACAATTTCAAATTTATGCTCGTTGTCAAGGTGACATTTAACACTAAAAAAAATAATTTTTTTTTTTTTGTTTGTTTGTTTGGTCCATTCAGTTGTGAGTTACAGGGTGATTAAAATGGAAGTCAACAAAGAAAAAAAATTGGTTCTTTTTACAGTTTTTCTTTGATAAAGGCGAAAATGCAAGCCAGGTGGCTGAAATTACGAATGGTGTTTATGGTGCCGATACTGTAACAGCCAATTACATGCAATTTTGTTTTCGTCGATTCCGTTCAGGTATTTTTGATGTTAAAGATGCACTTTGCACAGGCAGGCCCATCATCGAAAATGTCGATAAAATCACAGAAATAATCGTTGAGCGGTTTGTTAGTAGTCGTAGCATCGCCCAGGGGCTAAATATCGACCATAAAACAGTTTTAAACCATTTGCGCAAAGTTGAATTCAAAAAGAAGCTCCATGTTTGGGTGCCACACCAATTAACGCCAAAAAACAACATGATGGATTGAATTTTCGTCTGCGAAACTTTGGCCAAACGGAATGAAATCGACCCATTTCTTAAACGGATGGTGACTGGGGATGAGAAATGGCTCACATACTACAATATTGTGTGAAAACGATCGTGGTCAAAGTGAGGTGAAGCAGCTCAAACGGTGGCCAAACCAGAACTAACGGCTAGGAAGGATCTACTGTGTATTTGGTGGGACTGGAAAGGAATAATTTATTAGGAGTTACTTCCGCATGGCCAAACACTAAATTCAGATCTCTACTGTCAACAACTAAACCGTCTGAGGCTAGCGATTGACCAAAAATGGCCAGAATTGGCCAACAGAAGAGGAGTTGTGTTCCATCAGGACAACGCCAGTACACACACTTCTGTAGTGACTCTCCAGAAATTCTGGGGGCTTAGTTGGGAAGTTTTAATGCATCCACCATATAGTCTGGACTTGGTACCAAGCGATTACCACCTTTTTCTTGCATTGCAAGACCTCCTGAGTGATAAGTGAGTGAGTGAGTGAGTGAATATTAAAGTCGCATTGTTCAGCTACACGAGGGCTTTTGGCGACGGACCACGTAATTTTGAACCATGATCAAGTGACGTGGACGACACCTGAGCTGGCACCCTCCTCTCCTAACTACCACACCACACCCATGGGAGAACGTTTCAGCTCTCGACAGATTTAGCGTGCATCGCTGCCCTACACGGCGGGTCTTTAGTGGTACAGGGCTCGAACTCATGACATGCCTGCCATGATCCGATACCTTAACCACTGGGCTACCGCAGCCCTTCCTGAGTGATAAGAAATTGGGATCAAGAGAAGATTGTGAAAATCGATTACTAGATGTTTTCGCCAATAAGGGCCAAGACTTCTATGAGAGAGGCATTATGAAGCTACCTTTAAAATGGCAACAAATTATACAACAAAACGGTGCATATTTGACCCAAATTGTACAATCGGAAGCATGTTAAATAAAGTCTTGATTTTCATGTAAAGATTATAGATTTCTTTTTCCCCAACCTAATATATATGCATTTACAAACTATTTCACAACATTCATCTTAAACAAACAATACAAGGAATTCTCGCATCCCAGCCAAGTCACAAACAGTCGTAAAAAAGCAAATGTAATCATACAATTGCTTTCCGCACTTTGAAATAAATTTACGCATACAAAAGTTCATTTTTCAATCAGACAAAAAATTGCACCGCAACGTAGTATAAAACTTTTGTACAATAATAACTTTAACAAAACCACACTTGCTTCTTGCAAAAATTCATCTGACTACCTGCCACACACACAGTAAAAAAAAATAATGAAACAATAGAACCTGGCTAATGCTTTCTTCTGTCGTTGAAATCTCCAATAAGGACTTCAAAAGACGCTAACCTCCTACTCGCTGGACTTCCATTCGTCTCCTGATGATCTTGCTGTCTAAAGAGTCGACTTTGTCTTGGACTTTGACGGCTGGATTGTCCGTTCCTCGGCTCCTGCTCTGGCTGCTGGCGACCCTGGTGTTTGGACTTCGGTTTGGATTGTCGACTCTGTACGGGCTTGGCTTTTTAAATAGTTCTCCTCTGGACCGGATTGGTCCCCCTTGGACTTGCACCTCTCCTCCTGAAGGTTTGGAACCAGCTTCTTTTGTAACTATTTCTGGGACGTAGGTGGTAAGGGCCTGTTTCCCTTTGCTGAAATGATCTTTGGATTCTCGCCGTTTCTTGTTCAAAGGATAGTTTGAATTAGTTGAGAACGGTAACCCTCTCTTGTTCATTTGCCTTTCTGGACCTCTATTCTTCTTCCTTTGTGGTGCCTCGGGCCGTGATAAAGGGTTCCTCTTCTTGCACCCCTTCAACTCTTGCCTAGATCTTTTGTTTTTATTATAAAGTCCTACGAACAATTCCTTTTGAACCTCTGCTTCTTTTGAGCTTATTTAGTTTTGACTCACGTTTACCACCCTGATTCCCAGTAAGACTTGTCTTTTCCCTTTGCTCACCCCATCGTTCACTAGACTCACTACTTCTAAAACTTTGTGACTGATCTAATCTAGGCCTATTCTCTCCTCGAAACTACTCGATTGATAATCCGATACATTGCTAACTGAACTTTCAGCCTCTATCACTCTCTCATCACTTTTTCTCTGATGGTAAAATCGCACTTGATCTATATTAAATGTTGTTCTTCTACCTGCCTTCCACAAATTGTCAAATTATTATTCTGTACTCTCAAAACTCTGTAGGGACCTTCAAACTTTGGTTTGAATTTCGCGACCACTTTCTTCGTTGCCGAGCGTATGGGATGAGTTTCTATCAGCACCCAATCATTTACCTTAATATTAATATCTCGCCTCCTTCTATTGTAATACTTTGCCAATTTTTTGTGTTTTAACTTTAGTATTTTGTCTAGCCTCTTTAAACAACTTTTCAATAATGCCCACCGCAAATTCTGCTACATCGGACACCAGTTTTTGAAACGGGGTAATAAGTTTTCTACACAAAAATAACTCTGCTGTGGTCTTCCATGTGGTCTCATGAACTGCCGTTCGCAAGGCATAAGCGAACTCTCTTAAGAACTGGTCCCAAGTCTCGTGATTATCATTTATAAAACTTGCAATCATTTGCAAAAGATCCCGTTTCACTCTTTCCGTTCTATTAGCCTGAGGTCTACATACAACTGTTTTGACATGCTTTATGCCTAATCGATTACTCAAATGCTCAAAAATTTCGGATATGAATTGGAGATCGTTGTCACTTATCATTTTTAGAGGAGCTCCATAACGCGATATATAATTATCAAACAGGGTATTCGCAATTATTTTGGTTGAAGCCTTTTTGAGGGGTATCACCTCTAGCCACTTCGAAAAGTGATCTGTGATTACTAAAATATAGTGATATATTTTTATTCGCGACGCTGGGTAGGGACTTAACAAATCTAATGTCACTATCTCATTCGGATAACTAGTTACAATCGGTATTAAATGACCAGCTGGTAACGCGTTTTTGTAATTAATTGTCTGGCAAACGTGGCATGTCAAAACATGTTGGTAAACGGCTTTTAGCATATAAGGAAAATAACAATTATCTCTGAGTTTTAAATACGTTTTTTTTCTTTCCTAAATGACCTGCTATGGGCTTGCATTGAAATTCGCGGATTATTTCAACTCGCAACGATTGCGGAATATACACTCTCAGTTCTCCAAGGGTGGTTGCATATTTCGCATAAAATAACAAGCTTTTTACAATTTGAAAATCGCAAGACCAGTTCTCACAGATTGTCGCATTAACCGAGCTGTCCTCAGGGTTCTCAAGATATCTATTTATATGACTTAACTCAGGGTCCCTTCATTGCTCCTCGATTAATTGCTCCCGGGAAGTACCAAATCTCTAATCACTGCACACGCAACATTTTCCTCCACTATACTCTCAACCGGATTTCTAGACAAAATGTCTGCCACCGCATTTTGAGTTCCTGGACAGTGCTCCCATTCGACATTAAACTCAGCTGTTTTAACACCCATCTTATCATTCTGCTGGATAAATTTTTACCGTGTGTCAACCTGGTCAGAGCTGCATGATCCGTTGTTCCTTTTACTGGCAGTGAACCTAGGTAGGTCCGAAACTTATTCACAGCCCAAATCACTGCTAAACATTCCCTCTCTATTATCTTGTAATTCCTCTTCACACTATTAAGCGTGCGCGAAGCAAATGCTACTGGTCTCTGCTCCTGGCGAAGTACAACTCCGATCCCTATCCAATTCGCATCAGTAAACAACTCAAATGATTTGTTAAAATCTGGCAATTTTAGTACTGGTGCCGCTGTTATCGCCTGTTTTATCGCGTCAAACACCGTCTGCGTCTCCTCTGACCAACTAAACTTTCTAAACTTTTTTTTCAACTGATAGAGGGACTCGCAGAAATCGGCGTAATTTTTAATAAACTTCCCGTACCACTGGGTCATACCTAGAAATTTCGACACTTCTCTGGAATTTTTAGGAGGTTTCTCTCTCTCTCTCTCTCATCTCTACTATTGCCTTAACCTTAGACTCATCTGTGGTAATCCTCTCCTTGCTAATTACCAAACCCAAATATTTCAATTTTTCGCAACCCAAATATTTTAATGTCACAGTCCCGCTTCCTGCAACAACCTAAATACCTCCCGTAAATGCACAACGTGGTGTACAAATGATGGCAACGAAATGATCACGTCGTTCATCTATAGACTCACAAAATGCCCCAGCACTGGCTTAAGAATATCAATCGCCTTTTGAAAATTCGGAGCTGCACCAGTGAGACCGAACGGCATGCGCTGGAACGCAAAAATGCCGTTCTTGGTCACAAATGCGGTTTCGACCACATCACTAGGCTTTACCGCCAGCTGAAAACAGCCCGAGTGCAAGTCTAGCGAACTTAATATGTTCGCATGGGGGATATTAGTAATTAAATTCTCAATAAGTGGTAAGGGATATCTGGGACATTTTGTGATCGCATTTAACTTGCGATAATCAACTGCAAATCTATAAGCTTCCAGATTATCCGGAGGTAATCTGTTATTCTTACGATATAAAACCACTGGGGACGCGTACGGTGATCGAATCGGTATTATTTTACCTTCCTTTAACATCTTTTCCACGTGATAATCAATAATACTTTGTTTCACTCTATCGTACCGATATGGTCTCAAAAACACTGGCGGCTTATCGCCAGTGTCGATCTCATGATACAATACATGAGTGAGCCCTGGTTTATCTGAAAACAGCCCCTTAAAACTATTATCATCTAAACCCCTCATCTATTGAAATTTCTCCAATCTGCGAATTCGGAATCGATAATGATTTTTTATCAAAATCCAGAACAATTTTCGATTTCCTTAAAAAATCAATCCCTAAAATACAAGAATATTCCAAATCCGCTAATATGTGAAACGGCCAGCTTTTTATAAATACCCGTATTCTGATTTGCAATTCAACTATCCCTATATTTCTACATTTGGCACCTTGTGCCGTCCCCACCTCAGCTAATGACTTCCTAACTGGTTTATAAAAAAAATATTTTTGATAAACCTCCTCCGAAATAAATGATTTTTCTGCTCCTGTGTGTGTATCCCACAGTGCTTTTGTAAATGTTTGATTCAAAAGAATAGGTACATACGGAAGTTCTTCAAGAGACATGCATAAAGCAGAAAGCCTAATAGGACTCCTTTCATTTTGCGATTGATCATCTTGATTCGCTCGAACCTTTAAACAATTTAGACGACCACCATGTCTTCGATCCCCTCGATTAAAATTCTCATTCGAACCCCTATTTTTGAACTGGTACTGTCCGTTACGACTTTCGAGTCCATGATTATCCCTGTCGAACCGATTCCTGTTCGCGAATCCATGGTGCCTCTGGTTCCTCTGAGGTCCATTCCCGTAGTTACTTCTATAATTATCCCTCCTATCGTTCTGTCAATCCAAAACTTCGGCATCCATCCCATTTCTATTTCTACGATCATCGGTAGACCTCTGACGCAATCCCAATCTCGTCTTTCCCTATTATAATTTGTACTTGAACCCTGAGTTTCCCTGGATGAATACCTTTCTTCAAATTTTGAGATCACTTGTAGCAACTGAGCTCTAGTAGTGGAGCTCCTAACCTCCACATAGTCTTGAACCTGAGGTTCGAGTCGACTAACAATGTGTTGAATTAAATTCAGTTCAGTCATTTCTAACTCTTAAGGGCTTTTTGCAACTTCAGTAATTCGTAAACAAAATCCACCGGAGCTTGATTTCTGGTTTGGTAAGACACAAAAAACCGGGCCTCTAATTCTGCCTTATTTCGTACATCCGGAAAACTTTCCTTCAACGCCCATTTTAACTGATCGAATGTATTGCATTTATTTTTCACAATTCCTACTATTAACTCTCATACTCTCTATATATTTATTTGTTTATTTATTTATCTTGGTGGAATTTCAAATCATTAATAAAATACACTTTAAAGCGCTCAATTGAGCTGAAATTGTACGTACATGATCATTTTGGATGACAATACAATAATTTAGTTATAATTAATAAAAATTAATTGATGAAAACTAATTATATTTAAAGAATTACAAATACAGCTACTTTGGCATCATTTTTGGCGTCTTAGCGACCATTTTGGCGACTTGTGTCAAAACTTGAAAAGGTTTTTTTCTCACATTTTAAAGCATTCAGTTGAACAGAAATTTTATTTACACGATTGCTTTGGATGACAATACGATACTTTAATGAAAATTAATAAAAGTTAATTACCACTTAATGTTGTGATTCTGTCATATGTATTTACATATTTATATTAATTGTGACTATTTAATAAAAAGTTGCTAAAATAAAATTTTTCTTTGTTGATCTAAGTAGGAATTGACTTAAGAAACTTTTTTTTTTACATTACTTGTTTCTATGTTATTTAACTGAAATATAAAAATAAATGAATACAAAACAAATGAAATCTGTGATTTCAAGTAGCAATTTTTAAAATTACAAAATTTAACATGTTTATTAGATGTTGAATTAAAATTGTGAGCATTTTTTGAAAATGAGTAAAAAAAATTGACCTTTTATTTTTTAAATGACTGGTTCTAAAAGAGAAAAGTATGAACTTCTTTTGGTGTAGAATATTAATTCATTAACGCGAAAACAAATTGAAAGGGAACGATTTAAATATCATTTTCATAAAAGCGTATCGATTTTGACTCATATTAGAAAAAATCGTAAAAAATAGAAAATATCATTATTTTACTAAAAAACATTATACCGTATTGTGGCGAAATAAATGATTTTTCCGATTCTTTATTTTTTTTGCCTGAGTTTGGTAGTAAGTATTGGATTGCTTTTTTTAAAAATGTCGGGAGTAAAAAAAAATTCTCCCCTCCACGTCTTTCATTCCGGTTGCGGTGTATTAGCCGAAGAAACAACACCCAAGAGTAAAACAATTATGCGTTTTAAGGTTTTTAATTTATAGCTTTTTAACTAATTGCAATATTGGAATATAAATGGTAAAAAAACGGATTCCTCGGATCCTTCCCAAACTTTCTGTAGCTTTGGCGAGTTTCTGCGTTGTGCGGTTCGTGAGAACATAGACGTACATGCAAACAAAGATAGGTACGTTTGTTTACCAAAAAATTTTAATAATATGTAGGTTATAACCAATCGAAAAAAAAATCAAGGGCTATGGCAGTGTTTCTCAAACTGTGGGGCGCGCCCCCCTGGGGGGGCGCGAGCATATTGAAAATAAAAGGTTAACAAAAATAATTTTTTGGAATGAAATAAAACAAAATGCTTTCTGAAAAAATAAAAAATACATATTTACACTGATATAATTTATATATATCATCTGGTTTTCCACTTTCAAAAGATTCCACTTCAAACGTTCATTAGCTATCTTTGATCCTAAAACCAAATAAAAAAAAGACATTTTATTTGCTTTGCTGCAATCCCACGATGAGAGATTTTTTTATTACGTTTCTGTTATAATCCGTATAAGATACTTCTTTTGATTATAATCTCTTTGACCTTCAAACTTACTGGTATGTTTAAACTGGTTAAAACTTACTGGTTTATTCAAACTTACTGGTTAACTCAGTCTCTTTTTCTTTTAGGAAACTTGTAAATAATATTTTTCTGTTGCTTTTTTTTCCCATTTGAATGAGTTTTATGATAAATGGATAAGCACATATTGAGCACTTTGAAGGATTATTTGGCCAAGATGTGTAATTTTATGAGTATTCTGAAACATATAATGCATAATGAAAAACGTTTTACACAATTATTTTTCTAGAACTGACATCGATGTTTTCATATCGAATACACATTTTACATGGGAGCGGTCGCATGGGGCGCTGAATCACTCCAGGCTCACGAAATTGTTAACTCTGGTAAAACTGTTTATTCGTTAACTGTGGCCTTGACAGTATCTCCTATTAGTAGACAGTCTTACTGGGAACTAAAATGAATTTGTCACATGTATGCCTCTTTTTTGAGAGTGGCAAACGTTTTTTTTACAATCAAGGTACTTGTTTTGATCGAGTTCCCTACACGACCACTTTTGTTCAAAAATATTTTCTATGAATATGCTATACTTTCCGCTATGATTAACTTTGTGGTTTTCATTGCTGTGTTGTACGACTTATTAAGGTTTATAAATGTAAATGAGCAGAATATAAAAAAATGGAATGCTATTCAAATGCTATTGAAGAAGTTGAAACTGATCAAGCAATTGAACAACCTGATGAAATAATTCATATTAATCGTGATAGCGAAAGTAAATATGAGTAAAGCGATAGACATGAAACGCTTGAGTTGAATTGAAATTTTCAAATGCTGCCTAAAGAACTCTATCAAGAAAACTATGAAGCCATAAATGTAACACTTCGCCTTTCCAAAAAGACACAAGCAAGAAAAGGTTCAACATGCCATTTGTAGATCATCAAAGAACAGCAAAATTACAATAACGTGAGCAAAATATGACAGTTTTGCTTGCAAATAACGTTCTTGTATCATTAGTGAAAAGTGTCTGTGATTTATGTTCTTTATTAAGGTCACGTACATTTGGAACAGTTTTTTTAGTTTTATTGGATTTTCTCTCAAATCATCAAAGAAAAAGAAAAAAGTCCTTGAAAGTAGGTAAGTATATTTTCTTTTAATTAAATTATTCCCTGGAATTGTGATTTTTATCGTGTATAGTAAAAATAATTATAAAAAAATGGATTGGGGTGACTTAGTCACACCGCGCGACCATTAACGTTAGTGTGGATTGGACGCCTGCTCCCTGGTTAAAACATTTTGAAGGTTTCTCGCTTTAAATATTAAAAATAACACAATTATTCTTCATGGGAATTTTACATTCGTTTTCCTTATTTAATATTAATTCTAAATGCTAATTCTGTGAGGCTTAAAATTACAGTTCGTTTTAAACTATTTATAATAGGAGCATTCATTTTAAAAAATTATTTTATATTTTTGTATACATTGTTGTGCATTTGGTTTTACTCTCCTTACAATTAAGCTATTATATCAAGAATAATATATTATTTTTT
>BMAV01017139.1:328398-340589 GCA_019973955.1 Trichonephila inaurata madagascariensis | reverse complement strand
ATTTAAGAAACGCAGAATTATGATAGCTTTTATGTTCGTTTTTATTCACATCTCTATGGCAAATCAAAACTTTAAACTGACTTATCTCAGAAAGATAAAATAACTAGTTTGTCTTCATTTAAAATGCTAAAGCTTTTTTTCTATTGCGCCTAATGCTTTGAAAATTTGCTTACCTATTGCTAATAGTACATGTAACAAAAGTTGGTATCTATTTTTAAATCAAAGCAATATTTATTTTTTTAAAAAATAATTAAACTCAGAATTTATACATTTTTTAAGAAATTTTCAATAAACGTTCATAAAAAGAAGTATTGTATGAATACCAATCACGTTAACGCAAAACCCATATCAACTTTTATTATACATAGTTTGACGTACTTATAAATGAAATGTCATGCATGCACGTAAATGTTTGTAGGAGGAGTAGCATTTTAAAATCACCTCACAAATTTTAAGTTTTTTTCCTTAAAAAAATTACAGGCCTAGCTTTTTATGAAATTTTGAGCACAAAATCTGTTTAATATAAAATACATACACAGGGAGCAACCAAAAAATTTTTAAAAATCCTTAAATTAAATTTTTTTTACGTAAATCGTACCATATCCCCTTAATTCAGTTGGAAATGTATAATTTAATTATAAGGTGTAACAAATTTAATTAATAATAATACATTTGGAAATATATATATATATAAGGATGGCTCAAATGAAAAGTGGATATTTGCGAAGCCACCACACGAAAGACGGTTGAAAGTGTACACCGCATACGATGTTTAATAGTGAAACCTGTTAATGTTAGAGGGAATTATAAGCGAAAATAAAGTTGCGTCATATAATGATGGGTCTAGACTGAAAAAAAGTGCAGTAGAATGGTTTCTGATTAAAGGAGGTGATTTTAATGCGGACATCTATCAACGAATAGTTGCAGTCTATGGGCATTGTTGCTTAGGTCGAACGTCTGGAAACGGTGTAAAAGATTTCATAAGCGGCAGCAAACAAAATTGGATCTCCTTGACAATGACACGTGTCTCTCTCAAACCCACCCCCATAAAAACAACCATTGGTAAATGTTAGAACACCTGCCGTACAGTCCAGACTTTTTACCCTGTGACTTCTTGTCTTTAGGCCCATTAAGAGAGTATTGTATTTCTATTTGAAATTGAAGTGAAGGAAGTTGGAAAGAGCTTCAGAAAGAATCAACACGTTCTTTCTAGAGTGAAGACATAAACCTGCTGCCGAAACAATGGAACCTGTGCTATAACCCTCAGAGCGATTTCTTTTGATTTCCAAAAAGTCTTTCTTTTTATTGAACGTGTCAACTTTTCGTGTGGGTAAACCCATATACTTTCAAATATAACCATATAAAAAAAATAGCGTAAAATCTCGTTAACCTGTGTAAAATACTTCAAAATACTAAAAGAGAAAGTCAATAATTGTTCGACACATATTTATCTTTTCATTTTTATTGTAAGTTCTCCGAATTGGCGAACTCACTACTTTTTGTTTATTTTTCTAATGAATATTTATTTTATTTTAACTCTATCAAACAACTTCCCTACAAGCAGCTGCCATAAAACCTTGACGAGTCTTAGTCTGCACATCAGCAGGATTTCTTATCTTGAACCACTGATGCAATTAGTTAACATTTTTACAAGCTTTGAAAATCGCATACCATTTTCTTTTCTGTAGAACTAATGTTGTTGTTTCTTATATTATTCCTCTTCCATTACTTTCATGTAATAAATATTATGTTGAGCCTTTCTTATCAACGTATAAACCTATAGAAGAATTTTTGGTTATTGATAAATGATTATTACATTTTATGAAATGAAATGACTTTATATTCGATCAAGTAAATTCTTTTTTCAAACCAAGTTTCAAATATTTAGCTGTTGTAAGATTGAAAGAGGTTAGATTTTTTAAGCTAAAATAATTATTCCAATGCGATTAATCAATAGTACCTAAACGAAAAATTCAAATGTTAATAAATTGATTATATTTTTGCCACAGTTTTTATGTGTGTATATACATAAAAACTATTAGAGTTTTTGAAGCATATCAGAGAGAGAGATAATATCAAATCTAGAATTAATAATCTAATCACTCAACGTAAAGGCCAATTACGTTATACGTCAACATAAGTCAATAAGAGTAATATATTTTACAACAATTTATATGAGTATGTGGGCATATGTTTTGTAATTAGAATTTTTGAAGCGTAACTGAGCGAGAGAGAGAGAGCTTTCCATCTATATATATTTAATTTTATCTCTCATCGTAGAAGCCAATTACAAAGAAAAATATGAATCACTTCACAGCAACTTTTTATTGCAAAAATATGTTGGTGAGGAATATATATATATATATATATATATATATATATATATATATATATATAAAGTCTTTGGACTAAACTGGAGACCTATTATGATTTCTAACGCTTTCGCTGAACTAGGCCAGCGAATTAGGGTCAGCAATGCTTTATGGATCCAACCTACCCCGTACATCAGAAATTTTCGACATAATTGGGGGAAAAAAACAACACTTAAGTTGAAAAGTTAAGTCTAATACAACACGTGGAAGAAAAACCTGATAATATATTAAAATGAAATTAAGAAAAAAGAACAATAATGAATATCTCAAGAAGAGGAATAATAAAAAAAATTTATATAGAAAAATTAGGATAAAAACTTACATGTAAAATAAAAACTGGAAATCGAAAATTCAACCTTCTACGATAAGATCCCACGCAAAATGACGTAAAGGATTGAAACGATTACACGAGAAAGAAAAAACCGTGGCGCCTCAAATATATATTTGCATTTGTAAGTGCAATTTTTAGGTAAGTTACCTCTATCTTGTAATGGATTTAGATATACTCAACCATTAATTTCTATTGGTTTTTGCTCAGTGTTATTTACAAAAAAGGGGGAAGGTTGGCTGGCCCAAAAACATGTTCAACCCCTTTTTTATATAAATTATTTTATATATTAGCTGTGATAAGTCAGTAATGTTTATAACACTGCAACATCCATTTTATAACTTTTTATCTCGATTACTCATATGTCCTTCATTGTGTGATTTTCCTACTGTCTATGTGTTTTTCGAATGTTATTGTTTAGATGTTATCTCTTGTTTGTAGAGAATTAGCATATATATATATATATAATGAGGGGAAGGATCAACAAGGATTTACTACGAGCCTAATTAGCCATTTTTTATTCTTAACCTCCCCATTTGTGGTAAATGTTATTTCTACCAATTCCAACTTCTTATAACCATATTAAACAATGAAAGCTCTATAAGAATTTCTTCTATGAATATTTCTTTGTTTTTCATACACAAATAAATGCTCACAATGTTCTACCGCGTACTATGACAAAAGTTAACAATAAAAGAGAGGTAATAAAATGATTTCATAAATGTTAGCTTTCTAGACAAAAATAGTTCTTAACAGAAAAAAAGAAGAGTGAAGAATAATAAACCATTTAGAGATAAATTCCATAGCTACAGTGCAATGGGGACATTAAAAATAGGTTTTATTAAACTATTATTATTACGCGCTTTATATATTCTTTATCTTTAAACTACGCATTAAATTAGGAAAAATGTAAATAATTTAAAATCTGAGAAATCTTTTTTTTTTTTTTTCATCAGCATATTTTCTAATTAAGACTTTTAACCCATTTTTTCAAACCAATGTTAAACTAACATCGAAAAGATTTTGCTGAGTAATTTTGAAGAATAAAGCGTGCTATGAAAAAAAAAATGTCTTCATAACAATTTACACAAAGGAAACAAAATAATATAAGTGTTGTTATGTAAACAATTTAAGTAGAATAGTGATTTCAAGCTCCTTATTAGTTTTTTTTTTTTTCTTTTTGTATAATTCATTTTTTAAAATCAGTATGAATTTGCGACTAACTATGAGTTTGCGACTAAACAAACAAAACTTTTAAAGTAGAAAATGAATTATTTCATTTGCAAAAATCTAATGATGTGAATAAAAATATATTATCTATAAAACTATTACAATCATTGCAAAAAATAAAATATATATCATTCAACAATTTTCTTATTCCTATAATTGTATGCTTTGGATTCTTAATAATATTCATAAAATAAATGCGTTATAAATTAAAAACATTTCTAAAGTAAATTAAAGAAAGGCAATTTATTATTAATTCATTCTCTAATTCCTCTGATAATGAAAATAATGTCAAATATTTTGAATTATTCATCGCATTTAAATTTTTCATTATGTAAATATTTGGAGAATTATTAGAATGTATAATATAAATGAAACAAAATACGGCTTAAATTTTGATTTTGAATTAAGTTCATGTGTATTTTAAATAAAAAAAAAAAGATAAATATTTAACTGAAATTAAAACACGAAATGAATAAATATTTGCTTCGTATCTTTGGTTATCCATCCAAGTACAACATTTTCCTTCCAGTAATTAATTGATTTAAAATAAATAATTTTCACTAAATACAGCTATAGTTCAATAGAAAATATATACATAAAACTATTAGTATTTATTGACTTTTAATATTTTTTATTACATACTGTTTATATAAGTAAATAAAATCCTTTTTAAAATACGAAACATACAAATATGTAAATAGATAGGATTCAGGGTTTAAGTTAATGCTATTTATAAGGATATGTAGTAATTAAGTTCTTACACCTTCGGGGAATACACTGAATTACTGGTGTGTGTAATAATTATATCATGGCTGCATTCTATTCAAGCAAATATTTATTTCTCCATTATTTCTCAGATATTGGACACTGTATTGAATGTGAAGAATCTGGTATCCAATAAAACCATAGAACGTGATGTAATATTGTCATTGTACACCAAAAAAAAAAAATTACATTTATAATAATATATTGATTTTATTATATCATGTCCAAAATTTTAATTACACCTTTAAGCTCTCAAAAAAAATTAGTTATTTCACTTTTTGTTCTACATTATAGGACAGTGCTTCTCAAACTTTCAATATTTGCGACCCAATATCCAATCATAATTTTCATTGCGCTCCCACCTCTGCATACAATAACAATGTATTGAATTTAATAGTACTATACTTTGACGCTAAAGCTATAATACTACTTTAACCGTTTAAATACAATCGGGGTATATAAACTTATCGCTCAGCCAAAGCGTTAACTGACCCATACGTATATATGTCTTTTCGAAATACGATCTTTACTGTGCACTGATATTAGTAAAATTATTCAGAAGGCTTTGAAATGCAATAAAAAGACATTGACATTGTTTGCGAATGATTTACTGATATATTTCTATTCCCTCCCCCCCTCAAATACGTCACATTCGCACGCCTACGTGGAAAACGGTCACATTGGGGAATGAATCACGTATCTTTTAATCGGCAGTTAAGGGATTAATTATAAACTTTATAAATTATGAAGATAAATTTTAATTTTATATATAGTTTCTTATATGACAAGCCCATGGAGTCAGTGGCAATTATTAAACTTGTTCTTAACTTAGTATTGCTAAATTAATCATAAAATGTATTATGTAGTACTGATGCATTTATAAGTGTTTTTATATCAGTGTAAATATATATTTATTTCTTATTATGTAAGAACGTATTTTGTATAATTCTTAAAATAATATTTTGTTTTCGACTTTTCAATATGCTCGCGTTCCCCTCGAAGAGTTATCATGCCCCCTTAAAAAGGCTTACCTTACAACCTTACAGTTTGAGAAACGCTGTTATAGAGAGAATACTAAATAATTATGGAAAACCATTTTTGTTTCAAAATAATAAAAATCTACGTTTTTTTTACATATATTGAAATAAGAATTTATTTAAATATCTAAAAGAGCCTAATCATTTTAACAGTTTATGCTTTTATTGCTGTCTTTTTATGCATTAGTATTTTTCGTAACTGTTAAACATATTTAAAGAGTTTTTTTCAGGAGTTAAATATAAACAAATATAAATTTCACTAATACATTAAATGCGTTCGTACATTACACATTCATACTTATCCATTCTGAGGTCTGGTTGACTGTCCGTAGTGAAATCTGTTTGTGTGTGTGTATTTTATTATAAACTAAAAATATATTTTTCCAACATTTCAAAAACCTATTCCTTATGCTTTAGATCAGTGATACTCAACCTTGGGCCCGCTAGTATTTTTTGAGTAGCCCGGTCATGGCTTTATGCACTAAGAAATTTAATTATTGGAGAACAATGTACTAAAAACTTATCAGAAAATTCTAGTAATCAAACAATTAGATATATCAATTTTGAAATCAATTTTTTTAATAGTAGAATATAAGCTAGAGGCTTGGTCATAGACAAAAGAAAATGGAAAGTATCATATATAACCCAATAAAAAAATCTTAAGAATAAATATTACTTTGTGTGTGTTTGATCGAAAAGTTTTAATATAGTATTATAAAAAATCCAAAAATGAGTTTTAATATTTTGATAAATTTTGTTTGTCACTGTTGCTTTGGCTTTATAGTGTGTTTTGTCCATTATTCGCATGTTGCGGCCCGCATGAAATAACTGCCATGTATATGCGGCCCGCATGAAATAACTGTCACGTGTATGCGGCCCGCGTGAAATACCTGTCATGTCTTTGCAACACGGCGGGAAAAAAGGTTGAGTACCCCTGCTTTAGAATATAACATTTTTCAATTCATGTATTTTGCGGATGATATACTAGAAGAATAAACACAAAGAAACATTTATTGCTTTATAAACCCAAAATCAAATATTATGCAGCAGTAAAATAATGGAAACACAGAAAATCAGTTAAATCGAGGTAACTCTATAATTTTTCCAACATTTAATATTTCTATTTTTTATACTTCAGTGCAAAACTGAGAGACTATTATTTTTTTTTCCATTTAGAGGTTATTCTGAAAAGCTGGACTAAGATAATTGTGTGCTCAAATGATAAGTTTTGTACAGTTAAAGAGATACAAAATGATATATTTCGAAGAAGTTTGCTTAACGCCAATGGATAAATAAGGCAATGAACCCAATCAGATGTAGACAATCATATAACTCAACTGCGCACCTAAAGACTATCGATCAAATCTATTCTTCCTCCAGATGTGGCATATTCACACATCCATCAAAAGGATATGTTATATTAACACATTTGCCGTCAGATTTACCTCGGGGATGTGACAATGGAATTTATTTGGAGACCGTTTCCCTTTCCTTTCAGTTCCTACCATTAGACAAATGGAAATTGCTGTTAAACACAATAATAAGAAATGATTGAAATTTAATATTCTTTCCTAGAAAAACTGCGTAAAATATACAATTTTTATTGCAAAATAAGATATTTGTTTTCTTAAAGCAGCTCTTAAGATTGCTATATTTTGGAGTCTTTTTTATAACTTATCTAAAAACCATTTAAGATAAGTTAAAGAACTTAAGTTAAGTAGAAAAACTAAACTTGTAAGTGATGAAAAATCAAACATATGAGAAGTTTTAGATAATATGTAAACATATTTACACATATATGTAGACATACAACATAAGTGCATGCGCTATAAAATATATTGAAATTTATCCATATTTTGATTTATATTTTTAACAAAATAGGAGTGCATAAGCAATGTCTCCAAAAGGAATAAAATTTTAATTCTGAATTTTAATTTATTGATAATAAACGTATTTTGTTATGACGAGATGAACTGAAATTCCCTCGACAGATCTGTAGCATCCATTATGTTTGAATCCAATGAAGAATTCTGACGGTTAACACCTGACGTTGATGAACCGTTTTCCAAATATTTTGCGGTGCTCTGATTTTTATCATAAAATTTGGTTTTTTTAACGACTTTTGATAACTATGTACTAAGGAAATCTACAACTGTTTTGCCTGCGTCACTAACCCATAGGGCCTGAGTTCGAATACTGGAGAAAGCATGGATGTATGTAAATGTATAGTGCCTTCGCGGCATGGGTTACTCTAAATAACCGTCGAGCTCCAAGTCCTCTCGTGAGGTTGGTGGAAGGGAAGGAGAGATGGAAGGTCCCTGATTACCCCCAGGGTATTCTCCTTCATAATTGGGGCGGAACCGAACAAATAGTACTGTCACTTGTATGGGGTTCAAAACTAAAGTTAACGATAGGCGTAAGAATCTTGCCCCTAGCCGCGATGAATTTCATGGACCATGACCTGATGTTACTATCGATCAGGTGGCATAAGTAACAACAATAACAACTCTTTTAATATTGATCATTCAATAGTGAAATTTCTGAAACACTACATAAGCAAATTGAATTTATCCACTAGCAAGTCTCTACACTAACTGTCCACATACAAAAGATCGTTTTACAAAAAAAAAAAATGACATGAAAATCAGAAATGATAACAGTCAAGAGTTTTAAATCGTTTTAAAATAGGCCAGTGGTTCTCATACTGTGGGGCGCTCCCCCCAAGGGGTGTGTAATAATCCTACGTGGGGGACGTGAGTATATTGAAAAGTCTAAAATAAAAGATAATTAAAAAATTAATAATTTACTGAAAGGAAAAAAAACAGAATACATTCTAACATATTAAAACAATTACACTGTTTTAAAAGTATTAGAAGTGCACAATGTATTTTTGATAATTAATTTATCCATACTAAATTAAGAACAAGTTTAATAAGTATGAGAGTTAGGAGAATAGTGATCGTATATGAAATACTTTTATTTCAATGCAGAAAAATCGTCATCTACCTCTGCCCAAAATACAAAGAGTGGTTTTTTACTAAACTGCCTTTTGATTTCGACACTTGCCATTTAATCTATGAAGATTTTTTCTTCGACAGCTGAGACTTTTCTGTATTAAGGTACCTGTATACTTGGCAGCTTCTTTAATTAAAAATTATTTTGCAATCTGTTCCAGTTTTTTAAAAAAATAGCAAGGGAAAGAAACATGATATACTTATCGGTTACTTGAATATATATATATATATATATATATATATATAACTTACTTATAATGTCCCTTACTTGAATGTAACATATACGAAATTTTATATTTATCTTGATAATTTACACGATTTATAATTAAGGTCGTTTTGTAGATTAAATGTCAAAGTACATTATTATTGCATGTAATACATCGTTATTGTATACGGGGGGGGGGGCGATAAAAATTATGATTGAGAGTTGGGTTGCCCATATTGAAAGTTTGAGAAGCTCTGAAGTAGGCAATTTCTACCTCTTCCGAAACTGTATGGGAGAAAACAACATGCAAAGGAAAATTTATTTGTGTTTTATGAGTTTCATGAATGAACCTCAAGGTATCCGGCTACGTTCGGAACCGTGATTTTGCAAAAGCGTGTAAATGGTTAGTATTTATGATATTTAGTGTCACTTAGATTAGAAAATATACATAAAATTGTTCCAAAATAGTATTACAATAAAAAATTATTCAAGTACAATATTTTGACAAAAATGAGCATAGTGTGACCCCTTTTCAAAATATTCTCCTTTTGTGAAAAATGCTTCTATTATATAGTAATATTTTGCCTGTATCTAGATCAGATCTCTGTACAGAGGCTCAACTATAATTTTTGAAATATATAACTTAGAAGTGGGTTTATCCATGTCTTACGACTACAGAGGGGAGAAATTTCAAGAAAAAAACGCCGATAATTATTTCAATGCGTTGTAACTCTGAAAATAATGTGAATTTTTCAAAAATCATAGTTGTGCAGAGGTCTGATCTATATACAAGCAAAATATTAGTATAATAGGAGCATTTTTCACAAAAGAAAAACATTTTGAAAAAAATGCTATTCTAAGTTAGATTTTTGCCGAAATATTGTATTTAAATAATTCTTTTGTCAAAATGTCCTTAAAACAATTTCATACATGCATTCTAATCTAAATGACACTAAATATCATGAAAAGTATCCATTTATGCGTTTTTTTTTAAATCACGGTTCTGAACGTAGTCGGATACCTTAAACGGAATCATGTTTGAAAGAAAATTCAAAACCTTTCTGAAGAACTATCATGTGGTCGTAGTAAACCATTGTTTGTCGTCATGAACTTGAAGCCAGCATTACTACTGTCATATCGGGATTTCGACTCCTGATTTTACTCAAGATCATGAGTTAATAGTTATTTATGCAGTTAATAGTTAGTGATGCAGGTTAAATCTGATTAGGTTCAATATTCTCGCTTGGCCTGGTGTAGATGTTTCAAGAATGCATTGACAGCTCGGGTGTCGTACTGGACACATGACCAATATTTAAAATTGGGACATCCATCTCCAATAATCCTTGTAAGCTTCAGGTTTTGACGGTAATAAACAGTCGATCAAATCGCTCATAAATATTAAATTGTTACAGTTAGTATTAAAAATTTAACTGCTGTTCAAGAAAAACGCAGTAGAATTCTAATGCTACTCTGCATTAATGGAATTCATTTCGGTATAAGTGAAAAAATAGAACACATTTAACAAAAATAAAAATTTTATATTAAATACGTAACATAATAGGCATTTTCTTACAACAAACAAATGATACACGTTTGAAAAAGGAGAATTTCCTTTTATTTTATATAATATTTAACAAATGAAAAATGCTTTTCATCAACATCAGTTTTTATTACTGTTTGACTAAAACTACTGAGTGTGTTTTTGACATTATTTTAAAAGCATAACCAATATCATTTTTAACTATCATATCTGATTAAAATAAAAACCCATAAATTTTTACATTCCCAGTTCTTGATTTTTCTAAAAAAAATAATATGCATTAACTATTTTATTTTGAAACAGACGCAAAAATCAGAAGAATGACCAGTAGAAAAATCACATCTTTGATAAGAAATGTTGGTTTATGTCCTAAACTATTTTACTGAATAATGTCACCATAGCGAGAGAGAAACTGAGTTTAAACATGAAAAAAAGGAATTGAGTTTGAAATATTAATACTTTGCTGAGTGCGAAAAATAATACATCACTGCAATCACTAGGAGCTCAGTGAAAAGTGACAAAAAATAATAATGAAAAAATTATGCCTTTGAAGGGCATAAAACTTTTCACAGTTAGTGGGAAAGGCTTCACTGGCAAAAATGTCTTTTGTCGGGCCGGCACTTAAAACCATTCATCATCAGACTCAGCGTCCGACTAGAGTTAAAATATAAAAAAAAATCAAGATAAGAGATAAAATATGTGTAGCTGAGTTCAAATGAATGCAGGCTGATGACATTTTTTTTTTCCATTTTGAAGGGGGGAGGCATTTCAAAGGGGGAAATGCAAAGATCATATAACAGAAAAGTTAAGAGAACTATCAAACTTGTTAGATTTTGAAATAAAATAAACTATAGAATGATCATTTGTAGTTATATAGTATCCGAGATTTCAAACCATTAGAACTCCTTATTAACCGACTGAATTACTTAGCGGTTAGAATTGTATCACACACACAAAAAAAAAAGACTTTTTAATTAAATGGGAAAATTTACTTTACTTTATGAATTTATTCTGATGATTTCTTCGTAAAACATATATTAGATAAAAATAGATAGATAAAAATAATACAAACAAAATAAAAATAATTCATATAGATAGATAAATGTAATTACAGACTTTATTTATGACATAAATCATGACAATTTATTTTACACATTTCTTTTAGAACTTTTCACAAACATTAGTAGTTATATTATAAGGTTTAAACGTTAAAACTGGATATAAATAATATGTATAACAATGTAAAAGACAAAAGAAAGGGATATGAATAGGCAACACAAATCAAAAAAGTTTATTTTGTAAATAATATTACAGAAAATTAAAAGTTTGGAAATTCTTAATGAATATAATAATCAATAATCAATGTTTTTACGTTACAGTCTCGTGTTATTTTCCATTTACTTTTCAAGCTGCATACGAATGACAAGTATCCTTTTTATTTATAAATAATATTTTGTACCATATACATGTCGTTTATTTCATTCTATATTCACATTTTTATTACCATGTATGTCCTGGGAAAATTATATAGAAATTTTAATCAGATTTATTTCACTAGAGTGAAATAGAACTTAGATGATTCGTATCTTCTATAAAATAGTCATTGTATTCTTCACGTAAATAGCTAGAACGAATTATTAAGTAAATTTCAACTCGATAACAAACACTCATAGATTACGTTTAAATTATTTACATTATTG
>BMAV01017139.1:307138-328388 GCA_019973955.1 Trichonephila inaurata madagascariensis | reverse complement strand
TCGATAACAAACACTCATAGATTACGTTTAAATTATTTACATTATTGAGGTTTTTCGTAAATATGAGAATTATTCCAATCTCCGATACTAAACTTCTTATTTATTATTGGGTATTGTATTCATCTAATACAAAAAAGCTCCCTTTTTTATGAAAATTTAAAAGCTTATAAGATTGGAAATCAGATATACATTATTAAAAAAACTACATATATCTTACACAATTTTTATGCAAAAGTAAACAGTACGACGCATTGATATTTTTGTCTAAGACATATACTACATTACTAATATACTACTGATACATATATAAGACTATTAAATTACTGACTGAAAATATTTTATAGGATTTAATAAATTACAATAAAAAAACTGCAATTCTCATTTTTTCTGCTCTATAACTCTCTCCCTCTCTCTCTCTTTAACACACAAACAAATGATTTGAAAAAAGATAATTCTGCAAAAAAATTTCCATAAAAAAAATAAGAATTGCAGATCGTTTATAACACATATACATAAAATTAAATATTCGTTTTGAAAACATATTATTTCTTCGTCCATGGTTGATTCTCTACCGCCGTTTCTTTCATTAAATTTGTCGACAAAGCTATTTTTGTTGAAAGGAGCAAAAACGGAGGGATAAATTGTTTTTTAGCATTGAATAAAACTATCTCATTAGTAGATATTGCAGTGCAAAATTAGAGATGACTCATTCATACTCGCCCTTTCACCCAGGGAAAACAAAAGTTTCTTTTTAATGTAATTAAGAAGTTTAAAGTTTTCACTTATTTACGAAATATTTGTCTAGAACACTAGTTGCTAGCAAAATGTTTTAATAATTACGTTATATTTTCCAAGGAAATCTGATTTTACATACTGTTGAGTGTAATTATGTTGTTTCTTTATTATGTATGTGTAATATGTTTTTCCTTTCTTACACGTTTTTGTAACGGAATAAATAAGCATTTTTTAACCTCCTTTCTTATCTTCAAAAACACTACGAGACAAACAACATGCGGCTATCTTTTGTGCATAAATAAATAAATTAATTACGTATTATTAATTATTATATTGAATTAATACTATATTTAATAACTGCTTATTAGTTTAGCATAAAATGTTGTGCTTAACTACACATATTATCAAATTGCCCCCCTTAATTAGACAAGCTAATTATTATGATTATTAATGATAGAAATCATTATGTTACTTCGCAATTATTAGTTATACTTGGAAGAAAGTAACGTTTATTACAGAATAATTAGACAAGGCTCCAATGAAAATAACATAGTCGCAAATTAAAATGAATGAAATGTATCTTCGTAAGAAAAAAATAACCCACAATTAATAAAAACTGATATATACTAATATGTAATAGCATTTTGTGGCAAGATATGCGATTCTCTACATGGGAAAAATTTAGAGAGAGAAAATTTTACAAATATGTAATTTAAAAATAAATTCTAAATATTTAACAAAGAAATAAATGTAACATTTAATATTTCTATTGTTTCTTCATAGAACTAAGAGCGTGTAAGATGTATGAAATGGATAGTAAAAATAAATTCAATGGAAATGCAGATTTTAAATGACGTATGATTTTTTGAACGTAAGACAAATTAATTAATTTGTACGATTAAAAGACATTTAAATTTTAATTTCAGTGATTAGTAAAGAACATGTTAATTTATAAATAAAAAGTAACAGTTCATAATAATTAAAGTTACTTTTTAATACTGAGAAATATAGATTGAATTGGATGATAAGTAGCTTTTCTAAAGGATTGTTAAATTAAAATAGTAAACAAATTTAGCTCTAAATTTATACACTAAAAAAAAAAATTTTTTTTGTTCTTTAAAAAAAAATAAAAATATTGATTTTTTTGTAGATTTATTTATAAACAAATATTTTTTAAAAAACAAAAAAATATTTAACAGTTAGAAAAGGAAACAAGCTCAAATAAATTGCAGTATAAGAATATTTTTGCCCAAAAATTATCAAGAAATAAATAAAATTTAAATGAAATCGCTTACAAATTTTGGAAGCAAATAGAAGTTTCAGAAGTTTTATAAAATTTGGATTAACTTAACTCCATCCTTACTTCCGCAGTGGCACGACAGGGCCCAGGGTGGGCCTTGGCCTACTCAAGAAGCCTTTTCCAGGCCAGCCAGCCTTCTTCCTGCTAGTGTTCTCCAATTCCTAGTTCTCAAAACCAGGAGATCTTTTTCTAGGCCATCAATCCATCTAAGATTTGGCCTTCCCATTCTTCCTGTGACAATTGGTTGAGCATGGAAGACTTGTTTTAGGGGTGCGGTCTTCGTTAATTCTGATAAAGTGGCCTGCCCATTTAATTCGTTGTATTTTGATGAAGTTAACAATGTCAGATTCCTTGTATGATTTATAGAGCTCTAAATGTGATCTTCTTCGTCATGTTCTATTTTCCTGATTTCCTCCAAAAATGAATCTTAAAATCTTCATTTCGTAGATACTTATCATGTTCTCATCTGTTCAAAACATAAACCAAGTTTCACATGCATAAGTTGATACTGATCTTAAACGACTTTTATATAATATAACCTTTGTTTTTCTTTTGATTAAATTTGATTTCATATATTTTCGTATTCCATTAAGACATCTATTAGCCATAGTAATTCTCTTTTGGAGTTCAGTAGTACAATTGTTTTTATTGTTAATTTCCGAACCTAAATAAGTGAAGCTGTCAACAACTTCAAGACTATACTCTTCAATTTTAAAACGGGTATTGTTAAAATCTGATTTAATGTAAGCCACTTGGTCTTATTCTCATTTAGCTCCATTTTGAAATATTTTTTGAATACATATGTATATAGAAAAAATTTAGAGTTATTAAAATTATAATAAATTTAATTATAAATTATCTTTAAGTAATAAAGTTATATTTGTTGTTATAAAAACTAACCATGATTCAGCATATTAAAATAATTCTTTTTTAAGTGATTTTTAATTGAATTAAAAGTTTTAGGAGAAAACTAAATCCACTGCTTTTGAAACAAGACACGACGAACATGATATAAATAAATAACAGTTTTTCTATTTTATTTACTAACATTGAAATAAAAACTATGGAAATAAAGTGTTACATTAGTAGTGTGTAGCCAGGATAACAAGTATTTATTTTATGGCTCTGCGTCTACGATATCTTTCTAAGTTTCAGAAACCTTTGGATTGTAACTGAAATTTTGTTGACACTTAGAATCTTCCGAGTGATAAGGAAGATTAAATGGGAAATGGATAGAAACGGAAAAATTGAAAGAAAAAAAAAAAGGAGAAAGTTTTCGAGTTTTTTCGAGATCTTGACTGCAACCGTAAGAAACCTGTCATTCATCCTCAACCCTCGAAATGAAACAATCTCCCCAAACAATCATCTCACCATCAACAAATATAAAGATAAATAAATCATACATCTTGCTAGGGGCCGTTGTCCAAATATAGCCCCTTAGGAATCGTTGCCAATGAACATTTGAAGCTCAATCATAATTTTAAAAGCAAATTTTATCGTGGTCATATATGGTGGTTGTGATGAGGTTTTTAATAAATTAAAAACACAGTTCAAAATAAAAAAAAAATAAAAGATGGTTTGTGTACAAACATCAAGCTTCTTTTTAAATATAAATATCATTATTTTTTAAATGAAAACAAAGTATGTTTAAGAAGACAAATAATATAGTTTTAAAATTCAAGTGTTCTAATATCTAACGACAATAGCACATTTAAAAAATAGAATAAAAATAATAAATATAATTTTTTTTTAAATTTCAGCTCGCTTTTTCCAGTTTTCATTTAAATGTATATACAGTAACAAAAGCTTATAAATATTATTGCTCTTATTCAATTGCTTGCATAAATATAGGTGAAGATAACTCTAAATCTTTGTGAATTATATTACAATGTTGCATAGTACTTAAATTTTAATTTTCAAAGGGAATAAAAGCATAATATAAGAAAATATTTTGACAGCATTAAGATAATTTTAATGGTCCATTAAAATTCTAGATTATTTTCTAGACTAGACTATAGGAAGGAAAATCCATTAGAGAACCACTTATAAAAAGATAACTATTGAAGTAAATATTCTTTAAAAGTGTTATAGTAAGTACTATAAAGGTGTTAGATAATTATACATGTGCACATAGTTTTATGTACCACTCATGTTTTTTTTTTAAATTTTGCTTTAATTTATTTAAGAAATTCTTCACTAAAGAAGCGCCCACTTGTAAATAACTCTTTCTCATAAGAAAACAATACAACAGTTAAATAGAACAAGGACAATAATCCTTGAGAGTGAACATTTAAAAGAAATTTCCCAATGTTAATTATTTTTTTTTTTAATTTTGAAATTTAAATATTGCTTAAAGTTATTGGACTTTAAATGGGAACTCCGATTATCATTTTAATGGGAACTTGATTATTTTATGGTGAATGGAAATAGAGATATTTCATTTTATCATATTGCCACTTTTTGCTTTTCCATCCCTGCTTTGTTATTACTCTTACGCCATGTATGATTTGAGTATTTATTACGTTTTGAGAAAGGAAGTTATGGTTACATGTATAGTCATGTAGATTTCCATCGTAAATTTTTATTCATTTTAACAACAAACCTTAAAATAGTATCATAGAAAATTTCTTTAAGGTGTATATATATATATCACAATACATTTAAAAATATAATTACTGGTTAAGTATTAAACAGATTTCAAAAGCTGCAATAGTTTCCTCGAAAACTGACCTGATATTAACATCTGCATTTTCCAATATAAAAAAGATCATCATTCAAAACATTAGAATCTTTAAATGTTTGTTTAAATACTGGGTTATTCCTTTGTATACATAAAAAAAAAGTTTTTCATGATGCAGTAATAAATTTAGTTATGCATAAGGTATATAGTTAATAAAATCAACATAATTGAACAAAACCACAATTTGGACAATTATGGTGAGGGATAGGCTTTGCATGAACATCCAAAAATAGTTAAATGGGGCGAAGTATCGCAAATTAAAATGCGGATATGAAAACTTGAAATTCATTTTCTTACTCATGCTTACACTATATGGAAAAAATAGAACTACATAATACATGTATATTGCAGTTTTATGATTTGAGAAATAAGTATGAACAGTTATATAATTTGAACAATGGGGGAACATCGGGTAGTTGGTTCACTTTTAGGCGGACAGAGTTCCCTCTAGTTCATTTTAAAATTATTTTATTTTAAATATATAAGTGCTACAAAAGGGATACTAATTAATTACTTTAAATGAAGCAATATTAAGTTAGATCCGCTTTAAAATTCCCAAAATTCAATTTCATTATACAATTTTCCAGTCGATCATTGCTCAAAGAGCTCCTTTAAGAAAATCTCAACATAATCCACCTAAACGTAGCCGCGCACTTGACAAATTAGTCGACTTCCGCTTATCCCGTTTTTTTCCCATAAAACAGCAATTTCAAAACAATTAAAAAGCCAATTAATTTATCATTAAAAAGGAAAGCGTGTATCCGGCACAAAACACCACGACATTCCAGAAAGCTTCCCGCCACGTCTATTTTTTTAGATCCGCGATCGCCAATTTTTCAACGTCTTCTTAATAGACAGATCCAGTTTATCAGAGCCAAAGAACCGAATCGAATGGGGCGCAGTAATTTGCGCCCTTCTTGAGTCCCACAACTCATTAGTGAAGATCACTTTTGTTAATTAGCAAAAGTTACTCCCTTGTCCGGATGGCTCTTCCGATAAGGGACCAAGATGACTTCTTCTCCTGACACACGAGCTTTCAGAGGCATCCTTTGTTCGTAAAACCGGGGATAAAGGTTGTCTATTCCGTTGGGTGGCTCGGTTTTAGCTTCTGGTCTTAAGCCACCCATCCTTGGTGTTTGTTCAGTTTGGATGCGATTAGATTTTAGATTAAATTTCGAGGCTTTTTTTTTAAACTTTTGATATAGCAATGAACGTCTGTGTTTGTTGTTTGTTCAGGCGGTGAATTAATCTAGCAAATAGTTCATGCTATTATGAAGGTGTACATCAAATTGAAGCAATGCTTAATTATTCTGAATGCTGTGTTACTTACAAGAGCTGGATAGTAAAAAATATATTACAGATTTATACGAGTATTAAATATAATAATTCACTTAAAGTTTCTCTCGAGGGATTTTTATCTATAACGGTCTTAAGCCCTTCAAGAATTCGTGTGATAATTCATTTCTGGTTAATCCACCTAACGGGAACTAACGACGACCTTTTCTCTCAAAAATTTAAAACCTTAGGGTTTTTAAATCAGGGTGATGCAATCTTGCCTACCCGCGTACCGGAAATTTTCTATACAGTACATAAACTTTCTACCTACTGATTTTTGTCTTTCTCGGACAACTCGTCCTTGGTGCATCATTTTTTTTTTGTTATAGAGTGTACACTCTATAATTAAAAAAAAAACGACACTCCAAGAAGGAGTTTCTCTATTGTATTGAAATTTTATATGCGCACTTGTACCAAACTTGCAAATGATTAAAATTTGAAGTTCAATGAATGAATAGCGGGAGCTATAGCATATTGGAACTACGCACTAAGCAGGTGTCTATAAGAATCGATTCTCAAACTGATGGTCAAAATTTATGTTGCATTAGAATTAAGGATACCTTTCAACGACTGAAAAAATGCTTCGCCGCAGGATTCGAGCTCATTACGAGCAACTGTTCGAGTTTGAAATAGGTCGTATCATTGGATTGAAAGAGGCAGTTTAGGCAAATCGGAAAGTCGCTCGTCATATGGGTCGAAGCGATGTGGTTATTAGAAAAGGCTTGCAAGTATGAATGGACAGTTGCAGATTTCAACGTCATGATGGTAGCGGTCGATCTAGGTCTACAGTAGATCAGGAGGCCAGATTGATAGTCATATCAGATGTCACAGCACCTGATACCTCGGTATCAACCATGAGACGCGTAACTCGCACACGATTGTCCACCATGGTCATTCACAAACGGCTGATAGAGCAACATTTACGCTCGTACCAACCACTATGCCACTCACGCCTGCACACTGTCGAGCCAGAATAAAGTGGTGCTTGACTCGATCAGATTGTAATTATTCCTTCATCAAGATAAATCCAGACCGTTTATGGCAAGTGTTGCTAGGAACTGTCTTACAGCTTGTCAAACACTTCTTGTGTCACCCAGATTGCAAGATCTCTCTCCAGTCGAGCATGTCTAGACTATGAAGGAAAGACGACTGCATTTACCAGGGAATTTAAATTACCTGGTTCGACAATTGGAGTAAATTTGGCAAGAAATACCGCAGTAGACTATCAGAATGCTTTATCACTCTATGCCATTTCGTGTGGTAGCTTGCATCCAGGCTACAGTTGGGTCAACTTCTTATTGATCTCGTTACTATGCAAATGTGAAATAAATCATTCGATATTACTTCAATTTTAATCATTTTCTTTTCTGTTCATAATCCTTTTACCCACTAATTTGTGTTTCTATCAAACAACTCATTCTTAGTATGTCGTTTTTTTTGTTAAAAAGTGCAGTTAAATTCCGAAAAAAAAGGTGTGTTATGTGAAGATTTCCTAAGGTATCCGACAACCCTAAAATCATGATTTTTTTTAAAAATTGACAATTGTTTTTGATTTTAATTTACAGGCCATCTTATTAGCTTTATAAAAATACCAAGGTTTTTATTTTCCATTCACTAGAAGAAAAACTACAAGTGTTTTAGTAAAAGCGGATGCCATAACTTTACATAAGGTGTCAAACTTTAAAATGCGTTTTACTCGACATGTGTTTTTTTTTTCTTTCGAAAAGCTCAAACGGGGACAGCGATTGCTCAAAAGGTTTTTAAAATAATTTGCTAAAACTTTTTGTGTATGATCTGTATAATAGTAGAAGTGTTTTATCAATCTATGCTTTATTTGAAATTTTACAATTCTTTATGTTTATATAATTTTTTTAAGCAATTTCATATAATAACTAAGATAAAGTGCTCTTGTTTTTTTGTAAAAATTAAAATATCTCTTATCCTGAAGGCCATTTCAAAAAGAAACAGTAAAGAAATATATTAAAATTGAAAAATTAAGAATTTTTTCATTTACTATTTGGACAGAGCGGACCCCATTTATGTATTTTTTGTCAATTTTTACCCATTTTTTCCCATTTTAGTAGTAATAATTTATTTTCCTCTTCTTAATTTTAGCCGTTTTTCTTAGAATGTGCTAAATAAATCTAAAAACCACAAAAAAATCTCCATACCTTCATTTTTTTAAAAAAAAGTTGTCGCAAGTAATCGTATACCTTAAATAGAGAATCATTTTCAATTTGTATTACGTTCTTATTTCCGAAAATGGGTTCGTAAAATAAAGATATTCACAAAATAGAGGTTAGTAAAATGAAAGTCGGACTATATCTGCAAACAAGTAAGATTATATTACAAAATATATTCAAGGATAAATATTAACTATACATTATTTTAAAGGGGTTAATTTAATAAATTTAACTGTTATAAATGCATGAACGTTTTCTAATTAAATTAAAATAATAATTTGATAGCTAAAGTTTGAAATTCTTGACGGTGCAGAATGATCAAGTAATGTTAAAAGAGGAAAAAATATTGCAATAATATCTTAATCAAATATAAAGAAACAGTAGCTTTATTCTATTAAAATGTTAGAGTGAATTTAAATAATGAACTATAAATTTATTTTCATGCCAGTTTTATACTGAATACAATTACTTAAGTAATTAAGTCAATTTCTTCAGTCATTTATTATTTTTCTGACTCGCGGTCAAGCATTATGTGCTCACATATTTTTCCAATTTATACTTTTAAACTTCAGGAAAAATACTTAGGATTTCAACCAAATAAACAGAATTACATGTATGAGCATGAAAGCCATAGAAATTCTAAGGAAAGAAAACATCGTGAATGATGTTCACACATAACGAATAATGAAATGAACTGTTTGCTTAAGTTAAAAATTTCTCCACCTTATTTTTCGACGCAGATGGAAGTCGCAAAAATGGGGATTGTTCAATAGTAAGGCTTCGTGGCATCTCTGTTCCACGAAACTAAAATTGCTTTATATTCTAAAGTATTATATAGGATTTTTTCTGAATTTTTCAAAGGAAAAGAAAATTTTAGTGCTTCAACATCATTTCAGTAATCAATAAAACTACAAAAATAAATTTTCTTTCCTAAAACTAAAAAGCGAGCATCCAGGAAGTGAAAAGAGGAAATAACCCTGGAAATAGAAATAGTCCAAATTAGTACCCTTTTCCCGCGTGGGCAGAGAACAACTGATTTTGTATTCAATGACCTAAATATTTCCGTCTGTTTCTGATGGTTGAGGATCTAACAGAAGCTAGAAATTATTGAAGAGGACGATCTGGTCCCGGGAAGAAATATTAATGTAAAAGAAAGGACTCTGTATTTCTACAGAAAGGTAGAAAGCATGTCTTAAGCTTAACGATTTTATAAAAGGTATGCTCAAAAATTAGTTATTAATAAAACATTCTATAAGTTTGTTATAATTGCTTTTTATTTCCTTAAATTAGAAAGTGATAGTTTCTTAGATATAGATAGAAATATTTTTTTACTTGTATAAGTGTATCTTTTTATAAAAAGATAAAATTCCACAGAGAAAACGCGTGCTTGCTTTGAATATCAAAAATAAGTTTTAAATCGCTTTTTATATTAAATCTTTGATTTCTTCAAAATGTTAAATTCTGAAAAAGGATTGTAATTTTATTTTTTCTTTAAAAAAAAGAATAACATGTTTATAAATTTGACATATAGTTTCCATTATAAACTTTCTGGATCAGCGATTTTGAAAAAAATATTCTTATAATAAAGAATACTAATGTCAGGGGATTTTTCATTAAAAAAATTCCGTAGGTATTAATAAGTAATTCTGGGTAACACATTTTCAAATTTAATTTGAAACAAATTTTGTTACAAAATAGTCTAGATATTGCTTTAAGATCCAAAATGGAGCTAAAAATTAACAAAACACATTTAGTAAAGGTATTCAGATTTCATAAATAGATAAAAAATTATGTGGTCTGTGTATGAGATCTCCGAGTCCTCAAAAATAGATATTATTTTTAATGAAAAGATTTCGTGAAATTTTTCCTATTCACAAATACTTGAAATATCCGACTACGTTCAGAACCGTGATTTTAAAAAGACGCGTAAATGGATAATTTTCATGATATTTAATGTCACTTAGATTAAAATACATGTATAAAATTGTTTAAAGGACATTTTGACAAAAAAAGTTACTTAAATACAATGTTTCGGCAAAAAATTAACTTAGAATAACTTTTTTAAAATGTTTTCTATTTGTGAAAAATACGTCTATTATAATAATATTTTGCCTGTATATAGCTCAGATCTCTGTACAGAGGCTCAACTAAGAGTTTTGAAAAATTCACATTATTTTCAGAGTTACCACCAATTGAAATATATAATTATCGGCGTTTTTTTCTTAAAATTTCTCCCTTCCGTTGTCGTAAAACATGGATAAACCCACTTCTAAGTTATAGATTTCAAAAATTCTAGTTGAGCCTCTGTACAGAGGTCTGAGCTATATACAGGCAAAATATTATTATAATTGAAGCATTTTTTCCAAAAAGAGAATATTTTGAAAAATGGTCATTCTAAGTTCATTTTTTGTCAAAATATTGTATTTAAATAATTTTTTATTGTAATAATATTCTTAAAACAGTTTTATATACATTTCCTAATCTAAGTGACACTAAATATCATAAATATTATCCATTTATACACTTTTGCAAAATCATGGTTCCGAACGTAGTCGTATACCTTAAAACAAATAAAATCACTTTATTTTCTGAAACACTGAACAAATAATTATTAATAGTTTATGAACGTTACCCTCAAGTTTTAAAATTTCGCAAATTTAATGAAAATTATTTGTTACTTGAAAAGCTTGTGAATTTTTGTGTGTCTTGATAGTATATATATTCATAATAATGGCTTTATATAACCCTAATCTATTATAATAAATAATGTAATATATTCACATACAATATGCATAACAATAATCTATATTCATTATAAAATTTAAAACTCCACCGTAAAAAGTGGGAGATTTTTGTCTCATTATTTTATAAAATAATTAAGTCAAGACGTTAATATTCAATTTTAGAAAAATTATATCTTACGCGTTACTTTTTAATAAATATTAAAAAACAATTATTGTATAAATTATTTATTTTTAAGAAAAATTCCAAAAAAGGTAGACTAGCTTTACAAGATAAACTAGTACCGCTTTTACATAAAAATCTTGAAAGCAAAATCTATGCAGAGATTAAGTATAATTCTGTATTGTTGATACTTTTTTCATACTTTATTTCTTTATATCTGGGCACAAAGAAATGACTTCGCATTTTATTTTATAAACTTTCAAAAAAGTTAGAATAGTAGTTTAGAGCATTGCGTTTGGATGGACATATAAACATTTATTTTATTAAAGTTTTTATATATTTTAACTTTATGAAAAATATATTTGCTAGAAAAGTCATATTATAATAAGTATTCATTTCAAAATTAATATAATTTTTTGGTTTCGATGTTTATTAAACTTAACAAAAGTTTAGTTTATGAAAAGTACCAGCTACAATTTTGAAACATTACTGCATAAGTAAGTTAACATTTGGTTATTTTTTAACTGAATTTCACATGATACGTTACAGGAAAATAGAACCAGATTGGAACTATTAACAAAATTGATTTCTTCAGAATGGGAACATGAAATTAACTCTATAACGAAATAAAGTAATTTTACCTAATTTCGTTAAATAGCAGAGAATTTAGGGAAAAATTCTCTGAGCGCACAATTTAGTACACAAAACAATACTCTGAGGAAATGAACAGGTACACGCAATTACAATTAACATAAAATTCCAGACTTACCACAACCAGAATTTTCATCATTCTGGAGATCGCTAAGCTGAAGCAAATATGGAGTTTAAATTTTAAGTAAGTTACGTATAGTTATGAAAATTTCTCAAATTATGTAAAAAACATTAAAGGCACTATTTTCGGATTAACTTTTTTTTAAAAAAAATTGAATATAAAGTAGATAATTATTGATCTTTTTTTTCTCCTTTTTAAAAAGGACAAATCACGACAATGATTTTTAATTTTTTGTCTCTATTTTTATTTATATATTCCAAGAAAAGAAAAAAGAAAATCTAAATACTATTCATTTTTATCGACTTCCAGACGTCCGTGAAATGCACAAAGATACGATAATACCTTGTTTTACTTTTAACTGATACATTTGGAAGTATTTGAAATAATATTAGACTAATAACTAAATGTAAAACCATCCTCATATTGCAGTTACCATAGCTTTTTATATGCCACTTTTCTAATTGACACGGTCGGGATTTTTATGACTGGTGTGGTGAAGTTGATCCTTGAATTCAGATTCCCTTGATTTCTAGAAGACCCTGCTTTGATAGAAAATGGGGTTGAAACGCCCAACAGGTAAAAATAAATATCATGTAAGGCTGTTTTTTGTTGTAGTGTAGAAATTAATTTGGTTGAGATTTATTTTACAGGCACAGCAATCAAGCTGTGTCAAACACTTTTAAGTTGCAACACACGCATACATGCACACTGTCGAGCCAAAACGTTGTGAAAATATCCACATTTAACAATGAACTCGTCTGTATGACCTGTAAGCCACGTGATTCGAAGATAATGGTATTTAACTTCTGCTGGAGACAGTAAGCTCTCATTCTTGCGTTTTGGCGACTGAGACAAAAGGAGGAATTTGAAATAGACCAGATTGTAATGGCCCGAATACTTGGAATAAATATATCTTAAGCAGCATGCATGGTAGATTGTTCGTGTTCTCTTGTGTTTAGTATTAATGCAAAGTGGATAAATAGCGGTCATAGCAGAAAAATACACGGAAGTTGGAATGGCGTCGGAGAATTGTAAGGCTCGGTAAAACAAAATCGAAGCTAGACAGTGACTCAGCTGACAGCGCAATAAAATGCGGGTCCAAGCGCGTTTTGGAACACACAGTTCAGCGGGAACTGTTGAATATGGGACTGAGTAGAAAACTTCCCAACCAATGGCCTCCATTGGCCAAGTGTCATTGCTAACTGCGCTTAGAGTAGACTCAGAAACATTGAGACTTGACCAGAAATAAATGAGAAAACTTCCTGGTTGGTTGCATCCCGATTTTTCATTCATCACATTGATTATTTTGTCACTGTGTGCTGTCTTCCACATTCTAACAGTTGCTCCCTTAAAGTACACAGACTGGTGATGGTGGTATTTTGCTTTGGAGAACGTTCTCGCGGGTTACTCTGGGACCTTTAGTGCTGGTAAAAGGGACTGTGAAAGTTACAGACTATTTGAGCATAATTGAGCATCATGTGTATCCTTATATGACATCTGTTTTCCAAACTGGAAATGGATTCTTCCAAGAGGACAGCGTCCCATGCCAAAAAGCTAGAGTTGTGTTAGAAGGGTTAGATGAACATAAAAATGAGTTCCAGTTAATAATCTGGCCGCCTAACTCAGTGAATCTTATTCTGATGGGGTACATTTGGGTTTTCATAGAAAGGCAGCTCAGATATCAAACAACTTCAATTTAGAATATCTCACCTTTTACGTCACCAATGATTACACAATTGGTACAACATGTCTCCAGTCATCTACCAAGAACTTGCTGTATCCATACCAAGGACAGTTGCAACTGTTTTGCAGGCAAAAAGTGGTGTGTAACGTGTTATTGAGTACGTGTTCATAATGTTTTGGCTCTTCCATATATGTCCTCCACATTCCTTAAATTTTTTCTAAAGGAATTTTAATCCATAATGGTCCGGTCGTGAGTGCTCTAAAACTTCACGTTATAATTTATAATTACTTTACCCTGCGAGCCAGAAATAACCGCAGCTTTATTGTCCAAAAAACTGAAATGCTACAGCTTTTAAAACAGGATGATGTATTCATGCATCACCCAACGATCCTCATCACTAATGAGTAAAGCTTTTACCGGAAATTGTACCCTTAACAGCTTCCAGTTTACCAAGACTATAAATAGTTGATATTTCGAGAAAGAAAAAAAGAATGATTTTCTGCCTGACTTGGATGTCCGCGTGTTTGTCCGTCTGTCTTAGTGCAGTAATTTTTATGCCATGCATTAATAAATGTGGATTGTTAATTGCCAAGATGCCACGACAACCACGAGATATAATTGCTCAATAACAAAATGTCTTAAATGAAGTCCGTAAACACTTTGTGTATCCATGTGTTCGAGCGTATGCGTGTATGCGTTTGTGTGTGAGCAAGGCAAACTGCTGTAAATGCAAGAAAAAAAGAACGGTATAGTGTTAAGGAAATAATAAAAGGAGAGGAAGAAATCATTAGAGGCTCCAGGAATTGCATCACCACTGTCTACCATTGGCAGTAAACCCCACAAGAAAAAGAATGGTCATTCATGTACCTTGATATTGTGTATATATTGCACTGATCTAAAAGAACTCCTCGAGGGATTGGAATTAATTTCAGTTACCCCCTCAGAAGAGTTTATGCACGAAGTAGAAGACATTCTTAACGCCATTGGTTCTTTATTTTTTTTCAAATGCTTAAAAATTATATTTTTGAGAACTCTTATTTTAAATGGTCATTGAAAAATAAGCTGTAATGCTGTAAAATGTTTTCTTACAAGAAGGAAAATTCATCAATATTCAACTTTTCTTTTGACAAAAATCAGCAATACTTGAAATTTGAAATCCTCATTTTTTTAAATTGTGACTAAGCCTTTTAAAACATGTTGTTAAAACTTTGTATGCCTATTTTTAGAAGAATCATTCTATATATCGTAAAATATGGCGTATATATCGTGCACCGCAGTATAACGCACACTTATACTTTAGAGCTGCAATTTTTTAAATTTTAGATACATTCCCCGTATGACGCGCACCCCTTTTTTACGAAGAAACTTGGAAAGGACGCATACAATGCTCGTATGTTTTGAAGTCATTTATTCGAGGTATTATTGCAGGCTTTTGAAAAAGTAGTCTACTTCTAGAAATACAACACTTTACGTTCAAAAGAAAATATTATTTATTTTAAATAAACAGTATTTAGTTATATGTAGGTCTGATTTTTTTTTTCCTATGCTCATCTCTTTTCATTTTTCAAGCTCTCATTTTTATACCCGGTGTATAACCGGTATATTTGTAACCCGGTGTAACGCGCACCCGTAAATTTCGATCTTATTTTTTGTGCTAAAAGAGCACATTATACGCCGAATATTTTATGGTAAATTACTAATATATCCCTAACTCTTTGCAGGATATTTTAAAATACAGCAAAATTAGTATTATTTTTAGTATATCGTTATCTACGCCGTAGCATTAAAATTTCGCTTGAACTGAAAAATATTCTAATGACATTTGCATTGATATAAAAGAACATGATTGTTCACCTTCTTATCGGTGTAACTCCACATAACCCTTCTTTGTGATCCAGTTTCTGCAAATGTCGTACTTAATGGATCTCTACTCGACAGAGAGAAAAAACGTCTTTGCCATGTTTCAATTTGTTAGTCTAATAGTTCAAAAACTATATCTATAACATCTCCGAAGTCCATTTTCGAAACTTCTTAAGAGTGTTGACTGTAGTAAAAGCCCTTTCTTAGCGTATTTCTATTTCACAAATCTGCTTATCAAATTTAAAGTTCGTAAGATTAATGACTCAAAAACGGTATTTTTTGTTTATATCAATAACGCCCTTTCCGCTGCTCCCTGGAGAATCAATTTCCTCAAATCATCTTCTTAACGGTGCTCTGTTCAACAAAAGGATCATGCCTGTCGAATTCCCAGTCTGTCATGGGAACGCGAGTCACATACTTCCAAAACATATATAGATTAAAAATTTCTTCCCATATAATTTACTTAAAATAAAGTTTTAAAACCAAATGTTTATTTTAAATATTGTTACCCAAATAATCACAATTTTTGTTTGAAATTATAATATAAACAATAATACATCCGAAATAGTTACGAGGCATTTCAAGTAGTATACTTCGATTTGATTGAATGTTACAGTTAAATCTGCTTTTTACATGTCAACCTCATTCATCCTTTACTTTATATTATTTGTTCAGGCCTAGAACTTCATAAAACCAAATAAAAAAATAAAAAAACCCGAAGAGGTAAGTGAATGAAAAGCACCCCTTAATCATTTATGAAATAAAATAAAACGAAGAAACAAACCAATAAATGACGCGTTGATATGAGGGGAAGAAGTAATAACTCAGAAAGAGAAAATCAGCAATAGTATAAAATATATAATTCAACTGAAATCTGCAGACAATTTATTTTATTCAATACTCTAGAAAACTGAATAGAATTTTTTTAAAAAAGATAAAATATCGCATATGTTTTCAAAAATAATAAAGCTTATGTAAATGTAAAAATGATTATTATTATATTGCATCATCTGCTTTTCCAAAGAGTATAAAAATTTCAATATCGTTTAATAAATGGGTAATGCTGTCTGCGGTATTCAGGAAAAGTACATAGTTATATATTCTTTATTTGGTAGACTACTCAGCTTATAATGACAAAAAAGAAGGTAATACACTGTACATTTATGCTCTCCTTCTCATATATATATATATAATATACAGGGAGGGGGAGGATTAATTTTGAAGGATTTTTAAAGGATAAAAAAGTCAAAGTGTATTGAAAACACTAAGAATAAACGAAGAAAAATAGAACGTTAGTTTATAGTACGGTAATCATTATAATAATATTTTATGTAGACATTTAATATCTAGAAAATACATTGTACATAATTATCATAAGAGGATTAAATATTTGTTTCCTTTATTATTCTTACTTATTTTATTAAAAAAGATTAATTTAAATCAATGAATTTACTATACATTGTTTAAGCCAGAAAAAAAATACAAGTAATTGAATGGATTTTCAGCAGTGAGAAGTAATTATGAGAAATGCGAAACCAGCAATGCAATTAAAATTGATACAAAATATCCTATTTACAAAGGTAGAAAGAGAAGATTGTTTAATAATATTATTATTTTAAATAAAATCGAGTTAAATTATACAAAACAGTTTCATGACAATTAATAGTACTTGGTCACATAGATTATTGGTTATGGACAGAGTGCTACTTTCTCAAAATTATAACATAATTCCCTTTCATAAAAATTTTAAAACAAATTGAAGTGATTTTAAATGGCTTACTATAACTATGAAGATCAGTCAAAAAATTAGTTGCACTGTTTAGCTAAACGTAATTGGATCAAAATTTTATAATAGCTTTTTTTGTATCCCTAAATATCGTACAAAATCTATTTTCGATGAAATTATATCAGTTATTTTAAAATTCGTCGAGGCTTGCCACCAATGTTTCAGAGCCTTCTGTAACTAGAAATCCACCCAGAGAACCTTTCTTGAGTTGTAGTTTTCTCACCATGCCATAAGGTTTCTGTGAATCATTTCTTTCACCATTCCAAATACATGGAATTCACAAGGTGACAGATCTCGGCTATAAGGAAGGTGATATCATACATTTTACAGAAGTTTCTCAACCTTTTTCTGCATGCAGTTTCATTTCTCCATGCTGGGGCATAATGCATTCCGGGTATTTACCTGGCCGCAAATTTTTAAGTGGTATTCGCAAATGTTTTAGTGTTTCACAATAAGAGGATGCAGTTGTTATGCAACCTCTGGAGTAAATATATTCTTTTGTACTACTTGATTAATAGAGAGGATGTGGCATCGCTCAAATTCAGTCATGCGTTATTTATTACCTCTGAATCTTCGCGCGTTACCTAGGACTTTTGCAGAGGGTGCAGAGGACAATTTGTTTTCAATTAACTAGATTAGCCAAATCAATTATCATTCAATTTAAAAAAAAACAACTACAGCCAATTATGTCTACTGGATCCAATACCCGATCTTCTTTGTGTAATTTGGAATGAATCTGAAAGTTTCTACCCAGAGCACATTATTAATTACTTTTTTAATTCATTGTTTTTCATAGTTTTAATGTTTTCCAAATTAAAATCTTACAATACAAGAAGCTTTAAAGGCATAATGGGTTAATCCTCTTCCACAGCACTAAGATAGCTTCCAAATCCAGAGTTACAAATCATCGATCTGGCAAACGAATTGCATTTCAGATTAATATGTCCCTGAGGAGGATACTTTGGACTTAATCATTATGAAACAACGTTTCTTTATCTATTTTCCTGCCATTGCAAAGATACCCAGTTGGGATATTTTGGTGATATTATGGATAAGGAGATGGCTCTTTAGGGAATCCAAGGCATAACATACCTCTAACACACGAATGAAATCTATTTCCTGACCACATCATAAAGAAGTCCTTTCCATTCTGTATGGTTCTGAAATCTAAGACTTCTCACATCTTCGGTCTGTAACCAAAATGCCATCCCTGCTTTCCATTTGAGGGTTAAAACACTAGAAAAGTAACCAGTGCTTTAGTATGAAATTGATTTAAATATGATAAGAGAATTTCAAGAAATACCTTAGGTATTTGTTCAAGCCCCTTAACTCCCTAGACCAATTCCTTAATTGCCCCTGACGTATATTTACGACGGCGGCGTTCCGAAATATGATTTTTTTCTTTGCGCTGCTAGGCTTTAGAATACAATGGAAGGACCTGTACAGTGTTTGCGAATTATTTGCTTCTTTCAGAGAAAAATATGCATGTTTACACTTCCCTTCCTTCAATACACCGCATAAGCATGACTATGTGAAAAACAATGGTATTAGGGAGAGAATCGCGTAAATTTTAATCGACAATTAACAGATGAATGACTTTGTACCGTCTCCTCATTACATGGACGTTAACTACTCCTATTGTCATTTTTGAAGCCATGGGGCAAAGCAGAAGTGGAGCGACTCCCGAACGGCTTTGATGTTACACTCCCAAAGAGATTTACCAAATAGATATTCCAGATGCTTTTTCTTCACGGTGATCTTCAGGAGGGACACACTTGTTTTAGATGGCCATACATTCATTCATTCCGTCTCACATGCTAGCCGTGGTTCAATTTGAATGGAAGAACTGTCGGCCTTTTGAGGGGATGAAATACCCAGGAGGGTATTCCCAGAGTCAAAGTGATATGTCTATTTATAGAACCTTCGTACGGTTTTCAAAATACGGTGACGTAGATATAATCTCAGTAGCGAAGGAATTTTGTCTCGAAAGAACCAATGGTGGATGAGTCCAAGACAAAGGGCACTGGGTGCAGACACGTTACGTCACCGATCAAAAATTATTGGGGGGTATGAAAGAAGTCCGCCTAGGGGTTTAAAGAGTCGATTCGGTGGGTGATCAGAATCTTCTACGAGTCGGAATGACAGAGGCTGTGGGACAGCCACACCAGCGGTTGATCATCGGAAGATACGTTAACTACAATCAGGACTTCTGAAAGGTGGAAAGACCGAGACTGTGGGTCAGCCGCACCAGTGATTGATCTTCTGCATAATCAGCAAACTGCGATCAAGATTTCTGCAAGGTGGGAAGACCGAGACTGTGGGGCAACCACACCAGTGATTGATCTTCTGTGTAATCAGCAAACTGCGATCCGGACTTGAAAATTTCTCAAGCGAAAGCTGCGCAGTAGTAAAGAATATATCCCATAACAATCATGTTAATTTTCTAAATTAAGTTGTAGATACAATGATATATGACCAAAGCTGTGTGATTCCTGTCGCTACAAGATATTAATAAACCTGGGGGTCACGACTTTACAGCTTGTAATTCAGTGTCAGTTGTCAGTAAGGGGCTTTTGTGTACAAGGGCTCGTAATTATAATTGAAAAATGAATATCAATCACAAATTCATGACCATGACCACTCGGCTATCGTGGCCTAATAACTTGAAAATTGCTAGCCTTAAAACTCACGACCCTGACCATTCGGCTACCGTGGCTACGTGATTTAACTTGAACATCACTACCCTTAAATCTTGGGATCATGATCCTTAATATGCCCCATTCCCATTGTATTCTAGGGTTAAGATGATTAAAATAAATTGTTTTTTTTAATAAGTTAGTATTTAATTTTTATGTTCTGAAATACCGTTTTAAAGTTGAGTAATGTGAGAAAGTTAATACTAATTTCGTATGCCTGTTAACAAGAAAAATGTAACTATTTTTTGTATTGATTTTTTTATGTGCAATATTAATTTATTTTATTAATTTGAAAATGGGCTAGATTTTTTTAATTCGTGGCGGTATTTTTACGAAATAATTAGCAAACACTGTTTTTTAGATTATTTAAAAAGTCTGTATATCCCCCTTTCGCAACTTTTTTTCCGTTAATAAAAAGCTATAACGTATTTTAATACATGCATGCACAATGCATTTAAAAATAAAACAAAAAAAACTAGTCTCTAGTTTTCTAGCGAAATAGAAAATCACAAAACAATTCTTTTTTTACAAATTCACTAAACAATTACACTTTCCAACTGTTACATCCCTACTAAAAAGTTCGTTCAACAACCTTCCAATTTCTTAAGTGGGTTTAATTTTGCGTTTCGTTGCGGCAGGCAGAAGCTGTAAAAGAAGAAACTCAATTTCTTTAAACACTAAAAAGACAGAATAAAACCACTTATTCCTAAGTTCCACGAGAACCATTGTAATTCAGGAAGACGGAAAAAAATACTTAAGGGGTTTTTTCCCCTTACAAAGCAGTGGGTAAATGCAATTTTCTTATGGTAAATTTATTCAACTACTAAACCGTGAGCAATGGCCTGCGTAGGTCATCGGGTCCCGTGACCAGGTTGCCAAAACTGCGCCGTAAATGCGTCCGAAACTGGCAAAAGAAATACGGAGGAGCGGTTGCGATTACTATATACTGTGGTCATTACCATTGCAAATGGAACCATTCGCTTACTCGTTTCTGACTGTAACTGCAACTGTCGGAAGGGTGTTAATCTAATTTCTGGCTAGGGAATTGATATTTTTTTTTCTTACCTTCTTTTTCCTGGAGGAGATGGGATTAAATAAATCTAGAACTATTTCTGGCTTTTTTTTTTATTGTTGTACTAATTTTAAAGTTTTTTTTCCTTCTTCGAAATGATGAAGCTTTCGACAAATTCAGTAATTAATGTGTAGGTATTTTATTCCGTTCTTTAATTTCCGGTCTGTAAAATGTAAAAAAAAA